>CATLJX010000057.1:75000-86410 GCA_949987645.1 Tachina grossa
TAATAATAATAATAATAATAATAATAATAATAATAATAATAATAATAATAATAATAATAATAATAATAATAATAATAATAATAATAATAATAATAATAATAATAATAATAATAATAATAATAATAATAATAATAATAATAATAATAATAATAATAATAATAATAATAATAATAATAATAATAATAATAATAATAATAATAATAATAATAATAATAATAATAATAATAATAATAATAATAATAATAATAATAATAATAATAATAATAATAATAATAATAATAATAATAATAATAATAATAATAATAATAATAATAATAATAATAATAATAATAATAATAATAATAATAATAATAATAATAATAATAATAATAATAATAATAATAATAATAATAATAATAATAATAATAATAATAATAATAATAATAATAATAATAATAATAATAATAATAATAATAATAATAATAATAATAATAATAATAATAATAATAATAATAATAATAATAATAATAATAATAATAATAATAATAATAATAATAATAATAATAATAATAATAATAATAATAATAATAATAATAATAATAATAATAATAATAATAATAATAATAATAATAATAATAATAATAATAATAATAATAATAATAATAATAATAATAATAATAATAATAATAATAATAATAATAATAATAATAATAATAATAATAATAATAATAATAATAATAATAATAATAATAATAATAATAATAATAATAATAATAATAATAATAATAATAATAATAATAATAATAATAATAATAATAATAATAATAATAATAATAATAATAATAATAATAATAATAATAATAATAATAATAATAATAATAATAATAATAATAATAATAATAATAATAATAATAATAATAATAATAATAATAATAATAATAATAATAATAATAATAATAATAATAATAATAATAATAATAATAATAATAATAATAATAATAATAATAATAATAATAATAATAATAATAATAATAATAATAATAATAATAATAATAATAATAATAATAATAATAATAATAATAATAATAATAATAATAATAATAATAATAATAATAATAATAATAATAATAATAATAATAATAATAATAATAATAATAATAATAATAATAATAATAATAATAATAATAATAATAATAATAATAATAATAATAATAATAATAATAATAATAATAATAATAATAATAATAATAATAATAATAATAATAATAATAATAATAATAATAATAATAATAATAATAATAATAATAATAATAATAATAATAATAATAATAATAATAATAATAATAATAATAATAATAATAATAATAATAATAATAATAATAATAATAATAATAATAATAATAATAATAATAATAATAATAATAATAATAATAATAATAATAATAATAATAATAATAATAATAATAATAATAATAATAATAATAATAATAATAATAATAATAATAATAATAATAATAATAATAATAATAATAATAATAATAATAATAATAATAATAATAATAATAATAATAATAATAATAATAATAATAATAATAATAATAATAATAATAATAATAATAATAATAATAATAATAATAATAATAATAATAATAATAATAATAATAATAATAATAATAATAATAATAATAATAATAATAATAATAATAATAATAATAATAATAATAATAATAATAATAATAATAATAATAATAATATAATAATAATAATAATAATAATAATAATAATAATAATAATAATAATAATAATAATAATAATAATAATAATAATAATAATAATAATAATAATAATAATAATAATAATAATAATAATAATAATAATAATAATAATAATAATAATAATAATAATAATAATAATAATAATAATAATAATAATAATAATAATAATAATAATAATAATAATAATAATAATAATAATAATAATAATAATAATAATAATAATAATAATAATAATAATAATAATAATAATAATAATAATAATAATAATAATAATAATAATAATAATAATAATAATAATAATAATAATAATAATAATAATAATAATAATAATAATAATAATAATAATAATAATAATAATAATAATAATAATAATAATAATAATAATAATAATAATAATAATAATAATAATAATAATAATAATAATAATAATAATAATAATAATAATAATAATAATAATAATAATAATAATAATAATAATAATAATAATAATAATAATAATAATAATAATAATAATAATAATAATAATAATAATAATAATAATAATAATAATAATAATAATAATAATAATAATAATAATAATAATAATAATAATAATAATAATAATAATAATAATAATAATAATAATAATAATAATAATAATAATAATAATAATAATAATAATAATAATAATAATAATAATAATAATAATAATAATAATAATAATAATAATAATAATAATAATAATAATAATAATAATAATAATAATAATAATAATAATAATAATAATAATAATAATAATAATAATAATAATAATAATAATAATAATAATAATAATAATAATAATAATAATAATAATAATAATAATAATAATAATAATAATAATAATAATAATAATAATAATAATAATAATAATAATAATAATAATAATAATAATAATAATAATAATAATAATAATAATAATAATAATAATAATAATAATAATAATAATAATAATAATAATAATAATAATAATAATAATAATAATAATAATAATAATAATAATAATAATAATAATAATAATAATAATAATAATAATAATAATAATAATAATAATAATAATAATAATAATAATAATAATAATAATAATAATAATAATAATAATAATAATAATAATAATAATAATAATAATAATAATAATAATAATAATAATAATAATAATAATAATAATAATAATAATAATAATAATAATAATAATAATAATAATAATAATAATAATAATAATAATAATAATAATAATAATAATAATAATAATAATAATAATAATAATAATAATAATAATAATAATAATAATAATAATAATAATAATAATAATAATAATAATAATAATAATAATAATAATAATAATAATAATAATAATAATAATAATAATAATAATAATAATAATAATAATAATAATAATAATAATAATAATAATAATAATAATAATAATAATAATAATAATAATAATAATAATAATAATAATAATAATAATAATAATAATAATAATAATAATAATAATAATAATAATAATAATAATAATAATAATAATAATAATAATAATAATAATAATAATAATAATAATAATAATAATAATAATAATAATAATAATAATAATAATAATAATAATAATAATAATAATAATAATAATAATAATAATAATAATAATAATAATAATAATAATAATAATAATAATAATAATAATAATAATAATAATAATAATAATAATAATAATAATAATAATAATAATAATAATAATAATAATAATAATAATAATAATAATAATAATAATAATAATAATAATAATAATAATAATAATAATAATAATAATAATAATAATAATAATAATAATAATAATAATAATAATAATAATAATAATAATAATAATAATAATAATAATAATAATAATAATAATAATAATAATAATAATAATAATAATAATAATAATAATAATAATAATAATAATAATAATAATAATAATAATAATAATAATAATAATAATAATAATAATAATAATAATAATAATAATAATAATAATAATAATAATAATAATAATAATAATAATAATAATAATAATAATAATAATAATAATAATAATAATAATAATAATAATAATAATAATAATAATAATAACAATAATAATAATAATAATAACAATAATAATAATAATAATAATAATAATAATAATAATAATAATAATAATAATAATAATAATAATAATAATAATAATAATAATAATAATAATAATAATAATAATAATAATAATAATAATAATAATAATAATAATAATAATAATAATAATAATAATAATAATAATAATAATAATAATAATAATAATAATAATAATAATAATAATAATAATAATAATAATAATAATAATAATAATAATAATAATAATAATAATAATAATAATAATAATAATAATAATAATAATAATAATAATAATAATAATAATAATAATAATAATAATAATAATAATAATAATAATAATAATAATAATAATAATAATAATAATAATAATAATAATAATAATAATAATAATAATAATAATAATAATAATAATAATAATAATAATAATAATAATAATAATAATAATAATAATAATAATAATAATAATAATAATAATAATAATAATAATAATAATAATAATAATAATAATAATAATAATAATAATAATAATAATAATAATAATAATAATAATAATAATAATAATAATAATAATAATAATAATAATAATAATAATAATAATAATAATAATAATAATAATAATAATAATAATAATAATAATAATAATAATAATAATAATAATAATAATAATAATAATAATAATAATAATAATAATAATAATAATAATAATAATAATAATAATAATAATAATAATAATAATAATAATAATAATAATAATAATAATAATAATAATAATAATAATAATAATAATAATAATAATAATAATAATAATAATAATAATAATAATAATAATAATAATAATAATAATAATAATAATAATAATAATAATAATAATAATAATAATAATAATAATAATAATAATAATAATAATAATAATAATAATAATAATAATAATAATAATAATAATAATAATAATAATAATAATAATAATAATAATAATAATAATAATAATAATAATAATAATAATAATAATAATAATAATAATAATAATAATAATAATAATAATAATAATAATAATAATAATAATAATAATAATAATAATAATAATAATAATAATAATAATAATAATAATAATAATAATAATAATAATAATAATAATAATAATAATAATAATAATAATAATAATAATAATAATAATAATAATAATAATAATAATAATAATAATAATAATAATAATAATAATAATAATAATAATAATAATAATAATAATAATAATAATAATAATAATAATAATAATAATAATAATAATAATAATAATAATAATAATAATAATAATAATAATAATAATAATAATAATAATAATAATAATAATAATAATAATAATAATAATAATAATAATAATAATAATAATAATAATAATAATAATAATAATAATAATAATAATAATAATAATAATAATAATAATAATAATAATAATAATAATAATAATAATAATAATAATAATAATAATAATAATAATAATAATAATAATAATAATAATAATAATAATAATAATAATAATAATAATAATAATAATAATAATAATAATAATAATAATAATAATAATAATAATAATAATAATAATAATAATAATAATAATAATAATAATAATAATAATAATAATAATAATAATAATAATAATAATAATAATAATAATAATAATAATAATAATAATAATAATAATAATAATAATAATAATAATAATAATAATAATAATAATAATAATAATAATAATAATAATAATAATAATAATAATAATAATAATAATAATAATAATAATAATAATAATAATAATAATAATAATAATAATAATAATAATAATAATAATAATAATAATAATAATAATAATAATAATAATAATAATAATAATAATAATAATAATAATAATAATAATAATAATAATAATAATAATAATAATAATAATAATAATAATAATAATAATAATAATAATAATAATAATAATAATAATAATAATAATAATAATAATAATAATAATAATAATAATAATAATAATAATAATAATAATAATAATAATAATAATAATAATAATAATAATAATAATAATAATAATAATAATAATAATAATAATAATAATAATAATAATAATAATAATAATAATAATAATAATAATAATAATAATAATAATAATAATAATAATAATAATAATAATAATAATAATAATAATAATAATAATAATAATAATAATAATAATAATAATAATAATAATAATAATAATAATAATAATAATAATAATAATAATAATAATAATAATAATAATAATAATAATAATAATAATAATAATAATAATAATAATAATAATAATAATAATAATAATAATAATAATAATAATAATAATAATAATAATAATAATAATAATAATAATAATAATAATAATAATAATAATAATAATAATAATAATAATAATAATAATAATAATAATAATAATAATAATAATAATAATAATAATAATAATAATAATAATAATAATAATAATAATAATAATAATAATAATAATAATAATAATAATAATAATAATAATAATAATAATAATAATAATAATAATAATAATAATAATAATAATAATAATAATAATAATAATAATAATAATAATAATAATAATAATAATAATAATAATAATAATAATAATAATAATAATAATAATAATAATAATAATAATAATAATAATAATAATAATAATAATAATAATAATAATAATAATAATAATAATAATAATAATAATAATAATAATAATAATAATAATAATAATAATAATAATAATAATAATAATAATAATAATAATAATAATAATAATAATAATAATAATAATAATAATAATAATAATAATAATAATAATAATAATAATAATAATAATAATAATAATAATAATAATAATAATAATAATAATAATAATAATAATAATAATAATAATAATAATAATAATAATAATAATAATAATAATAATAATAATAATAATAATAATAATAATAATAATAATAATAATAATAATAATAATAATAATAATAATAATAATAATAATAATAATAATAATAATAATAATAATAATAATAATAATAATAATAATAATAATAATAATAATAATAATAATAATAATAATAATAATAATAATAATAATAATAATAATAATAATAATAATAATAATAATAATAATAATAATAATAATAATAATAATAATAATAATAATAATAATAATAATAATAATAATAATAATAATAATAATAATAATAATAATAATAATAATAATAATAATAATAATAATAATAATAATAATAATAATAATAATAATAATAATAATAATAATAATAATAATAATAATAATAATAATAATAATAATAATAATAATAATAATAATAATAATAATAATAATAATAATAATAATAATAATAATAATAATAATAATAATAATAATAATAATAATAATAATAATAATAATAATAATAATAATAATAATAATAATAATAATAATAATAATAATAATAATAATAATAATAATAATAATAATAATAATAATAATAATAATAATAATAATAATAATAATAATAATAATAATAATAATAATAATAATAATAATAATAATAATAATAATAATAATAATAATAATAATAATAATAATAATAATAATAATAATAATAATAATAATAATAATAATAATAATAATAATAATAATAATAATAATAATAATAATAATAATAATAATAATAATAATAATAATAATAATAATAATAATAATAATAATAATAATAATAATAATAATAATAATAATAATAATAATAATAATAATAATAATAATAATAATAATAATAATAATAATAATAATAATAATAATAATAATAATAATAATAATAATAATAATAATAATAATAATAATAATAATAATAATAATAATAATAATAATAATAATAATAATAATAATAATAATAATAATAATAATAATAATAATAATAATAATAATAATAATAATAATAATAATAATAATAATAATAATAATAATAATAATAATAATAATAATAATAATAATAATAATAATAATAATAATAATAATAATAATAATAATAATAATAATAATAATAATAATAATAATAATAATAATAATAATAATAATAATAATAATAATAATAATAATAATAATAATAATAATAATAATAATAATAATAATAATAATAATAATAATAATAATAATAATAATAATAATAATAATAATAATAATAATAATAATAATAATAATAATAATAATAATAATAATAATAATAATAATAATAATAATAATAATAATAATAATAATAATAATAATAATAATAATAATAATAATAATAATAATAATAATAATAATAATAATAATAATAATAATAATAATAATAATAATAATAATAATAATAATAATAATAATAATAATAATAATAATAATAATAATAATAATAATAATAATAATAATAATAATAATAATAATAATAATAATAATAATAATAATAATAATAATAATAATAATAATAATAATAATAATAATAATAATAATAATAATAATAATAATAATAATAATAATAATAATAATAATAATAATAATAATAATAATAATAATAATAATAATAATAATAATAATAATAATAATAATAATAATAATAATAATAATAATAATAATAATAATAATAATAATAATAATAATAATAATAATAATAATAATAATAATAATAATAATAATAATAATAATAATAATAATAATAATAATAATAATAATAATAATAATAATAATAATAATAATAATAATAATAATAATAATAATAATAATAATAATAATAATAATAATAATAATAATAATAATAATAATAATAATAATAATAATAATAATAATAATAATAATAATAATAATAATAATAATAATAATAATAATAATAATAATAATAATAATAATAATAATAATAATAATAATAATAATAATAATAATAATAATAATAATAATAATAATAATAATAATAATAATAATAATAATAATAATAATAATAATAATAATAATAATAATAATAATAATAATAATAATAATAATAATAATAATAATAATAATAATAATAATAATAATAATAATAATAATAATAATAATAATAATAATAATAATAATAATAATAATAATAATAATAATAATAATAATAATAATAATAATAATAATAATAATAATAATAATAATAATAATAATAATAATAATAATAATAATAATAATAATAATAATAATAATAATAATAATAATAATAATAATAATAATAATAATAATAATAATAATAATAATAATAATAATAATAATAATAATAATAATAATAATAATAATAATAATAATAATAATAATAATAATAATAATAATAATAATAATAATAATAATAATAATAATAATAATAATAATAATAATAATAATAATAATAATAATAATAATAATAATAATAATAATAATAATAATAATAATAATAATAATAATAATAATAATAATAATAATAATAATAATAATAATAATAATAATAATAATAATAATAATAATAATAATAATAATAATAATAATAATAATAATAATAATAATAATAATAATAATAATAATAATAATAATAATAATAATAATAATAATAATAATAATAATAATAATAATAATAATAATAATAATAATAATAATAATAATAATAATAATAATAATAATAATAATAATAATAATAATAATAATAATAATAATAATAATAATAATAATAATAATAATAATAATAATAATAATAATAATAATAATAATAATAATAATAATAATAATAATAATAATAATAATAATAATAATAATAATAATAATAATAATAATAATAATAATAATAATAATAATAATAATAATAATAATAATAATAATAATAATAATAATAATAATAATAATAATAATAATAATAATAATAATAATAATAATAATAATAATAATAATAATAATAATAATAATAATAATAATAATAATAATAATAATAATAATAATAATAATAATAATAATAATAATAATAATAATAATAATAATAATAATAATAATAATAATAATAATAATAATAATAATAATAATAATAATAATAATAATAATAATAATAATAATAATAATAATAATAATAATAATAATAATAATAATAATAATAATAATAATAATAATAATAATAATAATAATAATAATAATAATAATAATAATAATAATAATAATAATAATAATAATAATAATAATAATAATAATAATAATAATAATAATAATAATAATAATAATAATAATAATAATAATAATAATAATAATAATAATAATAATAATAATAATAATAATAATAATAATAATAATAATAATAATAATAATAATAATAATAATAATAATAATAATAATAATAATAATAATAATAATAATAATAATAATAATAATAATAATAATAATAATAATAATAATAATAATAATAATAATAATAATAATAATAATAATAATAATAATAATAATAAGAAATAATAATTAATAATAATTAAAATATTAATTACCCTAATCCTTAAAATAATATATAATACATACATACATATGTATATAATATAATGTACTATTTAATGATAGTAACTGTTTAGTATTGGAATAAGCCATATAATATATAATATATAAGAAAATAACTGACAATAAAATTATTACTCACTTGCAAAGTATTTCTTCAAGTGTTCGCTCGTTTTCTTTTTTAATAGCATATTTTTTCACCGGCCCAAGTTTTTAATTTTCGTGTGATTTAAGTTATAAATTATTTAATTTAAATCTAAATCCTAAAAACTCTTAGGAAAAAACATTTTGGCGCCCGAGCAGGGACTAGTGAAAAAATAAGTTAAGTTGATAAGATAATTCAATTTAACATTAGTGTTTTAATTTTATAAATTACTTGAAATTAAAATAAACTAAAACAATTTAATGTGTTAAGTTCTATACAAAGTGCATAAACATAAACATACAAACAAACAATTAAACAAACAAGTGTTCTTATTGTTAAAATAAAAAGACACAACCAAAAACAATAATAACAAAAGCAGTGATTTTTGAACAAGTGCAGTGAAAACAAACAGTTTAGCTAAAAACGAAAGTTAAAATCGCAAGCACAACCAACACCTACAACATCACATTCATCAACATCATCTTCATCAACAACCGAAAGTCTTGTCCAGATGCCCCGTTGCCGTTGTATCCTGTGCAGAGCTGAACGTAACCAGGGGAGTAACTCCGACAATTCCGATCAACAGGTAAAAAGTATCGAAAAATATTTGTGTTATATTGCCTTAAATTTGTAAATTAATCAAATTTAAGAGAATTTTTGTAAATTATTCAAAAATTTATTGCGCTTTGCAAGTCGAACACACAAGAAATATTTTTCATACTTCAACATTTGTGAGACAATTTATTTATTTAATATTATGATTAAATCAAATCCACCCTTAAAAGTGAAGCATATCGCGATTGTTTTTATTGTTAT
>CATLJX010000059.1:0-2500 GCA_949987645.1 Tachina grossa
TGTTTTGGCTGCTTTAGCTATTTTATTTGATTGAATATGATAAATTCTTTGGTAGATTAAAACTAACCATAAGCATTCATCGTTCGTCATTTTATATATAGAATTATTAAACTCTAAAGCAATACAACATAAGCAAGTAAAATTACTATATGCCTGCTGCTTTAGCCGCCCCAGTTTCTTTGAATATGATAAATCCTATGGCAGATTAAAACTAACCATAAGCATTCATCGTTCTACTTACCGTCTATGTTAAAAGAATGTACAGCAAGACACTTGCTCGCACAGCCAATAACAATGACGAGTCAAAATCATTCGATATAATTTTGTATTATTATATTATTATTATATTCTAAAAGCAATTGCACAAGACATTATATTGTTTTGGCTGCTTTAGCTATTTTATTTGATTGAATATGATAAATTCTTTGGTAGATTAAAACTAACCATAAGCATTCATCGTTCGTCATTTTATATATAGAATTATTAAACTCTAAAGCAATACAACATAAGCAAGTAAAATTACTATATGCCTGCTGCTTTAGCCGCCCCAGTTTCTTTGAATATGATAAATCCTATGGCAGATTAAAACTAACCATAAGCATTCATCGTTCTACTTACCGTCTATGTTAAAAGAATGTACAGCAAGACACTTGCTCGCACAGCCAATAACAATGACGAGTCAAAATCATTCGATATAATTTTGTATTATTATATTATTATTATATTCTAAAAGCAATTGCACAAGACATTATATTGTTTTGGCTGCTTTAGCTATTTTATTTGATTGAATATGATAAATTCTTTGGTAGATTAAAACTAACCATAAGCATTCATCGTTCGTCATTTTATATATAGAATTATTAAACTCTAAAGCAATACAACATAAGCAAGTAAAATTACTATATGCCTGCTGCTTTAGCCGCCCCAGTTTCTTTGAATATGATAAATCCTATGGCAGATTAAAACTAACCATAAGCATTCATCGTTCTACTTACCGTCTATGTTAAAAGAATGTACAGCAAGACACTTGCTCGCACAGCCAATAACAATGACGAGTCAAAATCATTCGATATAATTTTGTATTATTATATTATTTATTATATTCTAAAAGCAATTGCACAAGACATTATATTGTTTTGGCTGCTTTAGCTATTTTATTTGATTGAATATGATAAATTCTTTGGCAGATTAAAACTAACCATAAGCATTCATCATTTTATATATATTTCATTATTATACTCTAAAGCAATACAACATAAGCAAGTAAAATTACTATATGCTGCTTGCTGCTTTAGCCATTTTCTTTGAATATGATAAATCCTATGGTAGATTAAAACTAGCCATAAGCATTCATCGGCCCTACACATCATCTTTGTTAAAAGAATGTACAGCAAGACACTTGCTCGCACAATCTATAACAAGACGAGTCATCATTTGATATAATTGTATATTATCATTACCATGCTACTAAGCAACCACACAAATCAACAAAGACATTAAAATAAATGCTTGCTGCTTTAGCTATTTTATTGAATATGATAAATCTATGGTAGTTATTAAATCTATCCATAAAATTCATCGTCCCTACACATCATCTTTGTTAATAGAATATACAGCAAGACACTTGCTCGCACAAGCTATAACAAAGACGAGTCATTCGATGTGCATATTTTCATAACCAGCCGCACAAGCAACGAATAGATACTATGCTTGCTTGCTTGCTTAGCTATACAATGTCTTTCATCATTTCTTGTCGACACACATCTTATAGATGTTTTTGAGCAGAATTACGGCCAATTTTCCATTTTACATAGAAAATTATTTTTTTAATACGAAAACATGTAGTAAATTATAGTTTTTTAATATAAATATTATAAATTAATAATAATAATATTAAATTGTAAAGTAAAAACATAATTAGAAGATAATAATTCAAGTTTTTCAAATTTTTCATTTTAGCCAAAATATCACTAAATAAATGTCAAATTTTCCATTTTTTCCATATAACTAAGTTAATTAAATGATTGGTTCTGATAGATTTTGCGCATTATTTATTTACAATATATTATTTTAGCTATTAGTTTAATTTTTTTCGATTGTATAATGAAAATAATTATTCGATTTTATTCTATGTCATTATACATTTTTGATTTTAATATAAATATAAATAAAATATTTGTCAAGAGACTTCCATTTTCAATTAATTATAAAGTTGATAAATCGACTTATTTCTATATGCTTATACATTTTTAATTTAACTTAATAAAATATTTGTCAAGAAGAGGCTTCCACTTTTAAATAATTATTTATATTTAGTCTAAAGTTGATCGAACAATAAATTTTTATATCATTCTATATATATTTTTATAACTTTGACATTTTCTTTTTTCTTTTATATAACGAATATGATTGTAATATATTTAATATAATTTCATATAATATTATTTTCCTTTTCCAAATGCATGAATATTTCAATATAACAAATGCGTAAATAAATGTT
>CATLJX010000059.1:12500-15000 GCA_949987645.1 Tachina grossa
TGCTTACTTTATGTAAGCATTTAAAAGCAAAATTATATTTCACAATTAAGAAGTTAACATATTTTATTTTATTTTTAGATTTACCTGAAATATAATTATATATTCAGAATAAATCTTTTTTATAATGCAATATTATTTCCCATTAATATTGCTTTTTTTCCCTATATGTTTCTGTTTCATTTTTCAAAATTAACAACACTCCTCAATAAGAACTGAAGTTATTTTACAGACTTACTTTGAATATGATAAATTATATGGCATACACAAAAATATGCCATACAAATTCATCAAATTATCACCACTTTTCCATAACTTTTTATAATAGTGTTATATCAAAGAGTGATTGAATATGACAAATCTATGGCAGATAAACTACCAAAAGAATTCATCGCGCACTATCCATCATCTATCTTTGTTAAAAGAATATACAGCAAGACACTTGCTCGCACAAGCTATAACAAAGACGAATCATTCGATGTGCTCTTTTTATATATAGAATTATTATAAAAACTCTAAAAAGCAATACAACATAAGCAAGTAAAATTACTATATGCTTGCTGCTTTAAGCCCCACTTTCTTTGAATATGATAAATCCTATGGTAGACTAAAACTAACCATAAGCATTCATCGTTCTACTTACCGTCTATGTTAAAAGAATGTACAGCAAGACACTTGCTCGCACAGCCAATAACAATGACGAGTCAAAATCATTCGAAATAATTTTATATTATTATTATTATATGCTAAAAGCAACCGCACAAGACATTATATTGTTTGGCTGCTTTAGCTATTTTATTTGATTGAATATGATAAATTCTTTGGTAGATTAAAACTAACCATAAGCATTCATCGTTCGTCATTTTATATATAGAATTATTAAACTCTAAAGCAATACAACATAAGCAAGTAAAATTACTATATGTCTGCTGCTTTAGCCGCCCCAGTTTCTTTGAATATGATAAATCCTATGGCAGATTAAAACTAACCATAAGCATTCATCGTTCTACTTACCGTCTATGTTAAAAGAATGTACAGCAAGACACTTGCTCGCACAGCCAATAACAATGACGAGTCAAAATCATTCGAAATAATTTTATATTATTATATGCTAAAAGCAACCGCACAAGACATTATATTGTTTGGCTGCTTTAGCTATTTTATTTGATTGAATATGATAAATTCTTTGGTAGATTAAAACTAACCATAAGCATTCATCGTTCGTCATTTTATATATAGAATTATTAAACTCTAAAGCAATACAACATAAGCAAGTAAAATTACTATATGCCTGCTGCTTTAGCCGCCCCAGTTTCTTTGAATATGATAAATCCTATGGCAGATTAAAACTAACCATAAGCATTCATCGTTCTACTTACCGTCTATGTTAAAAGAATGTACAGCAAGACACTTGCTCGCACAGCCAATAACAATGACGAGTCAAAATCATTCGATATAATTTTGTATTATTATATTATTATTATATTCTAAAAGCAATTGCACAAGACATTATATTGTTTTGGCTGCTTTAGCTATTTTATTTGATTGAATATGATAAATTCTTTGGTAGATTAAAACTAACCATAAGCATTCATCGTTCGTCATTTTATATATAGAATTATTAATCTCTAAAGCAATACAACATAAGCAAGTAAAATTACTATATGCCTGCTGCTTTAGCCGCCCCAGTTTCTTTGAATATGATAAATCCTATGGCAGATTAAAACTAACCATAAGCATTCATCGTTCTACTTACCGTCTATGTTAAAAGAATGTACAGCAAGACACTTGCTCGCACAGCCAATAACAATGACGAGTCAAAATCATTCGATATAATTTTGTATTATTATATTATTATTATATTCTAAAAGCAATTGCACAAGACATTATATTGTTTTGGCTGCTTTAGCTATTTTATTTGATTGAATATGATAAATTCTTTGGTAGATTAAAACTAACCATAAGCATTCATCGTTCGTCATTTTATATATAGAATTATTAAACTCTAAAGCAATACAACATAAGCAAGTAAAATTACTATATGCCTGCTGCTTTAGCCGCCCCAGTTTCTTTGAATATGATAAATCCTATGGCAGATTAAAACTAACCATAAGCATTCATCGTTCTACTTACCGTCTATGTTAAAAGAATGTACAGCAAGACACTTGCTCGCACAGCCAATAACAATGACGAGTCAAAATCATTCGATATAATTTTGTATTATTATATTATTATTATATTCTAAAAGCAATTGCACAAGACATTATATTGTTTTGGCTGCTTTAGCTATTTTATTTGATTGAATATGATAAATTCTTTGGTAGATTAAAACTAACCATAAGCATTCATCGTTCGTCATTTTATATATAGAATTATTAAACTCTAAAGCAATACAACATAAGCAAGTAAAATTACTATATGCCTGCTGCTTTAGCCGCCCCAGTTTCTTTGAATATGATAAATCCTATGGCAGATTAAAACTAACCATAAGCATTCATCGTTC
>CATLJX010000059.1:20000-21631 GCA_949987645.1 Tachina grossa
GGCTAGTTGCTTCGGCAGGTGAGTTGTTACACACTCCTTAGCGGATTACGACTTCCATGTCCACCGTCCTGCTGTTTTAAGCAACCAACGCCTTTCATGGTATCTGCATGAGTTGTTAATTTGGGCACCGTAACATTACGTTTGGTTCATCCCACAGCGCCAGTTCTGCTTACCAAAAGTGGCCCACTGGGCACATTATATCACAACCACTACCTTCATACCAAGAAAGGTGAGGTTCTTACCCATTTAAAGTTTGAGAATAGGTTAAGATCGTTTCGACCCTAAGGCCTCTAATCATTCGCTTTACCAGATAAGATTATTTTACATCAATTTTAAATGCACCAGCTATCCTGAGGGAAACTTCGGAGGGAACCAGCTACTAGATGGTTCGATTGGTCTTTCGCCCCTATACTCAATTCTGACAATCGATTTGCACGTCAGAACTGTTTCGGTCTTCCATCAGGGTTTCCCCTGACTTCAACCTGATCAAGTATAGTTCACCATCTTTCGGGTCACAGCATATATGCTCAAGGTACGCTCTAGTTAGAGGTATAAATAATATAAATATCATTATACATAACTGTATAGAACGCCCCGGGATTGAATTAATAACCTATAAAATAGGCTAAAAACTAATCCCATTATTTTTAAGTTATGTTAATTTCGCTATTAGGTTTTTATTCCCAATAACTTGCAAATATGTTAGACTCCTTGGTCCGTGTTTCAAGACGGGTCCCGAAGGTATCCTGAATCTTTCGCATTGTTAATCATATAAGTGCATATAATAATCATAAAAATTAATAATTAATATGATATTATACAATATATAATATTTAAGCACTATATATAATAAATCTATCAACACTTTATCAAATCAAAAGCATTTATTCTATGTTAAATTGCAAGCAATATAATTTAAATAAACTCTTGCTAATGATCTTATGATAAATATTTTTATGTTAATAGATTACAATGTCCTTTTATAGAAAAAATGCACACCATTATTATAATATTATACATATTAAAATCATAATGATGAATTTTCTATAACGGATATTCAGGTTCATCGGGCTTAACCTCTAAGCAGTTTCACGTACTATTTAACTCTCTATTCAGAGTTCTTTTCAACTTTCCCTCACGGTACTTGTTTACTATCGGTCTCATGGTTATATTTAGTTTTAGATGGAGTTTACCACCCACTTAGTGCTGCACTATCAAGCAACACGACTCTTTGGAAATGTCATCTAGTAATCATTAACGTTATACGGGCCTGGCACCCTCTTTGGGTAAATGGCCTCATTTAAGAAGGACTTAAATCGTTAATTTCTCATACTAGAAATTTGACATTCCATACACTGCATCTCACATTTGCCATAAAGACAAAGTGACTTAGTGCTGAACTATTTTCTTTTCGCTCGCCGCTACTAAGAAAATCCTTGTTAGTTTCTTTTCCTCCCCTCATTAATATGCTTAAATTCAGGGGGTAGTCCCATATGAGTTGAGGTTGTATAAATATTATTGACTTTAATTTAATACGCTTCATTTTTAGACTTAATTTTTTTTATTAATTTTATAAAAAAAAAAAAATATGTATTTACATATTTATATAAATTTTTTTTTTATTAATTTGC
>CATLJX010000060.1:0-49942 GCA_949987645.1 Tachina grossa
TCCGCAACTGGAGCGGCTACGGGAGATCCGGTGGCTTCGATAACAGCAGAATCCGACATTATAACTTTGTTTTTTATTTTTGTTTAATTTCACTTGAAAATAATCAATGAATCACTGAATCACTTTTGTTTAAAACACACAACTTTTTTCCTATTCGAAAGCATAAATTTACTTACATCCTAGGTATGAGAAGTTCATAGTAGTCATCGTTTGTATATTGCAAATCTATTAGTGCGAGCATGTATTAATTTTAACAAAAGTTTTTCCATATTTTCAATTTTTTCTCAAAGATTTCACAAAAATTAAAGAGAATGCTTTTGTAAATTAATAGTTTAGATATTATAGAATGGATGTAAAATAAAAATTTAGTTTTTCCTACATTTGGCAAAAAGTTCTGATAGTTTTCCTAAGAAGATTGTGAAATTTCTTTTACAAATTATGAACAAAATATGGAAATTTTTAAGCAAATCCGACTAAACTGCTTGACAAATTTATTGTATAATAAAATTTTATATGTTTTCTTTATATTAAAAACTTAAAATGTATATATTATTGATAATTCTATTTTTTAAAATTATTTTAAAATTTACTCTATGACATGAAAATTTCCTCATATTGACAAAATTTCCACTGGCATTTTTGATTTGTCCTATTGCGTTAAAAATTTATAATAATGAATAACAATGAAAATTTAATTTAATTTAATTAAACAGTAACATGAAATAGCACAAATAGTTTACTTTTCAACACATTAAATAGATAGCCAAAATAATCTCTGCTTAATACAACAATCTACTAAATAAAGTCCACTACTGTCATATTGAAATACTTTCAATCAAAATTTAAATACTCACATGGATATGTAAAGAAAATTTTAGATTTTGTTAAAAGAATCAGTTTTTGTTTTCTATATATTAAATTAATAGATAAAATTAACCTATATTCAACCTTTTTGTCTGGATTGTAATGCTTTTTTTCACCGAAATGAAAATGTGAACCAAATTAATATTATATAGTAGAGTATATTTTTTAGTTACAAAAATTTTGTATTTTTCAACAGAACCACCCGTAACTGTAATCAAATCTAATATTTAGTTGTGTTAACTTGATAATATTTATAATGTTCATGAAATATTATATACTTTTCAAATATTTCGAAACATATTTATAAATTTGTATTCAAATCAAACATGAAATTAATGTACAGAATTTTTAGAAATTATTAATTTAGTTAAGAAAGTTGAAAATTTTGAAAACAGAAATTTTTTTATATTGAGAAATATAGTACCTGAATTGGTTTGTTGAAATTAATCAAAATCTACAAACAGTAATCATTGGAAAAATGCTAAATATTGAAAAAAATCATATTTCATGAACAATTATTTTTTTTTTACCAAAAATTATTTAAAAATTATCTAATATTAAATAATAAAAAAAAAATGGAAAATTTGCAGAATTATAAGAAAAAGTAAAATTGGCATTATATTGATAGACATCGATATGCACGAAATGAAAATGTCGTCGTAAGTAAAATTGGCGAACAGAAAAAACAAAAACAATTTAATTAATCTTTATTTACCAAAATACTAAATTTTGCATACCTAAATTATACTAATTTGATTAAAATAGCACAAAAAAAAAGAAATACAATTAAAACACGCACATAAAATGTTTCAACAAAACAACCATTAGCCGACGGCATTTCTAGCTGACTAGTGATTCTATTTCTAATACATTATTATTATAAATATTTATCTATAATATTAAAATTAATTATTAAACAATAAAATACAGACAAAAATTACTCTTTTAGAAAGGATTTAGTGGTCCTGAAAAGGACCGACAATTAAAACACGCACATAAAATGTTTCAATAAAACAACCATTAGCCGACGGCATTTGTAGCTAGGTAATAATTCTATTTCTCATACATTGTTATTATAAATATTTAGCTATAATATTAAAATTAATTATTAAACAATAAAATACAGACAAAAATTACTCTTTTAGAAAGGATTTAGTGGTCCTGAAAAGGACCGGCAATTAAAACACGCACATAAAATGTTTCAATAAAACAACCATTAGCCGACGGCATTTGTAGCTGACTAGTGATTATATCTCTCATATATTGTTATTATAAATATATAGCTATAATATCAAAATTAATAATTAAACAATAAAATACAAACACCAGTTACTCTTTTAGAAAAAATTTAGTGGTCTTGAAAAGGACCGACATTTAAGACATGCACATAAAATGTTTCAATGAAAAAACCACTAGCCGACGGCATTTGTAGCTAGGTAATGATTCTATCTCTCATATATTGTTATTATAAATATTTAATTAACTACTATAAATCAAAAAATAATATATAAACAAAAATTACTCTCTTTTAGAAAAGATTTTGTGGTCCTGAAAAGGACCGATTGTTTTTATATGATGTTATTTTAGCGATGGTAACTTACTTTATCCATTCATACAAAAAGAAAAAACTTAAGCACGTTCACCACGAATGCGTCTGGCCAATTGAATATCCTTTGGCATAATAGTAACACGCTTGGCATGGATAGCGCACAAGTTAGTATCTTCAAAGAGACCAACCAAGTAAGCTTCACTGGCTTCTTGCAAGGCCATTACAGCAGAGCTCTGGAAACGCAAATCTGTCTTGAAATCTTGAGCGATTTCACGAACCAAACGTTGGAAAGGCAATTTGCGTATCAATAATTCGGTGCTCTTTTGATAACGACGAATTTCACGTAAAGCTACTGTACCAGGACGAAAACGATGTGGCTTCTTGACACCACCGGTAGCTGGAGCACTTTTACGAGCAGCTTTTGTTGCCAACTGTTTACGTGGCGCTTTGCCACCAGTAGATTTACGGGCAGTTTGCTTAGTACGAGCCATTTTTCACTTCACTTCTGTTTTTTTTTTTCACTTAAGTTAAATGCACTGAAACACTGTTAACACACGATTAATTTCGGCCGGCATCAAATGTACGACTTATATAGAAAAATTTCCTCAAACTAATATAGATGTTTGTGTATGTGTGCTATATTGTTTGTGTAATGAGGGATGCTCTCGCTTGACTTGATAATCGCGAACGAAAGAAACGTACGAAGCTATAATGTTTACTCTCTCTTTTTTAGTTAAATTTGGTATAAATACAAGTTGTACTAGCGGCAAAGCACATTCGTACTGTGCATCTCTTGTGAATTGTGTTAAGTGAATAAAAAAAAATAGTGAGTGATCTAAAATGACTGGTCGTGGTAAAGGCGGAAAAGGTTTGGGCAAAGGTGGCGCTAAACGTCATCGTAAAGTGTTGCGTGATAATATCCAAGGTATTACAAAGCCAGCTATTAGACGTTTGGCTCGTCGTGGTGGTGTAAAACGTATTTCTGGTTTGATTTACGAAGAAACCCGTGGTGTACTAAAAGTATTTTTGGAAAATGTTATCCGTGATGCCGTCACATATACAGAACATGCCAAAAGGAAAACTGTCACCGCTATGGATGTTGTCTACGCATTGAAAAGACAAGGTCGTACTTTGTATGGTTTCGGCGGTTAAATATTTATGCTGCTATTTTATTAGTATGGAATAAAGAAAAAAAAAAAATCTAACAATCGGTCCTTTTCAGGACCACAAAAACTTTTAAAAAAAGAGATCCATTTCGTTTTATTATTGCCTGAAATTAAAATTTAGTGTTTAAAAAGATGAAATTTTAATTACCACTTCTTATATAATAATTTAATGTATGTATATTGAAAAATATGTTCGTGTATCATTATTGTGTTAATTTTCAAAAAAAAATATTTAATGTTGAAAAATGCCATGCAATGCTCTCTAAACAAAATGAAAATATCATGAGCATAACAAATACACATTAAAAAAAGCAACAAAAAACGAAAGCAATATGGACGAACAGGCAGACAAAATAAATTCAATGTGTGTGTGTGTGTGTGTGTGTAATTGCTGTTATTTTGATAATGCTCTAGTTAGAATAAAAAAAGTAATCTAGCATTTGGAATTTATTATATGTATGTATGTATTTTCCTAGTACCGAATATAAAAAATTATAAACAAAATTTTCTCTTTTTGAAAATAAATTTGTCGTCCTGAAAAGGACGGTTGGTATTATTGTATTTAGAAATGTACGATGGTTTTGTACACTTTACATTCTCTATCTTTTTCACAACTAAATAATTTAGGCTTTCTTTTCAGTCTTCTTGGGCAAGAGAACAGCTTGGATATTTGGTAAAACACCACCTTGGGCAATGGTAACACCAGACAACAATTTGTTCAATTCTTCGTCATTGCGGATGGCCAACTGTAAATGACGTGGAATTATTCTTGTCTTTTTATTGTCACGAGCAGCATTGCCAGCCAACTCGAGAACTTCAGCTGCCAAATATTCCATAACAGCAGCTAAATATACTGGAGCTCCGGCACCAACACGTTCAGCATAATTGCCTTTACGCAACAAACGGTGAATACGACCGACGGGAAATTGCAAACCAGCACGATTTGAACGGGACTTTGCCTTTCCCTTAACTTTACCACCTTTACCACGACCAGACATTTTCAATTTATTTTTTGTTTTCTATATTCACTTTCAATAGACACTTCACTTGAGCACTGTTAACACAAACTGATTAAGGTTTCGCCTAAAACGGTGAGTATTTATAGTTTTGTAGCAGTCGTGTTTACATACAGCAGGGTGGATTGTGTGTGCGTAGCCGAAGCTGAAACGATGTTGTTTTTACGATTGAAAAAAAGTATATATAGTGAGTGTTTGAGGTAGAATTTTTACAGATTGCGAACAGTCGCTCCAAAGTGTTAGTGCAGTGAATAATAATAATAATAAAGTGGAAAATAAAAATTGAAAAGTGAAAAACAATGCCTCCTAAAACTAGTGGTAAAGCAGCAAAGAAGGCCGGTAAAGCCCAAAAGAATATTACAAAAAGTGATAAGGGTAAGAAGCGTAAACGCAAGGAAAGTTACGCTATCTACATTTACAAAGTGTTGAAGCAAGTGCATCCCGATACTGGTATCTCATCGAAAGCCATGAGTATCATGAACAGTTTTGTTAATGATATTTTTGAACGTATTGCCGCTGAAGCATCTCGTTTGGCTCACTACAACAAACGTTCGACCATTACCAGTCGGGAAATTCAAACAGCCGTGCGTCTTCTGTTGCCCGGTGAATTGGCCAAGCACGCTGTTAGTGAAGGTACTAAGGCCGTAACTAAATATACCAGCTCCAAGTAAATTATTTTTATATTCGTCCCCTCCAACAACCAAAACACAAAAGGCCCTTTTCAGGGCCACAAATGTTTTTTATTGAAAAGAGATTGAGAATACTTTCAAATATATGTATGTGTATGCGAAATAAAATTGAAAAACTGATAGTGCAGTGCAATAAATGGGATAAATATACATATGCAGAGGTAGTGAGAAAAATGTAATTTGAATTCAACAAACTGATAGTGCAATAAATGGGCTGCTGTTAGTGTACAAACTGATGAAAAAGACAAATAATAAAATATTTTGATAAAGGTAAAATTAATACAGTATGTATGTGTGTATGTTGAATCTGCAAATTAATAAAATAAATTAGCAAAATTAAATAAATTAATGATTTTTCAAAATACATACATATGTAGGTATTTAAAAATTGTATACACTCTTTCGCCTGTATATTGCTCTAAGTTGAAATTTTTGTTATTCTGCTACTAACTTTATTTTACTTGCTTGTAGCTAAAGAGAAGGAATAATAAAAATGATTTTTTTTATATAAAAAAAATTTTTTAAATACATATCTAGTGCTTATTATTATTATTACGTTCTTTTGAAAACGTATTTTTTACTTGAGTGCCATTTGGTAAGCAAACAAAAAAAATTTTTAAATGCGCACTTGATTGAATTTAGGTAAAGGATTTTTTTATGGATGTATTCGTATTGGAGTTTGCAGCAATTTGATCTCTTTTGAAAAATATTTTGTAGCCCTGAAAAGGGCTTTTTATTTTGTAAATAAATATTTTTCGAATATCGAAAAATAGCTTATTTTGAAGATTAAAGGAAACATGAATTTACTTTTTAGCGGCGGCCTTTTTGGCAGCTGGTTTTTTAGCTGGTGCAGCTTTTTTGGGTTTCGCTGCAGTTGCGCTCTTGGCTTTGGGTGCCTTTGGTTTAGTTGCTGGTGCCTTTTTAGCGGGTTTTGCCTTAACTGTACCAGTCTTTTTGGCAGTTTTTGCCTTTGCCTTCTCTGTCTTCTTCTTTTCGGCAGTCTTTTTCACAGCCGACGGCTTCTTTGCTGCAGCTGCTGGCGCGGCCTTTTTAACAGCCTTGCTGGCCTTTTGCTTTTTATCGCCGGCAGCAGGAGCCTTCTTTTTTGCAGCAGCTGGCTTCTTTGCTTTTGGCTCCTTTGAGGCGGTCGCCGACAATTTGAATGAGCCAGAAGCACCCTTACCTTTTGTTTGAATTAATTTTCCACTGGTTACGGCGGTCTTCAAATATTTTTTAATAAAAGGAGCCAATTTTTGGGCATCTACCTTATAAGTGCTTGTAAGGTATTTCTTGATGGCTGGCAGGGAGGAACCACCACGCTCTTTTAATGTTTTGATGGCAGCGTCAACCATTTGATGGGTGGGTGGATGACTGGGGACAGCAGATGGCTTTTTGGCCTTTGCAACTTTCTTCGCCTTTTTCTCCGCAACTGGAGCGGCTACGGGAGATCCGGTGGCTTCGATAACAGCAGAATCCGACATTATAACTTTGTTTTTTATTTTTGTTTAATTTCACTTGAAAATAATCAATGAATCACTGAATCACTTTTGTTTAAAACACACAACTTTTTTCCTATTCGAAAGCATAAATTTACTTACATCCTAGGTATGAGAAGTTCATAGTAGTCATCGTTTGTATATTGCAAATCTATTAGTGCGAGCATGTATTAATTTTAACAAAAGTTTTTCCATATTTTCAATTTTTTCTCAAAGATTTCACAAAAATTAAAGAGAATGCTTTTGTAAATTAATAGTTTAGATATTATAGAATGGATGTAAAATAAAAATTTAGTTTTTCCTACATTTGGCAAAAAGTTCTGATAGTTTTCCTAAGAAGATTGTGAAATTTCTTTTACAAATTATGAACAAAATATGGAAATTTTTAAGCAAATCCGACTAAACTGCTTGACAAATTTATTGTATAATAAAATTTTATATGTTTTCTTTATATTAAAAACTTAAAATGTATATATTATTGATAATTCTATTTTTTAAAATTATTTTAAAATTTACTCTATGACATGAAAATTTCCTCATATTGACAAAATTTCCACTGGCATTTTTGATTTGTCCTATTGCGTTAAAAATTTATAATAATGAATAACAATGAAAATTTAATTTAATTTAATTAAACAGTAACATGAAATAGCACAAATAGTTTACTTTTCAACACATTAAATAGATAGCCAAAATAATCTCTGCTTAATACAACAATCTACTAAATAAAGTCCACTACTGTCATATTGAAATACTTTCAATCAAAATTTAAATACTCACATGGATATGTAAAGAAAATTTTAGATTTTGTTAAAAGAATCAGTTTTTGTTTTCTATATATTAAATTAATAGATAAAATTAACCTATATTCAACCTTTTTGTCTGGATTGTAATGCTTTTTTTCACCGAAATGAAAATGTGAACCAAATTAATATTATATAGTAGAGTATATTTTTTAGTTACAAAAATTTTGTATTTTTCAACAGAACCACCCGTAACTGTAATCAAATCTAATATTTAGTTGTGTTAACTTGATAATATTTATAATGTTCATGAAATATTATATACTTTTCAAATATTTCGAAACATATTTATAAATTTGTATTCAAATCAAACATGAAATTAATGTACAGAATTTTTAGAAATTATTAATTTAGTTAAGAAAGTTGAAAATTTTGAAAACAGAAATTTTTTTATATTGAGAAATATAGTACCTGAATTGGTTTGTTGAAATTAATCAAAATCTACAAACAGTAATCATTGGAAAAATGCTAAATATTGAAAAAAATCATATTTCATGAACAATTATTTTTTTTTTACCAAAAATTATTTAAAAATTATCTAATATTAAATAATAAAAAAAAAATGGAAAATTTGCAGAATTATAAGAAAAAGTAAAATTGGCATTATATTGATAGACATCGATATGCACGAAATGAAAATGTCGTCGTAAGTAAAATTGGCGAACAGAAAAAACAAAAACAATTTAATTAATCTTTATTTACCAAAATACTAAATTTTGCATACCTAAATTATACTAATTTGATTAAAATAGCACAAAAAAAAAGAAATACAATTAAAACACGCACATAAAATGTTTCAACAAAACAACCATTAGCCGACGGCATTTCTAGCTGACTAGTGATTCTATTTCTAATACATTATTATTATAAATATTTATCTATAATATTAAAATTAATTATTAAACAATAAAATACAGACAAAAATTACTCTTTTAGAAAGGATTTAGTGGTCCTGAAAAGGACCGACAATTAAAACACGCACATAAAATGTTTCAATAAAACAACCATTAGCCGACGGCATTTGTAGCTAGGTAATAATTCTATTTCTCATACATTGTTATTATAAATATTTAGCTATAATATTAAAATTAATTATTAAACAATAAAATACAGACAAAAATTACTCTTTTAGAAAGGATTTAGTGGTCCTGAAAAGGACCGGCAATTAAAACACGCACATAAAATGTTTCAATAAAACAACCATTAGCCGACGGCATTTGTAGCTGACTAGTGATTATATCTCTCATATATTGTTATTATAAATATATAGCTATAATATCAAAATTAATAATTAAACAATAAAATACAAACACCAGTTACTCTTTTAGAAAAAATTTAGTGGTCTTGAAAAGGACCGACATTTAAGACATGCACATAAAATGTTTCAATGAAAAAACCACTAGCCGACGGCATTTGTAGCTAGGTAATGATTCTATCTCTCATATATTGTTATTATAAATATTTAATTAACTACTATAAATCAAAAAATAATATATAAACAAAAATTACTCTCTTTTAGAAAAGATTTTGTGGTCCTGAAAAGGACCGATTGTTTTTATATGATGTTATTTTAGCGATGGTAACTTACTTTATCCATTCATACAAAAAGAAAAAACTTAAGCACGTTCACCACGAATGCGTCTGGCCAATTGAATATCCTTTGGCATAATAGTAACACGCTTGGCATGGATAGCGCACAAGTTAGTATCTTCAAAGAGACCAACCAAGTAAGCTTCACTGGCTTCTTGCAAGGCCATTACAGCAGAGCTCTGGAAACGCAAATCTGTCTTGAAATCTTGAGCGATTTCACGAACCAAACGTTGGAAAGGCAATTTGCGTATCAATAATTCGGTGCTCTTTTGATAACGACGAATTTCACGTAAAGCTACTGTACCAGGACGAAAACGATGTGGCTTCTTGACACCACCGGTAGCTGGAGCACTTTTACGAGCAGCTTTTGTTGCCAACTGTTTACGTGGCGCTTTGCCACCAGTAGATTTACGGGCAGTTTGCTTAGTACGAGCCATTTTTCACTTCACTTCTGTTTTTTTTTTCACTTAAGTTAAATGCACTGAAACACTGTTAACACACGATTAATTTCGGCCGGCATCAAATGTACGACTTATATAGAAAAATTTCCTCAAACTAATATAGATGTTTGTGTATGTGTGCTATATTGTTTGTGTAATGAGGGATGCTCTCGCTTGACTTGATAATCGCGAACGAAAGAAACGTACGAAGCTATAATGTTTACTCTCTCTTTTTTAGTTAAATTTGGTATAAATACAAGTTGTACTAGCGGCAAAGCACATTCGTACTGTGCATCTCTTGTGAATTGTGTTAAGTGAATAAAAAAAAATAGTGAGTGATCTAAAATGACTGGTCGTGGTAAAGGCGGAAAAGGTTTGGGCAAAGGTGGCGCTAAACGTCATCGTAAAGTGTTGCGTGATAATATCCAAGGTATTACAAAGCCAGCTATTAGACGTTTGGCTCGTCGTGGTGGTGTAAAACGTATTTCTGGTTTGATTTACGAAGAAACCCGTGGTGTACTAAAAGTATTTTTGGAAAATGTTATCCGTGATGCCGTCACATATACAGAACATGCCAAAAGGAAAACTGTCACCGCTATGGATGTTGTCTACGCATTGAAAAGACAAGGTCGTACTTTGTATGGTTTCGGCGGTTAAATATTTATGCTGCTATTTTATTAGTATGGAATAAAGAAAAAAAAAAAAATCTAACAATCGGTCCTTTTCAGGACCACAAAAACTTTTAAAAAAAGAGATCCATTTCGTTTTATTATTGCCTGAAATTAAAATTTAGTGTTTAAAAAGATGAAATTTTAATTACCACTTCTTATATAATAATTTAATGTATGTATATTGAAAAATATGTTCGTGTATCATTATTGTGTTAATTTTCAAAAAAAAATATTTAATGTTGAAAAATGCCATGCAATGCTCTCTAAACAAAATGAAAATATCATGAGCATAACAAATACACATTAAAAAAAGCAATATGGACGAACAGGCAGACAAAATAAATTCAATGTGTGTGTGTGTGTGTGTGTGTAATTGCTGTTATTTTGATAATGCTCTAGTTAGAATAAAAAAAGTAATCTAGCATTTGGAATTTATTATATGTATGTATGTATTTTCCTAGTACCGAATATAAAAAATTATAAACAAAATTTTCTCTTTTTGAAAATAAATTTGTCGTCCTGAAAAGGACGGTTGGTATTATTGTATTTAGAAATGTACGATGGTTTTGTACACTTTACATTCTCTATCTTTTTCACAACTAAATAATTTAGGCTTTCTTTTCAGTCTTCTTGGGCAAGAGAACAGCTTGGATATTTGGTAAAACACCACCTTGGGCAATGGTAACACCAGACAACAATTTGTTCAATTCTTCGTCATTGCGGATGGCCAACTGTAAATGACGTGGAATTATTCTTGTCTTTTTATTGTCACGAGCAGCATTGCCAGCCAACTCGAGAACTTCAGCTGCCAAATATTCCATAACAGCAGCTAAATATACTGGAGCTCCGGCACCAACACGTTCAGCATAATTGCCTTTACGCAACAAACGGTGAATACGACCGACGGGAAATTGCAAACCAGCACGATTTGAACGGGACTTTGCCTTTCCCTTAACTTTACCACCTTTACCACGACCAGACATTTTCAATTTATTTTTTGTTTTCTATATTCACTTTCAATAGACACTTCACTTGAGCACTGTTAACACAAACTGATTAAGGTTTCGCCTAAAACGGTGAGTATTTATAGTTTTGTAGCAGTCGTGTTTACATACAGCAGGGTGGATTGTGTGTGCGTAGCCGAAGCTGAAACGATGTTGTTTTTACGATTGAAAAAAAGTATATATAGTGAGTGTTTGAGGTAGAATTTTTACAGATTGCGAACAGTCGCTCCAAAGTGTTAGTGCAGTGAATAATAATAATAAAGTGGAAAATAAAAATTGAAAAGTGAAAAACAATGCCTCCTAAAACTAGTGGTAAAGCAGCAAAGAAGGCCGGTAAAGCCCAAAAGAATATTACAAAAAGTGATAAGGGTAAGAAGCGTAAACGCAAGGAAAGTTACGCTATCTACATTTACAAAGTGTTGAAGCAAGTGCATCCCGATACTGGTATCTCATCGAAAGCCATGAGTATCATGAACAGTTTTGTTAATGATATTTTTGAACGTATTGCCGCTGAAGCATCTCGTTTGGCTCACTACAACAAACGTTCGACCATTACCAGTCGGGAAATTCAAACAGCCGTGCGTCTTCTGTTGCCCGGTGAATTGGCCAAGCACGCTGTTAGTGAAGGTACTAAGGCCGTAACTAAATATACCAGCTCCAAGTAAATTATTTTTATATTCGTCCCCTCCAACAACCAAAACACAAAAGGCCCTTTTCAGGGCCACAAATGTTTTTTATTGAAAAGAGATTGAGAATACTTTCAAATATATGTATGTGTATGCGAAATAAAATTGAAAAACTGATAGTGCAATGCAATAAATGGGATAAATATACATATGCAGAGGTAGTGAGAAAAATGTAATTTGAATTCAACAAACTGATAGTGCAATAAATGGGCTGCTGTTAGTGTACAAACTGATGAAAAAGACAAATAATAAAATATTTTGATAAAGGTAAAATTAATACAGTATGTATGTGTGTATGTTGAATCTGCAAATTAATAAAATAAATTAGCAAAATTAAATAAATTAATGATTTTTCAAAATACATACATATGTAGGTATTTAAAAATTTTATACACTCTTGCGCCTGTATATTGCTCTAAGTTGAAATTTTTGTTATTCTGCTACTAACTTTATTTTACTTGCTTGTAGCTAAAGAGAAGGAATAATAAAAATGATTTTTTTTATATAAAAAAAATTTTTTTTAATACATATCTAGTGCTTATTATTATTATTACGTTCTTTTGAAAACGTATTTTTTACTTGAGTGCCATTTGGTAAGCAAACAAAAAAAATTTTTAAATGCGCACTTGATTGAATTTAGGTAAAGGATTTTTTTATGGATGTATTCGTATTGGAGTTTGCAGCAATTTGATCTCTTTTGAAAAATATTTTGTAGCCCTGAAAAGGGCTTTTTATTTTGTAAATAAATATTTTTCGAATATCGAAAAATAGCTTATTTTGAAGATTAAAGGAAACATGAATTTACTTTTTAGCGGCGGCCTTTTTGGCAGCTGGTTTTTTAGCTGGTGCAGCTTTTTTGGGTTTCGCTGCAGTTGCGCTCTTGGCTTTGGGTGCCTTTGGTTTAGTTGCTGGTGCCTTTTTAGCGGGTTTTGCCTTAACTGTACCAGTCTTTTTGGCAGTTTTTGCCTTTGCCTTCTCTGTCTTCTTCTTTTCGGCAGTCTTTTTCACAGCCGACGGCTTCTTTGCTGCAGCTGCTGGCGCGGCCTTTTTAACAGCCTTGCTGGCCTTTTGCTTTTTATCGCCGGCAGCAGGAGCCTTCTTTTTTGCAGCAGCTGGCTTCTTTGCTTTTGGCTCCTTTGAGGCGGTCGCCGACAATTTGAATGAGCCAGAAGCACCCTTACCTTTTGTTTGAATTAATTTTCCACTGGTTACGGCGGTCTTCAAATATTTTTTAATAAAAGGAGCCAATTTTTGGGCATCTACCTTATAAGTGCTTGTAAGGTATTTCTTGATGGCTGGCAGGGAGGAACCACCACGCTCTTTTAATGTTTTGATGGCAGCGTCAACCATTTGATGGGTGGGTGGATGACTGGGGACAGCAGATGGCTTTTTGGCCTTTGCAACTTTCTTCGCCTTTTTCTCCGCAACTGGAGCGGCTACGGGAGATCCGGTGGCTTCGATAACAGCAGAATCCGACATTATAACTTTGTTTTTTATTTTTGTTTAATTTCACTTGAAAATAATCAATGAATCACTGAATCACTTTTGTTTAAAACACACAACTTTTTTCCTATTCGAAAGCATAAATTTACTTACATCCTAGGTATGAGAAGTTCATAGTAGTCATCGTTTGTATATTGCAAATCTATTAGTGCGAGCATGTATTAATTTTAACAAAAGTTTTTCCATATTTTCAATTTTTTCTCAAAGATTTCACAAAAATTAAAGAGAATGCTTTTGTAAATTAATAGTTTAGATATTATAGAATGGATGTAAAATAAAAATTTAGTTTTTCCTACATTTGGCAAAAAGTTCTGATAGTTTTCCTAAGAAGATTGTGAAATTTCTTTTACAAATTATGAACAAAATATGGAAATTTTTAAGCAAATCCGACTAAACTGCTTGACAAATTTATTGTATAATAAAATTTTATATGTTTTCTTTATATTAAAAACTTAAAATGTATATATTATTGATAATTCTATTTTTTAAAATTATTTTAAAATTTACTCTATGACATGAAAATTTCCTCATATTGACAAAATTTCCACTGGCATTTTTGATTTGTCCTATTGCGTTAAAAATTTATAATAATGAATAACAATGAAAATTTAATTTAATTTAATTAAACAGTAACATGAAATAGCACAAATAGTTTACTTTTCAACACATTAAATAGATAGCCAAAATAATCTCTGCTTAATACAACAATCTACTAAATAAAGTCCACTACTGTCATATTGAAATACTTTCAATCAAAATTTAAATACTCACATGGATATGTAAAGAAAATTTTAGATTTTGTTAAAAGAATCAGTTTTTGTTTTCTATATATTAAATTAATAGATAAAATTAACCTATATTCAACCTTTTTGTCTGGATTGTAATGCTTTTTTTCACCGAAATGAAAATGTGAACCAAATTAATATTATATAGTAGAGTATATTTTTTAGTTACAAAAATTTTGTATTTTTCAACAGAACCACCCGTAACTGTAATCAAATCTAATATTTAGTTGTGTTAACTTGATAATATTTATAATGTTCATGAAATATTATATACTTTTCAAATATTTCGAAACATATTTATAAATTTGTATTCAAATCAAACATGAAATTAATGTACAGAATTTTTAGAAATTATTAATTTAGTTAAGAAAGTTGAAAATTTTGAAAACAGAAATTTTTTTATATTGAGAAATATAGTACCTGAATTGGTTTGTTGAAATTAATCAAAATCTACAAACAGTAATCATTGGAAAAATGCTAAATATTGAAAAAAATCATATTTCATGAACAATTATTTTTTTTTTACCAAAAATTATTTAAAAATTATCTAATATTAAATAATAAAAAAAAAATGGAAAATTTGCAGAATTATAAGAAAAAGTAAAATTGGCATTATATTGATAGACATCGATATGCACGAAATGAAAATGTCGTCGTAAGTAAAATTGGCGAACAGAAAAAACAAAAACAATTTAATTAATCTTTATTTACCAAAATACTAAATTTTGCATACCTAAATTATACTAATTTGATTAAAATAGCACAAAAAAAAAGAAATACAATTAAAACACGCACATAAAATGTTTCAACAAAACAACCATTAGCCGACGGCATTTCTAGCTGACTAGTGATTCTATTTCTAATACATTATTATTATAAATATTTATCTATAATATTAAAATTAATTATTAAACAATAAAATACAGACAAAAATTACTCTTTTAGAAAGGATTTAGTGGTCCTGAAAAGGACCGACAATTAAAACACGCACATAAAATGTTTCAATAAAACAACCATTAGCCGACGGCATTTGTAGCTAGGTAATAATTCTATTTCTCATACATTGTTATTATAAATATTTAGCTATAATATTAAAATTAATTATTAAACAATAAAATACAGACAAAAATTACTCTTTTAGAAAGGATTTAGTGGTCCTGAAAAGGACCGGCAATTAAAACACGCACATAAAATGTTTCAATAAAACAACCATTAGCCGACGGCATTTGTAGCTGACTAGTGATTATATCTCTCATATATTGTTATTATAAATATATAGCTATAATATCAAAATTAATAATTAAACAATAAAATACAAACACCAGTTACTCTTTTAGAAAAAATTTAGTGGTCTTGAAAAGGACCGACATTTAAGACATGCACATAAAATGTTTCAATGAAAAAACCACTAGCCGACGGCATTTGTAGCTAGGTAATGATTCTATCTCTCATATATTGTTATTATAAATATTTAATTAACTACTATAAATCAAAAAATAATATATAAACAAAAATTACTCTCTTTTAGAAAAGATTTTGTGGTCCTGAAAAGGACCGATTGTTTTTATATGATGTTATTTTAGCGATGGTAACTTACTTTATCCATTCATACAAAAAGAAAAAACTTAAGCACGTTCACCACGAATGCGTCTGGCCAATTGAATATCCTTTGGCATAATAGTAACACGCTTGGCATGGATAGCGCACAAGTTAGTATCTTCAAAGAGACCAACCAAGTAAGCTTCACTGGCTTCTTGCAAGGCCATTACAGCAGAGCTCTGGAAACGCAAATCTGTCTTGAAATCTTGAGCGATTTCACGAACCAAACGTTGGAAAGGCAATTTGCGTATCAATAATTCGGTGCTCTTTTGATAACGACGAATTTCACGTAAAGCTACTGTACCAGGACGAAAACGATGTGGCTTCTTGACACCACCGGTAGCTGGAGCACTTTTACGAGCAGCTTTTGTTGCCAACTGTTTACGTGGCGCTTTGCCACCAGTAGATTTACGGGCAGTTTGCTTAGTACGAGCCATTTTTCACTTCACTTCTGTTTTTTTTTTCACTTAAGTTAAATGCACTGAAACACTGTTAACACACGATTAATTTCGGCCGGCATCAAATGTACGACTTATATAGAAAAATTTCCTCAAACTAATATAGATGTTTGTGTATGTGTGCTATATTGTTTGTGTAATGAGGGATGCTCTCGCTTGACTTGATAATCGCGAACGAAAGAAACGTACGAAGCTATAATGTTTACTCTCTCTTTTTTAGTTAAATTTGGTATAAATACAAGTTGTACTAGCGGCAAAGCACATTCGTACTGTGCATCTCTTGTGAATTGTGTTAAGTGAATAAAAAAAAATAGTGAGTGATCTAAAATGACTGGTCGTGGTAAAGGCGGAAAAGGTTTGGGCAAAGGTGGCGCTAAACGTCATCGTAAAGTGTTGCGTGATAATATCCAAGGTATTACAAAGCCAGCTATTAGACGTTTGGCTCGTCGTGGTGGTGTAAAACGTATTTCTGGTTTGATTTACGAAGAAACCCGTGGTGTACTAAAAGTATTTTTGGAAAATGTTATCCGTGATGCCGTCACATATACAGAACATGCCAAAAGGAAAACTGTCACCGCTATGGATGTTGTCTACGCATTGAAAAGACAAGGTCGTACTTTGTATGGTTTCGGCGGTTAAATATTTATGCTGCTATTTTATTAGTATGGAATAAAGAAAAAAAAAAAAATCTAACAATCGGTCCTTTTCAGGACCACAAAAACTTTTAAAAAAAGAGATCCATTTCGTTTTATTATTGCCTGAAATTAAAATTTAGTGTTTAAAAAGATGAAATTTTAATTACCACTTCTTATATAATAATTTAATGTATGTATATTGAAAAATATGTTCGTGTATCATTATTGTGTTAATTTTCAAAAAAAAATATTTAATGTTGAAAAATGCCATGCAATGCTCTCTAAACAAAATGAAAATATCATGAGCATAACAAATACACATTAAAAAAAGCAACAAAAAACGAAAGCAATATGGACGAACAGGCAGACAAAATAAATTCAATGTGTGTGTGTGTGTGTGTGTGTAATTGCTGTTATTTTGATAATGCTCTAGTTAGAATAAAAAAAGTAATCTAGCATTTGGAATTTATTATATGTATGTATGTATTTTCCTAGTACCGAATATAAAAAATTATAAACAAAATTTTCTCTTTTTGAAAATAAATTTGTCGTCCTGAAAAGGACGGTTGGTATTATTGTATTTAGAAATGTACGATGGTTTTGTACACTTTACATTCTCTATCTTTTTCACAACTAAATAATTTAGGCTTTCTTTTCAGTCTTCTTGGGCAAGAGAACAGCTTGGATATTTGGTAAAACACCACCTTGGGCAATGGTAACACCAGACAACAATTTGTTCAATTCTTCGTCATTGCGGATGGCCAACTGTAAATGACGTGGAATTATTCTTGTCTTTTTATTGTCACGAGCAGCATTGCCAGCCAACTCGAGAACTTCAGCTGCCAAATATTCCATAACAGCAGCTAAATATACTGGAGCTCCGGCACCAACACGTTCAGCATAATTGCCTTTACGCAACAAACGGTGAATACGACCGACGGGAAATTGCAAACCAGCACGATTTGAACGGGACTTTGCCTTTCCCTTAACTTTACCACCTTTACCACGACCAGACATTTTCAATTTATTTTTTGTTTTCTATATTCACTTTCAATAGACACTTCACTTGAGCACTGTTAACACAAACTGATTAAGGTTTCGCCTAAAACGGTGAGTATTTATAGTTTTGTAGCAGTCGTGTTTACATACAGCAGGGTGGATTGTGTGTGCGTAGCCGAAGCTGAAACGATGTTGTTTTTACGATTGAAAAAAAGTATATATAGTGAGTGTTTGAGGTAGAATTTTTACAGATTGCGAACAGTCGCTCCAAAGTGTTAGTGCAGTGAATAATAATAATAAAGTGGAAAATAAAAATTGAAAAGTGAAAAACAATGCCTCCTAAAACTAGTGGTAAAGCAGCAAAGAAGGCCGGTAAAGCCCAAAAGAATATTACAAAAAGTGATAAGGGTAAGAAGCGTAAACGCAAGGAAAGTTACGCTATCTACATTTACAAAGTGTTGAAGCAAGTGCATCCCGATACTGGTATCTCATCGAAAGCCATGAGTATCATGAACAGTTTTGTTAATGATATTTTTGAACGTATTGCCGCTGAAGCATCTCGTTTGGCTCACTACAACAAACGTTCGACCATTACCAGTCGGGAAATTCAAACAGCCGTGCGTCTTCTGTTGCCCGGTGAATTGGCCAAGCACGCTGTTAGTGAAGGTACTAAGGCCGTAACTAAATATACCAGCTCCAAGTAAATTATTTTTATATTCGTCCCCTCCAACAACCAAAACACAAAAGGCCCTTTTCAGGGCCACAAATGTTTTTTATTGAAAAGAGATTGAGAATACTTTCAAATATATGTATGTGTATGCGAAATAAAATTGAAAAACTGATAGTGCAATGCAATAAATGGGATAAATATACATATGCAGAGGTAGTGAGAAAAATGTAATTTGAATTCAACAAACTGATAGTGCAATAAATGGGCTGCTGTTAGTGTACAAACTGATGAAAAAGACAAATAATAAAATATTTTGATAAAGGTAAAATTAATACAGTATGTATGTGTGTATGTTGAATCTGCAAATTAATAAAATAAATTAGCAAAATTAAATAAATTAATGATTTTTCAAAATACATACATATGTAGGTATTTAAAAATTTTATACACTCTTGCGCCTGTATATTGCTCTAAGTTGAAATTTTTGTTATTCTGCTACTAACTTTATTTTACTTGCTTGTAGCTAAAGAGAAGGAATAATAAAAATGATTTTTTTTATATAAAAAAAATTTTTTTTAATACATATCTAGTGCTTATTATTATTATTACGTTCTTTTGAAAACGTATTTTTTACTTGAGTGCCATTTGGTAAGCAAACAAAAAAAATTTTTAAATGCGCACTTGATTGAATTTAGGTAAAGGATTTTTTTATGGATGTATTCGTATTGGAGTTTGCAGCAATTTGATCTCTTTTGAAAAATATTTTGTAGCCCTGAAAAGGGCTTTTTATTTTGTAAATAAATATTTTTCGAATATCGAAAAATAGCTTATTTTGAAGATTAAAGGAAACATGAATTTACTTTTTAGCGGCGGCCTTTTTGGCAGCTGGTTTTTTAGCTGGTGCAGCTTTTTTGGGTTTCGCTGCAGTTGCGCTCTTGGCTTTGGGTGCCTTTGGTTTAGTTGCTGGTGCCTTTTTAGCGGGTTTTGCCTTAACTGTACCAGTCTTTTTGGCAGTTTTTGCCTTTGCCTTCTCTGTCTTCTTCTTTTCGGCAGTCTTTTTCACAGCCGACGGCTTCTTTGCTGCAGCTGCTGGCGCGGCCTTTTTAACAGCCTTGCTGGCCTTTTGCTTTTTATCGCCGGCAGCAGGAGCCTTCTTTTTTGCAGCAGCTGGCTTCTTTGCTTTTGGCTCCTTTGAGGCGGTCGCCGACAATTTGAATGAGCCAGAAGCACCCTTACCTTTTGTTTGAATTAATTTTCCACTGGTTACGGCGGTCTTCAAATATTTTTTAATAAAAGGAGCCAATTTTTGGGCATCTACCTTATAAGTGCTTGTAAGGTATTTCTTGATGGCTGGCAGGGAGGAACCACCACGCTCTTTTAATGTTTTGATGGCAGCGTCAACCATTTGATGGGTGGGTGGATGACTGGGGACAGCAGATGGCTTTTTGGCCTTTGCAACTTTCTTCGCCTTTTTCTCCGCAACTGGAGCGGCTACGGGAGATCCGGTGGCTTCGATAACAGCAGAATCCGACATTATAACTTTGTTTTTTATTTTTGTTTAATTTCACTTGAAAATAATCAATGAATCACTGAATCACTTTTGTTTAAAACACACAACTTTTTTCCTATTCGAAAGCATAAATTTACTTACATCCTAGGTATGAGAAGTTCATAGTAGTCATCGTTTGTATATTGCAAATCTATTAGTGCGAGCATGTATTAATTTTAACAAAAGTTTTTCCATATTTTCAATTTTTTCTCAAAGATTTCACAAAAATTAAAGAGAATGCTTTTGTAAATTAATAGTTTAGATATTATAGAATGGATGTAAAATAAAAATTTAGTTTTTCCTACATTTGGCAAAAAGTTCTGATAGTTTTCCTAAGAAGATTGTGAAATTTCTTTTACAAATTATGAACAAAATATGGAAATTTTTAAGCAAATCCGACTAAACTGCTTGACAAATTTATTGTATAATAAAATTTTATATGTTTTCTTTATATTAAAAACTTAAAATGTATATATTATTGATAATTCTATTTTTTAAAATTATTTTAAAATTTACTCTATGACATGAAAATTTCCTCATATTGACAAAATTTCCACTGGCATTTTTGATTTGTCCTATTGCGTTAAAAATTTATAATAATGAATAACAATGAAAATTTAATTTAATTTAATTAAACAGTAACATGAAATAGCACAAATAGTTTACTTTTCAACACATTAAATAGATAGCCAAAATAATCTCTGCTTAATACAACAATCTACTAAATAAAGTCCACTACTGTCATATTGAAATACTTTCAATCAAAATTTAAATACTCACATGGATATGTAAAGAAAATTTTAGATTTTGTTAAAAGAATCAGTTTTTGTTTTCTATATATTAAATTAATAGATAAAATTAACCTATATTCAACCTTTTTGTCTGGATTGTAATGCTTTTTTTCACCGAAATGAAAATGTGAACCAAATTAATATTATATAGTAGAGTATATTTTTTAGTTACAAAAATTTTGTATTTTTCAACAGAACCACCCGTAACTGTAATCAAATCTAATATTTAGTTGTGTTAACTTGATAATATTTATAATGTTCATGAAATATTATATACTTTTCAAATATTTCGAAACATATTTATAAATTTGTATTCAAATCAAACATGAAATTAATGTACAGAATTTTTAGAAATTATTAATTTAGTTAAGAAAGTTGAAAATTTTGAAAACAGAAATTTTTTTATATTGAGAAATATAGTACCTGAATTGGTTTGTTGAAATTAATCAAAATCTACAAACAGTAATCATTGGAAAAATGCTAAATATTGAAAAAAATCATATTTCATGAACAATTATTTTTTTTTTACCAAAAATTATTTAAAAATTATCTAATATTAAATAATAAAAAAAAAATGGAAAATTTGCAGAATTATAAGAAAAAGTAAAATTGGCATTATATTGATAGACATCGATATGCACGAAATGAAAATGTCGTCGTAAGTAAAATTGGCGAACAGAAAAAACAAAAACAATTTAATTAATCTTTATTTACCAAAATACTAAATTTTGCATACCTAAATTATACTAATTTGATTAAAATAGCACAAAAAAAAAGAAATACAATTAAAACACGCACATAAAATGTTTCAACAAAACAACCATTAGCCGACGGCATTTCTAGCTGACTAGTGATTCTATTTCTAATACATTATTATTATAAATATTTATCTATAATATTAAAATTAATTATTAAACAATAAAATACAGACAAAAATTACTCTTTTAGAAAGGATTTAGTGGTCCTGAAAAGGACCGACAATTAAAACACGCACATAAAATGTTTCAATAAAACAACCATTAGCCGACGGCATTTGTAGCTAGGTAATAATTCTATTTCTCATACATTGTTATTATAAATATTTAGCTATAATATTAAAATTAATTATTAAACAATAAAATACAGACAAAAATTACTCTTTTAGAAAGGATTTAGTGGTCCTGAAAAGGACCGGCAATTAAAACACGCACATAAAATGTTTCAATAAAACAACCATTAGCCGACGGCATTTGTAGCTGACTAGTGATTATATCTCTCATATATTGTTATTATAAATATATAGCTATAATATCAAAATTAATAATTAAACAATAAAATACAAACACCAGTTACTCTTTTAGAAAAAATTTAGTGGTCTTGAAAAGGACCGACATTTAAGACATGCACATAAAATGTTTCAATGAAAAAACCACTAGCCGACGGCATTTGTAGCTAGGTAATGATTCTATCTCTCATATATTGTTATTATAAATATTTAATTAACTACTATAAATCAAAAAATAATATATAAACAAAAATTACTCTCTTTTAGAAAAGATTTTGTGGTCCTGAAAAGGACCGATTGTTTTTATATGATGTTATTTTAGCGATGGTAACTTACTTTATCCATTCATACAAAAAGAAAAAACTTAAGCACGTTCACCACGAATGCGTCTGGCCAATTGAATATCCTTTGGCATAATAGTAACACGCTTGGCATGGATAGCGCACAAGTTAGTATCTTCAAAGAGACCAACCAAGTAAGCTTCACTGGCTTCTTGCAAGGCCATTACAGCAGAGCTCTGGAAACGCAAATCTGTCTTGAAATCTTGAGCGATTTCACGAACCAAACGTTGGAAAGGCAATTTGCGTATCAATAATTCGGTGCTCTTTTGATAACGACGAATTTCACGTAAAGCTACTGTACCAGGACGAAAACGATGTGGCTTCTTGACACCACCGGTAGCTGGAGCACTTTTACGAGCAGCTTTTGTTGCCAACTGTTTACGTGGCGCTTTGCCACCAGTAGATTTACGGGCAGTTTGCTTAGTACGAGCCATTTTTCACTTCACTTCTGTTTTTTTTTTTTCACTTAAGTTAAATGCACTGAAACACTGTTAACACACGATTAATTTCGGCCGGCATCAAATGTACGACTTATATAGAAAAATTTCCTCAAACTAATATAGATGTTTGTGTATGTGTGCTATATTGTTTGTGTAATGAGGGATGCTCTCGCTTGACTTGATAATCGCGAACGAAAGAAACGTACGAAGCTATAATGTTTACTCTCTCTTTTTTAGTTAAATTTGGTATAAATACAAGTTGTACTAGCGGCAAAGCACATTCGTACTGTGCATCTCTTGTGAATTGTGTTCAGTGAATAAAAAAAAATAGTGAGTGATCTAAAATGACTGGTCGTGGTAAAGGCGGAAAAGGTTTGGGCAAAGGTGGCGCTAAACGTCATCGTAAAGTGTTGCGTGATAATATCCAAGGTATTACAAAGCCAGCTATTAGACGTTTGGCTCGTCGTGGTGGTGTAAAACGTATTTCTGGTTTGATTTACGAAGAAACCCGTGGTGTACTAAAAGTATTTTTGGAAAATGTTATCCGTGATGCCGTCACATATACAGAACATGCCAAAAGGAAAACTGTCACCGCTATGGATGTTGTCTACGCATTGAAAAGACAAGGTCGTACTTTGTATGGTTTCGGCGGTTAAATATTTATGCTGCTATTTTATTAGTATGGAATAAAGAAAAAAAATCTAACAATCGGTCCTTTTCAGGACCACAAAAACTTTAAAAAAAAGAGATCCATTTCGTTTTATTATTGCCTGAAATTAAAATTTAGTGTTTAAAAAGATGAAATTTTAATTACCACTTCTTATATAATAATTTAATGTATGTATATTGAAAAATATGTTCGTGTATCATTATTGTGTTAATTTTCAAAAAAAAATATTTAATGTTGAAAAATGCCATGCAATGCTCTCTAAACAAAATGAAAATATCATGAGCATAACAAATACACATTAAAAAAAGCAACAAAAAACGAAAGCAATATGGACGAACAGGCAGACAAAATAAATTCAATGTGTGTGTGTGTGTGTGTAATTGCTGTTATTTTGATAATGCTCTAGTTAGAATAAAAAAAGTAATCTAGCATTTGGAATTTATTATATGTATGTATGTATTTTCCTAGTACCGAATATAAAAAATTATAAACAAAATTTTCTCTTTTTGAAAATAAATTTGTCGTCCTGAAAAGGACGGTTGGTATTATTGTATTTAGAAATGTACGATGGTTTTGTACACTTTACATTCTCTATCTTTTTCACAACTAAATAATTTAGGCTTTCTTTTCAGTCTTCTTGGGCAAGAGAACAGCTTGGATATTTGGTAAAACACCACCTTGGGCAATGGTAACACCAGACAACAATTTGTTCAATTCTTCGTCATTGCGGATGGCCAACTGTAAATGACGTGGAATTATTCTTGTCTTTTTATTGTCACGAGCAGCATTGCCAGCCAACTCGAGAACTTCAGCTGCCAAATATTCCATAACAGCAGCTAAATATACTGGAGCTCCGGCACCAACACGTTCAGCATAATTGCCTTTACGCAACAAACGGTGAATACGACCGACGGGAAATTGCAAACCAGCACGATTTGAACGGGACTTTGCCTTTCCCTTAACTTTACCACCTTTACCACGACCAGACATTTTCAATTTATTTTTTGTTTTCTATATTCACTTTCAATAGACACTTCACTTGAGCACTGTTAACACAAACTGATTAAGGTTTCGCCTAAAACGGTGAGTATTTATAGTTTTGTAGCAGTCGTGTTTACATACAGCAGGGTGGATTGTGTGTGCGTAGCCGAAGCTGAAACGATGTTGTTTTTACGATTGAAAAAAAGTATATATAGTGAGTGTTTGAGGTAGAATTTTTACAGATTGCGAACAGTCGCTCCAAAGTGTTAGTGCAGTGAATAATAATAATAAAGTGGAAAATAAAAATTGAAAAGTGAAAAACAATGCCTCCTAAAACTAGTGGTAAAGCAGCAAAGAAGGCCGGTAAAGCCCAAAAGAATATTACAAAAAGTGATAAGGGTAAGAAGCGTAAACGCAAGGAAAGTTACGCTATCTACATTTACAAAGTGTTGAAGCAAGTGCATCCCGATACTGGTATCTCATCGAAAGCCATGAGTATCATGAACAGTTTTGTTAATGATATTTTTGAACGTATTGCCGCTGAAGCATCTCGTTTGGCTCACTACAACAAACGTTCGACCATTACCAGTCGGGAAATTCAAACAGCCGTGCGTCTTCTGTTGCCCGGTGAATTGGCCAAGCACGCTGTTAGTGAAGGTACTAAGGCCGTAACTAAATATACCAGCTCCAAGTAAATTATTTTTATATTCGTCCCCTCCAACAACCAAAACACAAAAGGCCCTTTTCAGGGCCACAAATGTTTTTTATTGAAAAGAGATTGAGAATACTTTCAAATATATGTATGTGTATGCGAAATAAAATTGAAAAACTGATAGTGCAATGCAATAAATGGGATAAATATACATATGCAGAGGTAGTGAGAAAAATGTAATTTGAATTCAACAAACTGATAGTGCAATAAATGGGCTGCTGTTAGTGTACAAACTGATGAAAAAGACAAATAATAAAATATTTTGATAAAGGTAAAATTAATACAGTATGTATGTGTGTATGTTGAATCTGCAAATTAATAAAATAAATTAGCAAAATTAAATAAATTAATGATTTTTCAAAATACATACATATGTAGGTATTTAAAAATTTTATACACTCTTGCGCCTGTATATTGCTCTAAGTTGAAATTTTTGTTATTCTGCTACTAACTTTATTTTACTTGCTTGTAGCTAAAGAGAAGGAATAATAAAAATGATTTTTTTTATATAAAAAAAATTTTTTTTAATACATATCTAGTGCTTATTATTATTATTACGTTCTTTTGAAAACGTATTTTTTACTTGAGTGCCATTTGGTAAGCAAACAAAAAAAATTTTTAAATGCGCACTTGATTGAATTTAGGTAAAGGATTTTTTTATGGATGTATTCGTATTGGAGTTTGCAGCAATTTGATCTCTTTTGAAAAATATTTTGTAGCCCTGAAAAGGGCTTTTTATTTTGTAAATAAATATTTTTCGAATATCGAAAAATAGCTTATTTTGAAGATTAAAGGAAACATGAATTTACTTTTTAGCGGCGGCCTTTTTGGCAGCTGGTTTTTTAGCTGGTGCAGCTTTTTTGGGTTTCGCTGCAGTTGCGCTCTTGGCTTTGGGTGCCTTTGGTTTAGTTGCTGGTGCCTTTTTAGCGGGTTTTGCCTTAACTGTACCAGTCTTTTTGGCAGTTTTTGCCTTTGCCTTCTCTGTCTTCTTCTTTTCGGCAGTCTTTTTCACAGCCGACGGCTTCTTTGCTGCAGCTGCTGGCGCGGCCTTTTTAACAGCCTTGCTGGCCTTTTGCTTTTTATCGCCGGCAGCAGGAGCCTTCTTTTTTGCAGCAGCTGGCTTCTTTGCTTTTGGCTCCTTTGAGGCGGTCGCCGACAATTTGAATGAGCCAGAAGCACCCTTACCTTTTGTTTGAATTAATTTTCCACTGGTTACGGCGGTCTTCAAATATTTTTTAATAAAAGGAGCCAATTTTTGGGCATCTACCTTATAAGTGCTTGTAAGGTATTTCTTGATGGCTGGCAGGGAGGAACCACCACGCTCTTTTAATGTTTTGATGGCAGCGTCAACCATTTGATGGGTGGGTGGATGACTGGGGACAGCAGATGGCTTTTTGGCCTTTGCAACTTTCTTCGCCTTTTTCTCCGCAACTGGAGCGGCTACGGGAGATCCGGTGGCTTCGATAACAGCAGAATCCGACATTATAACTTTGTTTTTTATTTTTGTTTAATTTCACTTGAAAATAATCAATGAATCACTGAATCACTTTTGTTTAAAACACACAACTTTTTTCCTATTCGAAAGCATAAATTTACTTACATCCTAGGTATGAGAAGTTCATAGTAGTCATCGTTTGTATATTGCAAATCTATTAGTGCGAGCATGTATTAATTTTAACAAAAGTTTTTCCATATTTTCAATTTTTTCTCAAAGATTTCACAAAAATTAAAGAGAATGCTTTTGTAAATTAATAGTTTAGATATTATAGAATGGATGTAAAATAAAAATTTAGTTTTTCCTACATTTGGCAAAAAGTTCTGATAGTTTTCCTAAGAAGATTGTGAAATTTCTTTTACAAATTATGAACAAAATATGGAAATTTTTAAGCAAATCCGACTAAACTGCTTGACAAATTTATTGTATAATAAAATTTTATATGTTTTCTTTATATTAAAAACTTAAAATGTATATATTATTGATAATTCTATTTTTTAAAATTATTTTAAAATTTACTCTATGACATGAAAATTTCCTCATATTGACAAAATTTCCACTGGCATTTTTGATTTGTCCTATTGCGTTAAAAATTTATAATAATGAATAACAATGAAAATTTAATTTAATTTAATTAAACAGTAACATGAAATAGCACAAATAGTTTACTTTTCAACACATTAAATAGATAGCCAAAATAATCTCTGCTTAATACAACAATCTACTAAATAAAGTCCACTACTGTCATATTGAAATACTTTCAATCAAAATTTAAATACTCACATGGATATGTAAAGAAAATTTTAGATTTTGTTAAAAGAATCAGTTTTTGTTTTCTATATATTAAATTAATAGATAAAATTAACCTATATTCAACCTTTTTGTCTGGATTGTAATGCTTTTTTTCACCGAAATGAAAATGTGAACCAAATTAATATTATATAGTAGAGTATATTTTTTAGTTACAAAAATTTTGTATTTTTCAACAGAACCACCCGTAACTGTAATCAAATCTAATATTTAGTTGTGTTAACTTGATAATATTTATAATGTTCATGAAATATTATATACTTTTCAAATATTTCGAAACATATTTATAAATTTGTATTCAAATCAAACATGAAATTAATGTACAGAATTTTTAGAAATTATTAATTTAGTTAAGAAAGTTGAAAATTTTGAAAACAGAAATTTTTTTATATTGAGAAATATAGTACCTGAATTGGTTTGTTGAAATTAATCAAAATCTACAAACAGTAATCATTGGAAAAATGCTAAATATTGAAAAAAATCATATTTCATGAACAATTATTTTTTTTTTACCAAAAATTATTTAAAAATTATCTAATATTAAATAATAAAAAAAAAATGGAAAATTTGCAGAATTATAAGAAAAAGTAAAATTGGCATTATATTGATAGACATCGATATGCACGAAATGAAAATGTCGTCGTAAGTAAAATTGGCGAACAGAAAAAACAAAAACAATTTAATTAATCTTTATTTACCAAAATACTAAATTTTGCATACCTAAATTATACTAATTTGATTAAAATAGCACAAAAAAAAAGAAATACAATTAAAACACGCACATAAAATGTTTCAACAAAACAACCATTAGCCGACGGCATTTCTAGCTGACTAGTGATTCTATTTCTAATACATTATTATTATAAATATTTATCTATAATATTAAAATTAATTATTAAACAATAAAATACAGACAAAAATTACTCTTTTAGAAAGGATTTAGTGGTCCTGAAAAGGACCGACAATTAAAACACGCACATAAAATGTTTCAATAAAACAACCATTAGCCGACGGCATTTGTAGCTAGGTAATAATTCTATTTCTCATACATTGTTATTATAAATATTTAGCTATAATATTAAAATTAATTATTAAACAATAAAATACAGACAAAAATTACTCTTTTAGAAAGGATTTAGTGGTCCTGAAAAGGACCGGCAATTAAAACACGCACATAAAATGTTTCAATAAAACAACCATTAGCCGACGGCATTTGTAGCTGACTAGTGATTATATCTCTCATATATTGTTATTATAAATATATAGCTATAATATCAAAATTAATAATTAAACAATAAAATACAAACACCAGTTACTCTTTTAGAAAAAATTTAGTGGTCTTGAAAAGGACCGACATTTAAGACATGCACATAAAATGTTTCAATGAAAAAACCACTAGCCGACGGCATTTGTAGCTAGGTAATGATTCTATCTCTCATATATTGTTATTATAAATATTTAATTAACTACTATAAATCAAAAAATAATATATAAACAAAAATTACTCTCTTTTAGAAAAGATTTTGTGGTCCTGAAAAGGACCGATTGTTTTTATATGATGTTATTTTAGCGATGGTAACTTACTTTATCCATTCATACAAAAAGAAAAAACTTAAGCACGTTCACCACGAATGCGTCTGGCCAATTGAATATCCTTTGGCATAATAGTAACACGCTTGGCATGGATAGCGCACAAGTTAGTATCTTCAAAGAGACCAACCAAGTAAGCTTCACTGGCTTCTTGCAAGGCCATTACAGCAGAGCTCTGGAAACGCAAATCTGTCTTGAAATCTTGAGCGATTTCACGAACCAAACGTTGGAAAGGCAATTTGCGTATCAATAATTCGGTGCTCTTTTGATAACGACGAATTTCACGTAAAGCTACTGTACCAGGACGAAAACGATGTGGCTTCTTGACACCACCGGTAGCTGGAGCACTTTTACGAGCAGCTTTTGTTGCCAACTGTTTACGTGGCGCTTTGCCACCAGTAGATTTACGGGCAGTTTGCTTAGTACGAGCCATTTTTCACTTCACTTCTGTTTTTTTTTTCACTTAAGTTAAATGCACTGAAACACTGTTAACACACGATTAATTTCGGCCGGCATCAAATGTACGACTTATATAGAAAAATTTCCTCAAACTAATATAGATGTTTGTGTATGTGTGCTATATTGTTTGTGTAATGAGGGATGCTCTCGCTTGACTTGATAATCGCGAACGAAAGAAACGTACGAAGCTATAATGTTTACTCTCTCTTTTTTAGTTAAATTTGGTATAAATACAAGTTGTACTAGCGGCAAAGCACATTCGTACTGTGCATCTCTTGTGAATTGTGTTAAGTGAATAAAAAAAAATAGTGAGTGATCTAAAATGACTGGTCGTGGTAAAGGCGGAAAAGGTTTGGGCAAAGGTGGCGCTAAACGTCATCGTAAAGTGTTGCGTGATAATATCCAAGGTATTACAAAGCCAGCTATTAGACGTTTGGCTCGTCGTGGTGGTGTAAAACGTATTTCTGGTTTGATTTACGAAGAAACCCGTGGTGTACTAAAAGTATTTTTGGAAAATGTTATCCGTGATGCCGTCACATATACAGAACATGCCAAAAGGAAAACTGTCACCGCTATGGATGTTGTCTACGCATTGAAAAGACAAGGTCGTACTTTGTATGGTTTCGGCGGTTAAATATTTATGCTGCTATTTTATTAGTATGGAATAAAGAAAAAAAAAAAATCTAACAATCGGTCCTTTTCAGGACCACAAAAACTTTTAAAAAAAAGAGATCCATTTCGTTTTATTATTGCCTGAAATTAAAATTTAGTGTTTAAAAAGATGAAATTTTAATTACCACTTCTTATATAATAATTTAATGTATGTATATTGAAAAATATGTTCGTGTATCATTATTGTGTTAATTTTCAAAAAAAAATATTTAATGTTGAAAAATGCCATGCAATGCTCTCTAAACAAAATGAAAATATCATGAGCATAACAAATACACATTAAAAAAAGCAACAAAAAACGAAAGCAATATGGACGAACAGGCAGACAAAATAAATTCAATGTGTGTGTGTGTGTGTGTGTGTGTAATTGCTGTTATTTTGATAATGCTCTAGTTAGAATAAAAAAAGTAATCTAGCATTTGGAATTTATTATATGTATGTATGTATTTTCCTAGTACCGAATATAAAAAATTATAAACAAAATTTTCTCTTTTTGAAAATAAATTTGTCGTCCTGAAAAGGACGGTTGGTATTATTGTATTTAGAAATGTACGATGGTTTTGTACACTTTACATTCTCTATCTTTTTCACAACTAAATAATTTAGGCTTTCTTTTCAGTCTTCTTGGGCAAGAGAACAGCTTGGATATTTGGTAAAACACCACCTTGGGCAATGGTAACACCAGACAACAATTTGTTCAATTCTTCGTCATTGCGGATGGCCAACTGTAAATGACGTGGAATTATTCTTGTCTTTTTATTGTCACGAGCAGCATTGCCAGCCAACTCGAGAACTTCAGCTGCCAAATATTCCATAACAGCAGCTAAATATACTGGAGCTCCGGCACCAACACGTTCAGCATAATTGCCTTTACGCAACAAACGGTGAATACGACCGACGGGAAATTGCAAACCAGCACGATTTGAACGGGACTTTGCCTTTCCCTTAACTTTACCACCTTTACCACGACCAGACATTTTCAATTTATTTTTTGTTTTCTATATTCACTTTCAATAGACACTTCACTTGAGCACTGTTAACACAAACTGATTAAGGTTTCGCCTAAAACGGTGAGTATTTATAGTTTTGTAGCAGTCGTGTTTACATACAGCAGGGTGGATTGTGTGTGCGTAGCCGAAGCTGAAACGATGTTGTTTTTACGATTGAAAAAAAGTATATATAGTGAGTGTTTGAGGTAGAATTTTTACAGATTGCGAACAGTCGCTCCAAAGTGTTAGTGCAGTGAATAATAATAATAAAGTGGAAAATAAAAATTGAAAAGTGAAAAACAATGCCTCCTAAAACTAGTGGTAAAGCAGCAAAGAAGGCCGGTAAAGCCCAAAAGAATATTACAAAAAGTGATAAGGGTAAGAAGCGTAAACGCAAGGAAAGTTACGCTATCTACATTTACAAAGTGTTGAAGCAAGTGCATCCCGATACTGGTATCTCATCGAAAGCCATGAGTATCATGAACAGTTTTGTTAATGATATTTTTGAACGTATTGCCGCTGAAGCATCTCGTTTGGCTCACTACAACAAACGTTCGACCATTACCAGTCGGGAAATTCAAACAGCCGTGCGTCTTCTGTTGCCCGGTGAATTGGCCAAGCACGCTGTTAGTGAAGGTACTAAGGCCGTAACTAAATATACCAGCTCCAAGTAAATTATTTTTATATTCGTCCCCTCCAACAACCAAAACACAAAAGGCCCTTTTCAGGGCCACAAATGTTTTTTATTGAAAAGAGATTGAGAATACTTTCAAATATATGTATGTGTATGCGAAATAAAATTGAAAAACTGATAGTGCAATGCAATAAATGGGATAAATATACATATGCAGAGGTAGTGAGAAAAATGTAATTTGAATTCACAAAACTGATAGTGCAATAAATGGGCTGCTGTTAGATAGTGTACAAACTGATGAAAAAGACAAATAATAAAATATTTTGATAAAGGTAAAATTAATACAATATGTATGTGTGTATGTTGAATCTGCAAATTAATAAAATAAATTAATGATTTTTCAAAATACATACATATGTAGGTATTTAAAAATTTTATACACTCTTGCGCCTGTATATTGCTCTAAGTTGAAATTTTTGTTATTCTGCTACTAACTTTATTTTACTTGCTTGTAGCTAAAGAGAAGGAATAATAAAAATGATTTTTTTTATATAAAAAAAATTTTTTAAATACATATCTAGTGCTTATTATTATTATTACGTTCTTTTGAAAACGTATTTTTTACTTGAGTGCCATTTGGTAAGCAAACAAAAAAAATTTTTAAATGCGCACTTGATTGAATTTAGGTAAAGGATTTTTTTATGGATGTATTCGTATTGGAGTTTGCAGCAATTTGATCTCTTTTGAAAAATATTTTGTAGCCCTGAAAAGGGCTTTTTATTTTGTAAATAAATATTTTTCGAATATCGAAAAATAGCTTATTTTGAAGATTAAAGGAAACATGAATTTACTTTTTAGCGGCGGCCTTTTTGGCAGCTGGTTTTTTAGCTGGTGCAGCTTTTTTGGGTTTCGCTGCAGTTGCGCTCTTGGCTTTGGGTGCCTTTGGTTTAGTTGCTGGTGCCTTTTTAGCGGGTTTTGCCTTAACTGTACCAGTCTTTTTGGCAGTTTTTGCCTTTGCCTTCTCTGTCTTCTTCTTTTCGGCAGTCTTTTTCACAGCCGACGGCTTCTTTGCTGCAGCTGCTGGCGCGGCCTTTTTAACAGCCTTGCTGGCCTTTTGCTTTTTATCGCCGGCAGCAGGAGCCTTCTTTTTTGCAGCAGCTGGCTTCTTTGCTTTTGGCTCCTTTGAGGCGGTCGCCGACAATTTGAATGAATTTTTGTTTGAATTAATTTTCCACTGGTTACGGCGGTCTTCAAATATTTTTTAATAAAAGGAGCCAATTTTTGGGCATCTACCTTATAAGTGCTTGTAAGGTATTTCTTGATGGCTGGCAGGGAGGAACCACCACGCTCTTTTAATGTTTTGATGGCAGCGTCAACCATTTGATGGGTGGGTGGATGACTGGGGACAGCAGATGGCTTTTTGGCCTTTGCAACTTTCTTCGCCTTTTTCTCCGCAACTGGAGCGGCTACGGGAGATCCGGTGGCTTCGATAACAGCAGAATCCGACATTATAACTTTGTTTTTTATTTTTGTTTAATTTCACTTGAAAATAATCAATGAATCACTGAATCACTTTTGTTTAAAACACACAACTTTTTTCCTATTCGAAAGCATAAATTTACTTACATCCTAGGTATGAGAAGTTCATAGTAGTCATCGTTTGTATATTGCAAATCTATTAGTGCGAGCATGTATTAATTTTAACAAAAGTTTTTCCATATTTTCAATTTTTTCTCAAAGATTTCACAAAAATTAAAGAGAATGCTTTTGTAAATTAATAGTTTAGATATTATAGAATGGATGTAAAATAAAAATTTAGTTTTTCCTACATTTGGCAAAAAGTTCTGATAGTTTTCCTAAGAAGATTGTGAAATTTCTTTTACAAATTATGAACAAAATATGGAAATTTTTAAGCAAATCCGACTAAACTGCTTGACAAATTTATTGTCTAATAAAATTTTATATGTTTTCTTTATATTAAAAACTTAAAATGTATATATTATTGATAATTCTATTTTTTAAAATTATTTTAAAATTTACTCTATGACATGAAAATTTCCTCATATTGACAAAATTTCCACTGGCATTTTTGATTTGTCCTATTGCGTTAAAAATTTATAATAATGAATAACAATGAAAATTTAATTTAATTTAATTAAACAGTAACATGAAATAGCACAAATAGTTTACTTTTCAACACATTAAATAGATAGCCAAAATAATCTCTGCTTAATACAACAATCTACTAAATAAAGTCCACTACTGTCATATTGAAATACTTTCAATCAAAATTTAAATACTCACATGGATATGTAAAGAAAATTTTAGATTTTGTTAAAAGAATCAGTTTTTGTTTTCTATATATTAAATTAATAGATAAAATTAACCTATATTCAACCTTTTTGTCTGGATTGTAATGCTTTTTTTCACCGAAATGAAAATGTGAACCAAATTAATATTATATAGTAGAGTATATTTTTTAGTTACAAAAATTTTGTATTTTTCAACAGAACCACCCGTAACTGTAATCAAATCTAATATTTAGTTGTGTTAACTTGATAATATTTATAATGTTCATGAAATATTATATACTTTTCAAATATTTCGAAACATATTTATAAATTTGTATTCAAATCAAACATGAAATTAATGTACAGAATTTTTAGAAATTATTAATTTAGTTAAGAAAGTTGAAAATTTTGAAAACAGAAATTTTTTTATATTGAGAAATATAGTACCTGAATTGGTTTGTTGAAATTAATCAAAATCTACAAACAGTAATCATTGGAAAAATGCTAAATATTGAAAAAAATCATATTTCATGAACAATTATTTTTTTTTTACCAAAAATTATTTAAAAATTATCTAATATTAAATAATAAAAAAAAAATGGAAAATTTGCAGAATTATAAGAAAAAGTAAAATTGGCATTATATTGATAGACATCGATATGCACGAAATGAAAATGTCGTCGTAAGTAAAATTGGCGAACAGAAAAAACAAAAACAATTTAATTAATCTTTATTTACCAAAATACTAAATTTTGCATACCTAAATTATACTAATTTGATTAAAATAGCACAAAAAAAAAGAAATACAATTAAAACACGCACATAAAATGTTTCAACAAAACAACCATTAGCCGACGGCATTTCTAGCTGACTAGTGATTCTATTTCTAATACATTATTATTATAAATATTTATCTATAATATTAAAATTAATTATTAAACAATAAAATACAGACAAAAATTACTCTTTTAGAAAGGATTTAGTGGTCCTGAAAAGGACCGACAATTAAAACACGCACATAAAATGTTTCAATAAAACAACCATTAGCCGACGGCATTTGTAGCTAGGTAATAATTCTATTTCTCATACATTGTTATTATAAATATTTAGCTATAATATTAAAATTAATTATTAAACAATAAAATACAGACAAAAATTACTCTTTTAGAAAGGATTTAGTGGTCCTGAAAAGGACCGGCAATTAAAACACGCACATAAAATGTTTCAATAAAACAACCATTAGCCGACGGCATTTGTAGCTGACTAGTGATTATATCTCTCATATATTGTTATTATAAATATATAGCTATAATATCAAAATTAATAATTAAACAATAAAATACAAACACCAGTTACTCTTTTAGAAAAAATTTAGTGGTCTTGAAAAGGACCGACATTTAAGACATGCACATAAAATGTTTCAATGAAAAAACCACTAGCCGACGGCATTTGTAGCTAGGTAATGATTCTATCTCTCATATATTGTTATTATAAATATTTAATTAACTACTATAAATCAAAAAATAATATATAAACAAAAATTACTCTCTTTTAGAAAAGATTTTGTGGTCCTGAAAAGGACCGATTGTTTTTATATGATGTTATTTTAGCGATGGTAACTTACTTTATCCATTCATACAAAAAGAAAAAACTTAAGCACGTTCACCACGAATGCGTCTGGCCAATTGAATATCCTTTGGCATAATAGTAACACGCTTGGCATGGATAGCGCACAAGTTAGTATCTTCAAAGAGACCAACCAAGTAAGCTTCACTGGCTTCTTGCAAGGCCATTACAGCAGAGCTCTGGAAACGCAAATCTGTCTTGAAATCTTGAGCGATTTCACGAACCAAACGTTGGAAAGGCAATTTGCGTATCAATAATTCGGTGCTCTTTTGATAACGACGAATTTCACGTAAAGCTACTGTACCAGGACGAAAACGATGTGGCTTCTTGACACCACCGGTAGCTGGAGCACTTTTACGAGCAGCTTTTGTTGCCAACTGTTTACGTGGCGCTTTGCCACCAGTAGATTTACGGGCAGTTTGCTTAGTACGAGCCATTTTTCACTTCACTTCTGTTTTTTTTTTCACTTAAGTTAAATGCACTGAAACACTGTTAACACACGATTAATTTCGGCCGGCATCAAATGTACGACTTATATAGAAAAATTTCCTCAAACTAATATAGATGTTTGTGTATGTGTGCTATATTGTTTGTGTAATGAGGGATGCTCTCGCTTGACTTGATAATCGCGAACGAAAGAAACGTACGAAGCTATAATGTTTACTCTCTCTTTTTTAGTTAAATTTGGTATAAATACAAGTTGTACTAGCGGCAAAGCACATTCGTACTGTGCATCTCTTGTGAATTGTGTTAAGTGAATAAAAAAAAATAGTGAGTGATCTAAAATGACTGGTCGTGGTAAAGGCGGAAAAGGTTTGGGCAAAGGTGGCGCTAAACGTCATCGTAAAGTGTTGCGTGATAATATCCAAGGTATTACAAAGCCAGCTATTAGACGTTTGGCTCGTCGTGGTGGTGTAAAACGTATTTCTGGTTTGATTTACGAAGAAACCCGTGGTGTACTAAAAGTATTTTTGGAAAATGTTATCCGTGATGCCGTCACATATACAGAACATGCCAAAAGGAAAACTGTCACCGCTATGGATGTTGTCTACGCATTGAAAAGACAAGGTCGTACTTTGTATGGTTTCGGCGGTTAAATATTTATGCTGCTATTTTATTAGTATGGAATAAAGAAAAAAAAAAAAAATCTAACAATCGGTCCTTTTCAGGACCACAAAAACTTTTAAAAAAAAGAGATCCATTTCGTTTTATTATTGCCTGAAATTAAAATTTAGTGTTTAAAAAGATGAAATTTTAATTACCACTTCTTATATAATAATTTAATGTATGTATATTGAAAAATATGTTCGTGTATCATTATTGTGTTAATTTTCAAAAAAAAATATTTAATGTTGAAAAATGCCATGCAATGCTCTCTAAACAAAATGAAAATATCATGAGCATAACAAATACACATTAAAAAAAGCAACAAAAAACGAAAGCAATATGGACGAACAGGCAGACAAAATAAATTCAATGTGTGTGTGTGTGTGTGTGTGTAATTGCTGTTATTTTGATAATGCTCTAGTTAGAATAAAAAAAGTAATCTAGCATTTGGAATTTATTATATGTATGTATGTATTTTCCTAGTACCGAATATAAAAAATTATAAACAAAATTTTCTCTTTTTGAAAATAAATTTGTCGTCCTGAAAAGGACGGTTGGTATTATTGTATTTAGAAATGTACGATGGTTTTGTACACTTTACATTCTCTATCTTTTTCACAACTAAATAATTTAGGCTTTCTTTTCAGTCTTCTTGGGCAAGAGAACAGCTTGGATATTTGGTAAAACACCACCTTGGGCAATGGTAACACCAGACAACAATTTGTTCAATTCTTCGTCATTGCGGATGGCCAACTGTAAATGACGTGGAATTATTCTTGTCTTTTTATTGTCACGAGCAGCATTGCCAGCCAACTCGAGAACTTCAGCTGCCAAATATTCCATAACAGCAGCTAAATATACTGGAGCTCCGGCACCAACACGTTCAGCATAATTGCCTTTACGCAACAAACGGTGAATACGACCGACGGGAAATTGCAAACCAGCACGATTTGAACGGGACTTTGCCTTTCCCTTAACTTTACCACCTTTACCACGACCAGACATTTTCAATTTATTTTTTGTTTTCTATATTCACTTTCAATAGACACTTCACTTGAGCACTGTTAACACAAACTGATTAAGGTTTCGCCTAAAACGGTGAGTATTTATAGTTTTGTAGCAGTCGTGTTTACATACAGCAGGGTGGATTGTGTGTGCGTAGCCGAAGCTGAAACGATGTTGTTTTTACGATTGAAAAAAAGTATATATAGTGAGTGTTTGAGGTAGAATTTTTACAGATTGCGAACAGTCGCTCCAAAGTGTTAGTGCAGTGAATAATAATAATAAAGTGGAAAATAAAAATTGAAAAGTGAAAAACAATGCCTCCTAAAACTAGTGGTAAAGCAGCAAAGAAGGCCGGTAAAGCCCAAAAGAATATTACAAAAAGTGATAAGGGTAAGAAGCGTAAACGCAAGGAAAGTTACGCTATCTACATTTACAAAGTGTTGAAGCAAGTGCATCCCGATACTGGTATCTCATCGAAAGCCATGAGTATCATGAACAGTTTTGTTAATGATATTTTTGAACGTATTGCCGCTGAAGCATCTCGTTTGGCTCACTACAACAAACGTTCGACCATTACCAGTCGGGAAATTCAAACAGCCGTGCGTCTTCTGTTGCCCGGTGAATTGGCCAAGCACGCTGTTAGTGAAGGTACTAAGGCCGTAACTAAATATACCAGCTCCAAGTAAATTATTTTTATATTCGTCCCCTCCAACAACCAAAACACAAAAGGCCCTTTTCAGGGCCACAAATGTTTTTTATTGAAAAGAGATTGAGAATACTTTCAAATATATGTATGTGTATGCGAAATAAAATTGAAAAACTGATAGTGCAATGCAATAAATGGGATAAATATACATATGCAGAGGTAGTGAGAAAAATGTAATTTGAATTCACAAAACTGATAGTGCAATAAATGGGCTGCTGTTAGATAGTGTACAAACTGATGAAAAAGACAAATAATAAAATATTTTGATAAAGGTAAAATTAATACAATATGTATGTGTGTATGTTGAATCTGCAAATTAATAAAATAAATTAATGATTTTTCAAAATACATACATATGTAGGTATTTAAAAATTGTATACACTCTTTCGCCTGTATATTGCTCTAAGTTGAAATTTTTGTTATTCTGCTACTAACTTTATTTTACTTGCTTGTAGCTAAAGAGAAGGAATAATAAAAATGATTTTTTTTATATAAAAAAAATTTTTTAAATACATATCTAGTGCTTATTATTATTATTACGTTCTTTTGAAAACGTATTTTTTACTTGAGTGCCATTTGGTAAGCAAACAAAAAAAATTTTTAAATGCGCACTTGATTGAATTTAGGTAAAGGATTTTTTTATGGATGTATTCGTATTGGAGTTTGCAGCAATTTGATCTCTTTTGAAAAATATTTTGTAGCCCTGAAAAGGGCTTTTTATTTTGTAAATAAATATTTTTCGAATATCGAAAAATAGCTTATTTTGAAGATTAAAGGAAACATGAATTTACTTTTTAGCGGCGGCCTTTTTGGCAGCTGGTTTTTTAGCTGGTGCAGCTTTTTTGGGTTTCGCTGCAGTTGCGCTCTTGGCTTTGGGTGCCTTTGGTTTAGTTGCTGGTGCCTTTTTAGCGGGTTTTGCCTTAACTGTACCAGTCTTTTTGGCAGTTTTTGCCTTTGCCTTCTCTGTCTTCTTCTTTTCGGCAGTCTTTTTCACAGCCGACGGCTTCTTTGCTGCAGCTGCTGGCGCGGCCTTTTTAACAGCCTTGCTGGCCTTTTGCTTTTTATCGCCGGCAGCAGGAGCCTTCTTTTTTGCAGCAGCTGGCTTCTTTGCTTTTGGCTCCTTTGAGGCGGTCGCCGACAATTTGAATGAGCCAGAAGCACCCTTACCTTTTGTTTGAATTAATTTTCCACTGGTTACGGCGGTCTTCAAATATTTTTTAATAAAAGGAGCCAATTTTTGGGCATCTACCTTATAAGTGCTTGTAAGGTATTTCTTGATGGCTGGCAGGGAGGAACCACCACGCTCTTTTAATGTTTTGATGGCAGCGTCAACCATTTGATGGGTGGGTGGATGACTGGGGACAGCAGATGGCTTTTTGGCCTTTGCAACTTTCTTCGCCTTTTTCTCCGCAACTGGAGCGGCTACGGGAGATCCGGTGGCTTCGATAACAGCAGAATCCGACATTATAACTTTGTTTTTTATTTTTGTTTAATTTCACTTGAAAATAATCAATGAATCACTGAATCACTTTTGTTTAAAACACACAACTTTTTTCCTATTCTTCTTCTTCTTTATTTCCCATTCATTTTACATTTTCTTAAAAGTTCTTAAGAACTAACAATCGATATTATTTTCCTTACATACTATTTGTATTTTTCAAAGGCTTTTTCTCTCTTAATTAGATATAAGTAGCTTAGCTACATCGTCTTAGATATGTTTATCACTTAAAATAAAATCCCCAAAAAAGGGAGTAAAAGGGGAGACATTCGAAATTCTTACATACTAAACAAAAATACTTAAAAATAAAAACAAAAATAAAACATAAAACAGAATTCATATTAAAACACAAAACAAACAAAGCTTACTAGCTAAACATAGAAAATTATTTACAAAGGTAGAAAAATATATACAAAAGACACCAGACATTATTGGGCGGTAATATACACCGTATTATTGATGTCCAGTGTATTGAGCCTCCGATGGTAAAATAGGAGGTCTGCACCTTGATAGAGAAAACCCGCCTCATCAAGACCTAACAAATCTACAGGAGAAAAATATCTAGTGTCCCCAAGGTTTACCAGATTGTCCGTCCTATCGAAACATTGCCTAATCAAACTGTTCTCTGAGGCACGGGCACTAACAAGAAACTTAATGGCGTTCCCTACCATAAAAGTATCTATCCTCCCGAAGTCAATTGACTCATAAATAGACCGACACGATGGCCTACGCAAAACCCCGTCATGCCCCAACTGGGGTCTCAAGCCCAAGCAAGCTACCAGGACATTCCTTTCCCACCTCCTAAGCCTATCCATCTGGGATGATGAAATCCTAAACCAGATTGGAAAGGCGTATGAGATGATGGGTCGAATTACCTGTCGATACAAGAGTAGGCGAACCCTTCGGTCAAGGCCACCATTCCGTCTCAATATTCCCTGATACGCCGAATAGATTCTCTTACTACGTTCGAGAATGCCATCAATGTGCCGATGATATTCAAAGTTCTCATGAAATATCACCCCTAGGTATTTCATTCGGTCCGAATTCCTGATGACTCCTTCACCCATCCTAACAGTTGGCACATACTTTCTGCAATTACCGAATAGATATCTGCGCCTACCCTTAAACATCACGGCTACCGTCTTCTGCAAATTCAGATTAAGTCTCCATGTCGAAAAATATTGCCCAAGTACTGTCAAGTAGTTGTTCAGTCGTTCATTTGTCGTACTGGCCCTGGGACCCGTAGACGCTATGAGAATATCGTCAGCGTATAAAAGAAGCAGATCCCCCGTCCGAGGTTGCGGTATGTCAGAGACAAAAATATTATAAAGTACAGGAGCCAGTAAAGAGCCCTGTGGTACTCCTGCAGTGATCGGTCGCATGCTTGAAACCGTATTTCCAACACGCACCTTAAATGTGCGTTCCCTTAGGAAACTGGAAACTATCCGACTTATGGTCGTTCCAAATCCCATCTCCATAAGCTTATAGACAAGCCCATCATGCCAAACAGTATCGAAAGCCTTTGCAAAGTCAAGACTTACAGCCATCGTCGGGTATCTATTATTAAGCCCCCTTGCTACATGATCCGTGAAAGCCATCAGGGCATGGTATGTGGAAAGACCCCTCCGGAACCCAAATTGGAAATCCCTGAGAACATTGTTGGATTCAATAACATCGTTAATCTTCACCAGAACAATGCACTCAAATAATTTACCAAATGAAGACAGAAGAGAAATTGGCCTATAGTTCTCAGCCACCTCCGGGTCAGTACCCGGCTTCAAAATCGGGACCACTAATGCCGTCCTCCATGCCTTTGGAAAATACCCGATATTGAGGCAGTGGTTGAATATTATTGTAATAAACTTCCAAGCCACAATATCAGTTTTCTTCAGTACAAAGTCTGGCACTTGGTCCACGCCACTAGATCTCTTATTAGGTCTCCTTCTCAAAGCCTCACCAATAGCAGCAGGGCGAACAAAGCCAAGTCTGCCAAAGCTTCCATCGGTCAAAGTTATCCCGTCTGCCGTAAAGGTCCGTCCAAATGTTGTCAGAGGTATTGTCCTATCTAGGTTAGAGACAATTTGTCTCACAGTACCCCCAAAGTCATCTAATTGATCTTGTTGCACCTGAAAGAACGAACTTGCCAGGATATTCGCCTTTCCGGGTTCGTCAGAGACAATCGTTCCATCAGTATTCCTTAAATTTCGAACAGTTGGGCGGGAATTTATCTCCGCTGCCACTTTAACCTTCCTAAAAGTCCTGTTATCTACTCGTATACGTCTCAAATACTCTATCCAATGCTCGCGCTCGTATTCAGCAATCGCCCCTTGAATTATCCTATCAAGGTTCCTAACTTCAGCCCTAAGAATATTACACCTTCCTGGATCCCCACATCTGTGCAATAACCTCCTAGTCCTCTTCTTCTGTCGAATGAAATTGAGGATGAATTCTGGGAGTTTCAATAGCCCCCTTTGTCGTTCTGGCATTCTTGGTATTGAATATTCCATGGCATTCTGGAAAGCACCTTCCATAGACTCAATACATCCATCAATTTCAACATCGGTCACATTTCTGTCAATTGGTAGTCCAATCCCATCGAGGTTGCTCAAAAGTCTGTTCCGAAAGTTTCGTATGTTCATTCGGTCAAAGTCAAATACAGTTGGGCGCTCACTAGGCACAAAATCAGTGGAGAGGAAAGTGAACTCTACCGCTCTATGGTCTGATTCATAGTCCAATGTCCGTAAAGGTCCCCCTGACGCTGGTACAATGTCAACTGTCGTTATAAATATGTCAATGTAGGAAGACATGATCCTGTTAATATGAGTAGGACCCTCTGTTCGTAGAGAGTCTAGGTCTGGGTTTGTCAATAAGAAGTCATAAAGGTTACGGCCGTTCATATTGATAAATGAATCACCCCAATATGGATGTCTCGCGTTGAGGTCAGCACCTATAACCACGCTTGAGCCTAAAGAAAGCTCCCGAAGTGCTTCGAGGTGTTCCGTTTCAACTCTGGAACTCGGTTGACAGTACATTGAGATCACAACAACATCGTTATTGTTTAATCTTCGTATCTTCACCGCAGTATTTTCAATAGGACCCAAATCGAGAGTCACTTCCACACAGCTGAGGCCTTTCCTATTCGAAAGCATAAATTTACTTACATCCTAGGTATGAGAAGTTCATAGTAGTCATCGTTTGTATATTGCAAATCTATTAGTGCGAGCATGTATTAATTTTAACAAAAGTTTTTCCATATTTTCAATTTTTTCTCAAAGATTTCACAAAAATTAAAGAGAATGCTTTTGTAAATTAATAGTTTAGATATTATAGAATGGATGTAAAATAAAAATTTAGTTTTTCCTACATTTGGCAAAAAGTTCTGATAGTTTTCCTAAGAAGATTGTGAAATTTCTTTTACAAATTATGAACAAAATATGGAAATTTTTAAGCAAATCCGACTAAACTGCTTGACAAATTTATTGTATAATAAAATTTTATATGTTTTCTTTATATTAAAAACTTAAAATGTATATATTATTGATAATTCTATTTTTTAAAATTATTTTAAAATTTACTCTATGACATGAAAATTTCCTCATATTGACAAAATTTCCACTGGCATTTTTGATTTGTCCTATTGCGTTAAAAATTTATAATAATGAATAACAATGAAAATTTAATTTAATTTAATTAAACAGTAACATGAAATAGCACAAATAGTTTACTTTTCAACACATTAAATAGATAGCCAAAATAATCTCTGCTTAATACAACAATCTACTAAATAAAGTCCACTACTGTCATATTGAAATACTTTCAATCAAAATTTAAATACTCACATGGATATGTAAAGAAAATTTTAGATTTTGTTAAAAGAATCAGTTTTTGTTTTCTATATATTAAATTAATAGATAAAATTAACCTATATTCAACCTTTTTGTCTGGATTGTAATGCTTTTTTTCACCGAAATGAAAATGTGAACCAAATTAATATTATATAGTAGAGTATATTTTTTAGTTACAAAAATTTTGTATTTTTCAACAGAACCACCCGTAACTGTAATCAAATCTAATATTTAGTTGTGTTAACTTGATAATATTTATAATGTTCATGAAATATTATATACTTTTCAAATATTTCGAAACATATTTATAAATTTGTATTCAAATCAAACATGAAATTAATGTACAGAATTTTTAGAAATTATTAATTTAGTTAAGAAAGTTGAAAATTTTGAAAACAGAAATTTTTTTATATTGAGAAATATAGTACCTGAATTGGTTTGTTGAAATTAATCAAAATCTACAAACAGTAATCATTGGAAAAATGCTAAATATTGAAAAAAATCATATTTCATGAACAATTATTTTTTTTTTACCAAAAATTATTTAAAAATTATCTAATATTAAATAATAAAAAAAAAATGGAAAATTTGCAGAATTATAAGAAAAAGTAAAATTGGCATTATATTGATAGACATCGATATGCACGAAATGAAAATGTCGTCGTAAGTAAAATTGGCGAACAGAAAAAACAAAAACAATTTAATTAATCTTTATTTACCAAAATACTAAATTTTGCATACCTAAATTATACTAATTTGATTAAAATAGCACAAAAAAAAAGAAATACAATTAAAACACGCACATAAAATGTTTCAACAAAACAACCATTAGCCGACGGCATTTCTAGCTGACTAGTGATTCTATTTCTAATACATTATTATTATAAATATTTATCTATAATATTAAAATTAATTATTAAACAATAAAATACAGACAAAAATTACTCTTTTAGAAAGGATTTAGTGGTCCTGAAAAGGACCGACAATTAAAACACGCACATAAAATGTTTCAATAAAACAACCATTAGCCGACGGCATTTGTAGCTAGGTAATAATTCTATTTCTCATACATTGTTATTATAAATATTTAGCTATAATATTAAAATTAATTATTAAACAATAAAATACAGACAAAAATTACTCTTTTAGAAAGGATTTAGTGGTCCTGAAAAGGACCGGCAATTAAAACACGCACATAAAATGTTTCAATAAAACAACCATTAGCCGACGGCATTTGTAGCTGACTAGTGATTATATCTCTCATATATTGTTATTATAAATATATAGCTATAATATCAAAATTAATAATTAAACAATAAAATACAAACACCAGTTACTCTTTTAGAAAAAATTTAGTGGTCTTGAAAAGGACCGACATTTAAGACATGCACATAAAATGTTTCAATGAAAAAACCACTAGCCGACGGCATTTGTAGCTAGGTAATGATTCTATCTCTCATATATTGTTATTATAAATATTTAATTAACTACTATAAATCAAAAAATAATATATAAACAAAAATTACTCTCTTTTAGAAAAGATTTTGTGGTCCTGAAAAGGACCGATTGTTTTTATATGATGTTATTTTAGCGATGGTAACTTACTTTATCCATTCATACAAAAAGAAAAAACTTAAGCACGTTCACCACGAATGCGTCTGGCCAATTGAATATCCTTTGGCATAATAGTAACACGCTTGGCATGGATAGCGCACAAGTTAGTATCTTCAAAGAGACCAACCAAGTAAGCTTCACTGGCTTCTTGCAAGGCCATTACAGCAGAGCTCTGGAAACGCAAATCTGTCTTGAAATCTTGAGCGATTTCACGAACCAAACGTTGGAAAGGCAATTTGCGTATCAATAATTCGGTGCTCTTTTGATAACGACGAATTTCACGTAAAGCTACTGTACCAGGACGAAAACGATGTGGCTTCTTGACACCACCGGTAGCTGGAGCACTTTTACGAGCAGCTTTTGTTGCCAACTGTTTACGTGGCGCTTTGCCACCAGTAGATTTACGGGCAGTTTGCTTAGTACGAGCCATTTTTCACTTCACTTCTGTTTTTTTTTTTCACTTAAGTTAAATGCACTGAAACACTGTTAACACACGATTAATTTCGGCCGGCATCAAATGTACGACTTATATAGAAAAATTTCCTCAAACTAATATAGATGTTTGTGTATGTGTGCTATATTGTTTGTGTAATGAGGGATGCTCTCGCTTGACTTGATAATCGCGAACGAAAGAAACGTACGAAGCTATAATGCTTACTCTCTCTTTTTTAGTTAAATTTGGTATAAATACAAGTTGTACTAGCGGCAAAGCACATTCGTACTGTGCATCTCTTGTGAATTGTGTTAAGTGAATAAAAAAAAATAGTGAGTGATCTAAAATGACTGGTCGTGGTAAAGGCGGAAAAGGTTTGGGCAAAGGTGGCGCTAAACGTCATCGTAAAGTGTTGCGTGATAATATCCAAGGTATTACAAAGCCAGCTATTAGACGTTTGGCTCGTCGTGGTGGTGTAAAACGTATTTCTGGTTTGATTTACGAAGAAACCCGTGGTGTACTAAAAGTATTTTTGGAAAATGTTATCCGTGATGCCGTCACATATACAGAACATGCCAAAAGGAAAACTGTCACCGCTATGGATGTTGTCTACGCATTGAAAAGACAAGGTCGTACTTTGTATGGTTTCGGCGGTTAAATATTTATGCTGCTATTTTATTAGTATGGAATAAAGAAAAAAAAAAAAATCTAACAATCGGTCCTTTTCAGGACCACAAAAACTTTTAAAAAAAGAGATCCATTTCGTTTTATTATTGCCTGAAATTAAAATTTAGTGTTTAAAAAGATGAAATTTTAATTACCACTTCTTATATAATAATTTAATGTATGTATATTGAAAAATATGTTCGTGTATCATTATTGTGTTAATTTTCAAAAAAAAATATTTAATGTTGAAAAATGCCATGCAATGCTCTCTAAACAAAATGAAAATATCATGAGCATAACAAATACACATTAAAAAAAGCAACAAAAAACGAAAGCAATATGGACGAACAGGCAGACAAAATAAATTCAATGTGTGTGTGTGTGTGTGTGTGTAATTGCTGTTATTTTGATAATGCTCTAGTTAGAATAAAAAAAGTAATCTAGCATTTGGAATTTATTATATGTATGTATGTATTTTCCTAGTACCGAATATAAAAAATTATAAACAAAATTTTCTCTTTTTGAAAATAAATTTGTCGTCCTGAAAAGGACGGTTGGTATTATTGTATTTAGAAATGTACGATGGTTTTGTACACTTTACATTCTCTATCTTTTTCACAACTAAATAATTTAGGCTTTCTTTTCAGTCTTCTTGGGCAAGAGAACAGCTTGGATATTTGGTAAAACACCACCTTGGGCAATGGTAACACCAGACAACAATTTGTTCAATTCTTCGTCATTGCGGATGGCCAACTGTAAATGACGTGGAATTATTCTTGTCTTTTTATTGTCACGAGCAGCATTGCCAGCCAACTCGAGAACTTCAGCTGCCAAATATTCCATAACAGCAGCTAAATATACTGGAGCTCCGGCACCAACACGTTCAGCATAATTGCCTTTACGCAACAAACGGTGAATACGACCGACGGGAAATTGCAAACCAGCACGATTTGAACGGGACTTTGCCTTTCCCTTAACTTTACCACCTTTACCACGACCAGACATTTTCAATTTATTTTTTGTTTTCTATATTCACTTTCAATAGACACTTCACTTGAGCACTGTTAACACAAACTGATTAAGGTTTCGCCTAAAACGGTGAGTATTTATAGTTTTGTAGCAGTCGTGTTTACATACAGCAGGGTGGATTGTGTGTGCGTAGCCGAAGCTGAAACGATGTTGTTTTTACGATTGAAAAAAAGTATATATAGTGAGTGTTTGAGGTAGAATTTTTACAGATTGCGAACAGTCGCTCCAAAGTGTTAGTGCAGTGAATAATAATAATAAAGTGGAAAATAAAAATTGAAAAGTGAAAAACAATGCCTCCTAAAACTAGTGGTAAAGCAGCAAAGAAGGCCGGTAAAGCCCAAAAGAATATTACAAAAAGTGATAAGGGTAAGAAGCGTAAACGCAAGGAAAGTTACGCTATCTACATTTACAAAGTGTTGAAGCAAGTGCATCCCGATACTGGTATCTCATCGAAAGCCATGAGTATCATGAACAGTTTTGTTAATGATATTTTTGAACGTATTGCCGCTGAAGCATCTCGTTTGGCTCACTACAACAAACGTTCGACCATTACCAGTCGGGAAATTCAAACAGCCGTGCGTCTTCTGTTGCCCGGTGAATTGGCCAAGCACGCTGTTAGTGAAGGTACTAAGGCCGTAACTAAATATACCAGCTCCAAGTAAATTATTTTTATATTCGTCCCCTCCAACAACCAAAACACAAAAGGCCCTTTTCAGGGCCACAAATGTTTTTTATTGAAAAGAGATTGAGAATACTTTCAAATATATGTATGTGTATGCGAAATAAAATTGAAAAACTGATAGTGCAATGCAATAAATGGGATAAATATACATATGCAGAGGTAGTGAGAAAAATGTAATTTGAATTCAACAAACTGATAGTGCAATAAATGGGCTGCTGTTAGTGTACAAACTGATGAAAAAGACAAATAATAAAATATTTTGATAAAGGTAAAATTAATACAGTATGTATGTGTGTATGTTGAATCTGCAAATTAATAAAATAAATTAGCAAAATTAAATAAATTAATGATTTTTCAAAATACATACATATGTAGGTATTTAAAAATTGTATACACTCTTTCGCCTGTATATTGCTCTAAGTTGAAATTTTTGTTATTCTGCTACTAACTTTATTTTACTTGCTTGTAGCTAAAGAGAAGGAATAATAAAAATGATTTTTTTTATATAAAAAAAATTTTTTAAATACATATCTAGTGCTTATTATTATTATTACGTTCTTTTGAAAACGTATTTTTTACTTGAGTGCCATTTGGTAAGCAAACAAAAAAAATTTTTAAATGCGCACTTGATTGAATTTAGGTAAAGGATTTTTTTATGGATGTATTCGTATTGGAGTTTGCAGCAATTTGATCTCTTTTGAAAAATATTTTGTAGCCCTGAAAAGGGCTTTTTATTTTGTAAATAAATATTTTTCGAATATCGAAAAATAGCTTATTTTGAAGATTAAAGGAAACATGAATTTACTTTTTAGCGGCGGCCTTTTTGGCAGCTGGTTTTTTAGCTGGTGCAGCTTTTTTGGGTTTCGCTGCAGTTGCGCTCTTGGCTTTGGGTGCCTTTGGTTTAGTTGCTGGTGCCTTTTTAGCGGGTTTTGCCTTAACTGTACCAGTCTTTTTGGCAGTTTTTGCCTTTGCCTTCTCTGTCTTCTTCTTTTCGGCAGTCTTTTTCACAGCCGACGGCTTCTTTGCTGCAGCTGCTGGCGCGGCCTTTTTAACAGCCTTGCTGGCCTTTTGCTTTTTATCGCCGGCAGCAGGAGCCTTCTTTTTTGCAGCAGCTGGCTTCTTTGCTTTTGGCTCCTTTGAGGCGGTCGCCGACAATTTGAATGAGCCAGAAGCACCCTTACCTTTTGTTTGAATTAATTTTCCACTGGTTACGGCGGTCTTCAAATATTTTTTAATAAAAGGAGCCAATTTTTGGGCATCTACCTTATAAGTGCTTGTAAGGTATTTCTTGATGGCTGGCAGGGAGGAACCACCACGCTCTTTTAATGTTTTGATGGCAGCGTCAACCATTTGATGGGTGGGTGGATGACTGGGGACAGCAGATGGCTTTTTGGCCTTTGCAACTTTCTTCGCCTTTTTC
>CATLJX010000061.1:0-34308 GCA_949987645.1 Tachina grossa
TATTATTATTATTATTATTATTATTATTATTATTATTATTATTATTATTATTATTATTATTATTATTATTATTATTATTATTATTATTATTATTATTATTATTATTATTATTATTATTATTATTATTATTATTATTATTATTATTATTATTATTATTATTATTATTATTATTATTATTATTATTATTATTATTATTATTATTATTATTATTATTATTATTATTATTATTATTATTATTATTATTATTATTATTATTATTATTATTATTATTATTATTATTATTATTATTATTATTATTATTATTATTATTATTATTATTATTATTATTATTATTATTATTATTATTATTATTATTATTATTATTATTATTATTATTATTATTATTATTATTATTATTATTATTATTATTATTATTATTATTATTATTATTATTATTATTATTATTATTATTATTATTATTATTATTATTATTATTATTATTATTATTATTATTATTATTATTATTATTATTATTATTATTATTATTATTATTATTATTATTATTATTATTATTATTATTATTATTATTATTATTATTATTATTATTATTATTATTATTATTATTATTATTATTATTATTATTATTATTATTATTATTATTATTATTATTATTATTATTATTATTATTATTATTATTATTATTATTATTATTATTATTATTATTATTATTATTATTATTATTATTATTGTTATGGTGCAACATTCCGGCCCCATTGAAGGACTGGAAGTCTTCAACCACATGGCAGAGGAGCCAATTTATGGATTGGGCGTTTATAGACGCCGCTTCTTGTTTTGACCTCCGCCACCCTGACCTTGCCGTCGGCGCCTTCGGTGACGCTCACGACTCTCCCGGTCAACCAGTGTTGTGGCGGGCAATTGTCTTCGTGGATTATTACCACTTGACCTGCCTTCAGGTTGGGCATATCTTGGTGCCACTTGGCCTTGCCTTGAAGACCTCGGATGTAGTCTTGCGACCAAGCCTGCCAAAATGTCTGCTTGAGTCCGCAGAGCAGACGCCATCGCCTCCATAACCTCTGCTCTTTGCCCATCGAGCCTCCTGCGGATTCTTGCGGCAGTGAACGCAGACCTTCTCCTATAATCAGGTGCGCTGGAGTTAGCGCTTCTCCGTCGTTGGGGTCTGGAGACAGCGGTGCTATGGGCCGACTGTTGAGCACCGCCTCTACTTCTGCAAGCATTGTTCCCATCTCTTCTTGCGTGAGCAATGCGTTGCCCACGGCTCGCAGAAGTAGGAACTTCGCCTGCTTCACGGCTGCTTCCCATAGCCCTCCGAAATGAGGCGCCCGAGGTGGTATGAAGCTGAACTTCACCCCGGACGACGCTGCGTACGATCCTGCGGCTTGCTGTAGCTCCTTCAGCACCCGGTTGGATCCGACGAAATTCGTTGCGTTGTCGCACAGCACCTCTTTGGGAAGACCTCTCCTGGCAGCGAACCTTTTGAAAGAAAGAAGAAAAGAATCAGTAGACAAGTCGGAGACTAATTCTAAATGTACTGCCTTAGAAGTGAAACACACGAAAACCGCTATATACATTTTTAATGGTGGTCGACCACGAATTCTCAATGATACATTGACCGGACCACAAAAGTCTACACCGACAATTAAAAATGGTCAAGTAGCTCTCACGCTATTACTGGGTAAATTGCCCATTATTTGGGACATTAGCTTTGGTTTATAGCGGAAGCAATGTACACAATTGCGAACTATTCTATTGCACTCTTCTTTCGCATTAATAAGCCAGATATTTTCTCGCGAAAGAGCTATTAGGGCTTTTGTGCCAGCATGACAATTTTCGAAGTGCAAGTTTCGCAAATAAATTGTGACAAAGCTATTATCTTTCGGTAACAAAAGTGGGAACTTAGTATTATATTTCAACTTTGCGTTGAGTAATCTCCCACCTACCCTTAACAGTGAAAACGTTCGTTTCTCTTCAGTAAACGTGTGAATGAATGGTGTCAATCTTTGTATATTAGATTGTAAGACCTGAGATTTCTGTAATTTAGATATCTCCTCAGAAAATTTAGATTTCTGGATTGCCTCTACAAATCGATAGAATGACCATTTTAACTCAACTGCAGTAGGTACAACATTTTTGTATGTCTTGCGTTTCTTCATAATATCAACGAATCTTAAGACGAATGATGTGATTCGAAGCAATTTATTATAAGATGAATATTTTTCAATAAGATCCAATAAAAAATTTGGAGGATCCTCTACTGCAAGAAATACATGAGTTTTTCTTGTTTCTATTAATTTTTGGTTCTCTGTTAACTCGAGGTGTTTGTTAACAGGCCAATGAGAACTATCATTGAGTAAAAATGAAGGTCCTTCAAACCAAATCGAATTTTTTAATTCTTGGACGTCACATCCTCTTGATACAATATCAGCTGGATTCTCCTTAGTTGGCACATGACGCCATGAAATTCGCTCTGACCATTCTTGGACTTCCGCCACACGATTTGAAACGAAAGTGGCAAGTGAGGATGGATGCGTCTTAATCCAATGTAGCGTTATTTCTGAATCTGTCCAGAAAGTAACACTTTCGATTTCAAATTTTATCATACACTTAATTCGATTCCACAACTTAGCCAACAAGTGTGCAGCACATAACTCAAGTCTCGGAAGAGATTTTGTCTTGAGTGGGGCAACTTTAGACTTAGCAGTCAGTAGTCTCGAAACAGTTCCATCTGAATCGGAGCTTCTAATGTAAATGCAACAACCATATGCTCGCATTGAGGCATCAGCAAAGCCATGAATTGAAATTTTTGCTGTCGACGTTGTGTTTACGAATCTTGGGATTGTAATTGAATCAATTTCCAGTAAATTAGATTTGAAATTTTCCCATGAAGTATTTAGTCTCATGGGAATTGATTCATCCCAGTCAAGTTTTTGAATCCAAAGTTCTTGTAGCAATATTTTGGATTTTGTTACTAATGGGCATAATAGTCCGAGAGGATCGAATAATCGAGAAGAAACTGAGAGTATGTTTCTTTTTGTAGCTTTCAATTCTTGAAAATTATCTTCCAAATGAAACTTAAATGTATCATTCTTCGGAACCCAATGTATGCCCAGCGCCTTAGAAGATTCTGAATCATTTTGTAAAGGTTTTTCATTCTGTAAAGAATTTATGAAATCCGGATGATTTGAAACCCATTTCGTAAGATTAAGACCAGCTGAACTTAAAATTTCAGTTGCCTGGTTGCGAATAACAATTAGGTCTTGGTAGCTCTCAGCTCCAGTAAGCAAATCATCAACGTAAAAATCACTGCGGATAACCTTTGAACCAATAGGCAAAGTCTCTTTGTACAAATCGCTCAAGTGAATCAAACATCTGATGGCCAAAAAAGGTGCAGAAGCTGTGCCGTAAGTGACTATGTTAAGTCGAAACACTTTCAACTCATCAGATGGATTTTCTCTCCAAAGGATTAATTGAAAATTTCTATCATTGTCATCAACCAAGACTTGACGATACATTTTTTCAATATCTGCAGTGATTTCATATTTGTGAAGTCGAAAACGGATTAATGTAGAATACAATTCTTCTTGAACTGTAGGACCAACCATTAACAATTCATTAAGTGATACATACGAAGAAGTTCTACTTGAAGCATCAAACACTACTCGAAGTTTAGTAGTTGTACTCTGAGGACGCAAAACACATTGATGTGGAATGAAATAATGAGGAGTAATTGGCATTTTGTCTACAAAAGACATATGACCTAAATTACAATACTCTTTCATAAAATCATGATACATTTGCCTCATGGTGTCATCTTTGGACAGCCTTCGTTCTAATGAAAGAAATCGTCGTTTGGCAGTTTCAAAGGAAGATCCTAACAGTTTTGTATCAGATTTGAAAGGTAAAGAGACTTCAAATCGTCCTGACGTTAATCGTCGCACATTATTTTTAAAATTGTCCTCACATTGTTGCTGTTCCTCTGAGTACAATTTTGTTGATTCGTTTGGAAGCTCTTCTAACTCCCAGAATTTTTTAACAATTGAATCAATGTTGCTCTCGTTTTCTATAACAGAACTTAAATGAAAAACATTACCATTGTTTGAGCCCTTTGATTGATTGTATTTTCCAGTTACAATCCAACCAAGCGAAGTTTTTTGAATAATTGGAAGGCTAGGGCCAAATTTAATTTGACCTACACACATTAAATCAAAGAAGTTTTCTGCGCCAATTAACAGATCAATTTTCTGTGGTTTGTAAAAAAAAGGATCAGCTAATTCAACATTTTTAGGAATATTCAAGATATTTGCTTTTAATTTGTGATCAGGTTGTAAATTTGTAATCGAACTCAATACCCAAAACTTGGAAGTAAATTGAGTGGAATTAACCCTCGACGTGACATTTAATTCAACACAAGACTTTGAACATGAATTTGTGTCGCTAATACCATTTAAACTTAATCTGCCTCCTTTTCTTTTTAATCTTAGTAGCTGTGCAAGTTCCTCAGTAATCAAATTTGGTTGAGAACCGGAGTCTAAAAGAGCTCTAGCTGGCATTAATTGACCAGAACTATTTCGCACTCTCACCACCGCTGTTGCAAGAATGATTCTTTCATCCGATGATGAATAATTGACAGCAGCGTGGGAAGTAGATGGCTCTTCAGAGAGGCTACTTCCATTAGAAGAACTTGTGGTATATTTATGTAGTAAGGAATGATGAGAACCACTACATACTCTACACTTCGACGACGAACATCTTGCTACTGTATGGCCTTTTTTCAAGCAATTAATACATGCTGGCACAGATTTTATGAAGTCAAATCTTTTATTAACAGGCTCAGCACTGAATGAAGGGCAATTATTTATTACATGTTGTGCAGATTTGCAGAACAAGCATTTATCAGCAGATTTATTTGTTTTTGTGCAATTTAATGATGTCCTAGTATTTCTATTATTTGAAGATTCAGTTTTATTTTTATTAAACCTCGGTCTTGAACTTGAAGATTCATCAGCAGAAATATGCTGGTAGCGTTTGTTCAGGGCGGATTCACAGTCTGACCATAATGGGAGCCTTTCAAAATCAAGTTGTTCTTCCCATTTTGATTTTGTGACTGGATCTACTTTTGACATCACTAAATGTATTAATATAGCATTAGTTATTTTCTTGTCATCGCCTATTGACAAGAGAGAATCATATATTGCCGACACTGTATCAATCATGCTTCTCAAAGCAGAAGCCGAAGGTTTTGTGATTTCTGGTAAATCAAAAAGTTTCGATATATTATCGAAAAATATGAGACATTCATTGTCATATACCTTCTTCAAACTGGCTAGAACTTTGGGATAATTTTCTTCGGAAATCTGAAAAGCTTTCACTGTACCTAATGCTGAATCGGATAAGCATGATATCAAATGGTTAAATTTCTCAATATCTGTCAACGTCGGATCATTATGTACCAAACTTTCAAACAAACTCATAAAATTCTTATATTCCGCGTATTTCCCAGTAAATTTGGGTAGCCTCATATTTGGAAGCCTGGAATGGTGAGTTTGTACGCTAAAAGACGTTTCAGGTATATTTGGCTGTCTATTTTTATTTAAAATGCTTAAAAATAAAGATTTTGTAGTGACACAAATATCCTCAAGCTCAGCTCTGTCGTCATTATCAGGATCTAAATTATCCACATCAGACTGAAGCTTCATGGCTTGGTCAATATAATCCTTTAGAATGTCTAAGCGACACTCTATTTCTACAGGATTAAACGAAATAGTCTTCTCTAGGATAGACTGTCGAATCCTTTCTATATGCTTTACAACTTTTGATTTTTTAGCAATTAGTTTTTCTAATGTCTCCAATTCGGAAGGAGATTCTTGGCGTTTTTTAGTTGTCATATTTTTGTTTAAATTTATTTATTCTTCAAAGCAAAAAAGTAATACCAAATTAATTTATTGGTCTTAAGATGTTTAAATCAATAAATGATGTGCTTTGGAATATAAATTTTATTTAATATATTATTTCCTCGCCGGATACACAATATTCGGAAAATTAATCTCTATGTAGATTACTCTTTTATTCACAAAATTTTATTTAATCAATGTTCCGAAATTAAAAATAATTTATTTAATTTCCTTAGAAACCACTTTTTACAGCCTTTGGTAAATTGAAATATTTATTTACCAAGTAAAATCGATTTTAAATTAATTTAATATCGCTGAGAAATAAATAAGACGAAGTATGAACACACTTGAATATTATTATTTACTAATTATATGTAATTAAATTTTCGAAGCTAGTGTGAACACACAAACAACTTAGTACTTTTTATTTATAAATATGAAGATTAACTTTTCGACACTAGTGTGAACGGGTTTCAGTGTTACAGCTGTTGTAATATAAATTATTACAAGTGGTATAGGAACAACCGGAATGGAACACTGATGTTAATAAATTTATGAACAGCGAATAAAGGATGAAATAAAAGTGACAATTTTATTATTTAAGTTATTTAAAATAAATAAAATTAACACTCGCGAATAATTTTGTGTATTTTTTAACGTAAATAAAATTATTTTAACGAGATAAAAATGCCGACGGTAAATAGAAATAATTATTCGAATTTCTCTCAGTAATGAGGAGAACGAGATATGTGTGTGTGAAAGTGTGTTAATTATAATAATACAAACACTCGCGATATGTTTCACTTTTAAGGGTGGATTTGATTTAATAATAATATTAAATAAATAAATTGTCTCACAAATGTTGAAGTATGAGAAATATTTCTTGTGTGTTCGACTTGCAAAGCGAAATAAATTTTTGAATAATTTACAAAAATTCTCTTAAATTTGATTAATTTACAAATTTAAGGCAATATAACACAAATATTTTTCGATACTTTTTACCTGTTGATCGGAATTGTCGGAGTTACTCCCCTGGTTACGTTCAGCTCTGCACAGGATACAACGGCAACGGGGCATCTGGACAAGACTTTCGGTTGTTGATGAAGATGATGTTGATGAATGTGATGTTCTAGGTGTTGGTTGTGCTTGCGATTTTAACTTTCGTTTTTAGCTAAACTGTTTGTTTTCACTGCACTTGTTCAAAAATCACTGCTTTTGTTATTATTGTTTTTGGTTGTGTCTTTTTATTTTAACAATAAGAACACTTGTTTGTTTAATTGTTTGTTTGTTTGTATGTTTATGTCTTTTGTCTTTTTTATCACACTTCACTTTTGAAATTGATTTTAGTTTATTTTAATTTTAGGTAATTTATAAAATTAAAACACTATTGTTAAATTGAATTATCTTATCAACTTAACTTCTTATTTTTTTTTCACTAGTCCCTGCTCGGGCGCCAAAATGTTTTTTCCTAAGAGTTTTTAGGATTTAGATTTAAATTAAATAATTTATAACTTAAATCACACGAAAATTAAAAACTTGGGCCGGTGAAAAAATATGCTATTAAAAAAAGAAAAACGAGCGAACACTTGAAGAAATACTTTGCAAGTGAATTATATTTATATTTTCAGTTATCTTATGACTATGTACATATTATGTATTTATTTTATTCCAATAGTGAACAGTTATTATCATTAAATAGTACATTATAAATATTAGATACATATGTATGTATGTATTATATATTATATTAAGGATTAGGGTAATTCATATTTTAATTATTACTAATTATTATTTCTTATTATTATTATTAATGTTATTATTATTATTATTATTATCATTATTATTATTATTATTATTATTATTATTATTATTATTATTATTATTATTATTATTATTATTATTATTATTATTATTATTGTTATGGCGCAACAGCCGCCAATAATGCATCCTCCTCTTCGTCTTGCATAAATATTGCAGTTAAATCGTCTACATCTTCTGGCATATAGTTAAATGTTGCCAATAAAGCATCACCCTCTTCATCTACCATAAACTTTTCTTCTTCCCTTTGGAAGTTTTCATTTTAGAAGTATGCCATTTGGTTGTTTCGAATGACATCACAGTCATCTATCTCATCTTCAAAAATATCTCTAATGGATATATTAGGAGGCAAATCGTCGTAAGACAGCTCTATTGACAGAGGGCTTACGGTTACCTCTTCCTGATTGCTGGAGAACAATCTCACAAATGTCGCTGGATGAGTTTGTGAGCCGTTTAAAGATACTAAAATTGGGCTGCTGCTAAATGTGTCCATTTTAATAATTTATAGAATGTATAATATATATTTTTTAAAATTTTATACGATGATGTACTTGCTAGATACAATGCTGTACTTGCTGCTAGATTAGAGAACGTCTCAACTTATACGAATTACGTTCTATTCTTACATTGTTACAACATACATACATACATATATTTACGATATTTCTTTAAAATAAATATGTAGATTAAAAAATATACAAAACTGCTGTTCATTAATTTATTTACATATGTATGTAGTAAGTAAGTATGTATGTATATAAGTCTGTATGGTTTGTTTGACAAATGTCAGCCTCTTTGCACAAAAAAACAAAAAATAAATAAAACTAAATAAAACCAACAACAAAAACATTAATATCTCACCAGCATACATAATTACTTTCTATAAATACGCTTCCATCTCCATCAGCTAAAAATAATATTACAAAAAAACAAATGCCGAGTACATACTATGATATTTTGTAACATCGCAACAGTGTGTACTAGTGCCAACGTTTGTCATTTTTGAAATTTTTTCTTGTTGTGTGGTATTGCTTTCCCTATAAAAAAATATAACGTGAAAGACGTTGCACACATTTTAAAAAATGATTATAACACAAGAAATGCCAGATGTGTACTCGGCATTACACACTCGGTATTTTATATACATATACGACTACTTACCCACCTTTCAACGCTCAAGTTATTGTAAAAACATACACAAATACACATGCATGAGCATAACGTTGGCTCCCATGATCACGCATCTCTAATTCCCTTTGACAATCCTAAATATCTTACACTTCAATTTTTCCAACTTTGAAGTAAGTTCGTTGCTCATAAATTACATATTTTATTCATCTCTTCAAACTCTTTAAACATAGGAAAATCAAATTAAATAGAACCAACAACAAAAAATATTGAAATATTGATGAATCATCGAACGATAGTTCAAAAATAAATCATAGTTCCTTTGTAACAAATTCTATTCGTGGAACTAGTTGACCTGTCGAATTGCAAAAAAAAACGCTATGATTGGCTTGCTAGAAAGTCCTAATGGACTTAAATTTGAGAACATTTATTTACACTCAAAATCTTTATATCAACCCAAATATAAATACCTGAAGAAATTAATTACATCAATTAAAATAATAATATATTACAAATGTGAATCTGTTATTTCAGTCCAAAGTAATTCCAACATGATATTTAACGATAGTAGTAGGGAACTACCGCTCCCACCGCAATTAAAATTGTTAAATTGTTGGTGAAATTGTTAAATTTGGGTAATTAAAATTTGAAAATTGTTAAATTCTTGGAAATTTGTGTTTTTTGTTTACATTAGGAGTTTTTGTTTACATTAAGTGTATGTCTGTCTGTCTGTCTGCCTGACCGTGGATGTTTGTGTGTGGAATATTTTATGTGAATGTATTAAGGCGGTTCATAGTTTGGCGGTTTGTATGTGTGTATATGCCGACGGGGAAAATCATGAAAATGATTTTTCCTAATACCAACGGTGAAATTGTGATTATTAATTTTTCCTAATGCCTACGGCAATGCATGATAATTTTTCCTAATGCCGGGCAATACATGAATATTGTTTTTTCAAATGCCGACGGGAAAATGATTTTTCCTAAGACGACGGGAAAACGTGAAAGTTATTTTTTCTAAAGCTAATGTAGGTGTTGCTACACTGTGGAAATTTAAGGCTGGCCGTGATTTGAGTGGGCGGCGTTGTTGCCGTAATATGTAACCATAGGAATTTGTGGATGTGTCTGTCTGTCTGTGAGAATTTAGGTGATGGTTTGATTGGCAGGGGGCGGGGTGTAGTTGAGGTAGATCGATTGCGTGTGTAGTTGTGTGTGAATGTGTTTGTGTATGTGTGTGTGTGTGTGTGTATCTTTGTAGGAATTTCAATGTGTGTATTTCTGTAGGAGCTTAAGGCTGATTGTGATTTATGAGGGGTGAGGTGTTCTAGTAATATGCAACCGGGGGAGTCTGTGTGTTTGTATGTCTGTAGGAGTTTAAGGCTGACCATGATTTGGGTGGGCAGGGTTGTTGACGTAATATGTAGCCATGGGGATTTGTGAATGTGTCTCTCTATAGTAGTTTAAGGCTGATCGTGATTTGAGGTGGGTGAGGATGTTGTTCAGGTAAATTGGTTATGCGTATGTATGTATGTATGTATTTTTGCAAGAATTTAAGATGATTGTGATTTATTAGGGGCGAGGTGTTCTTGTAATATGTAGCCGTGAGAATCTATGTGTATAGACGTCTGTAGAAGTTTAAGACTATCTGTAATTTCAGGTAGGTGAGAGTGTTGTGTTGTTGATATTAATTTTATATATTGTATATGTATGTATGATCATGGGAATTTGTGTATGTATATCTGAGGGAGAATTTAAGGCTCGTCATGATTTGCAAAAGGTGGGGTGTTGTTGAAATTTTCTTGGATATTTCTTATATGAATTCTGCTATGTGTGTGTATTTGAGCTGGTATTTATATGTAGGTAGAAATAAATTGTTTTCAACATCGACATTTGGTACTATAAAATACTATCATATATCTGGACTTCCCTAATCCTAGTATGCTTTTATACTTACGATTGCTTTATATTTTCTCATGCTTAAATTTGTCTCGCGTTAAAGTCTGTCTGTGTGAAATTTGTTTATATTACAGATTTGGTTTATTTAACTTTATCCGTCTTCTTTGACTGAAAGAGTTTTCTACACACAGAGAAAAACCAACTTGAAATCAGTAAAAAACCATGCTGAATTAATAAGAACTATTAACAAAGGTTTAGTCATATTGAAATTTCTTATTTCAATATGGACAAAATATTAATTTACAGTATTCATTTATTAAACTCATTAGTTTGTAGATATCTCAATATACATTTTCTATTATATTAAAAATTATTGAATTAATGTGATGAATTCTTATTTTTAAACTGCAGATTTTCCCTGAGTGTATGGATTGTTTATATTTGCATTGTGCTTTAACTAAACGACGCTTCATATATTTTCATGATGTAGATCTAACAAATACTTAAGCATTGATAAGAAATTTGATATGTATACACACATATCTACAAATTGATTTTATGTATGTATGTATGTATGTATGTATGTATGTATGTACATATATATGTATATACAAATAAGTGTTCAACTCAATCTTTGAATACATTTTTTATTTTATTTTTTGTCATGTGATGTCTGTTGTTGGTGAAATTAAAAACATTTTAATTTTTATCTGCGTTTACTTAAAAGTTTGTGAGGATTTTCTGTTTTAAGTAAAACTGAATTCTTGAAGATATGTACTTACATACTCTATAGTAATAGTAACTATAATAGAAATATTTCTTATACTTAATTTACAGTTTTTTGAAATTTTTGATATATAGTATAATATAGAATTGGATAACATTTATTTTTAATTTTTATGTTAAGAAGTACGGGTATGAGACTGAATTTAAATGTACTTTTAAATTAGTTAAATCATAATGAACAAACATATTTTCTTCTTTAATAGCGATCAACAGAAAACGAACTTGTTTTCATATAATTTAGGTATACCCTATCGACGGCTCCTCTAGGGCACAAGATGACTTTGTATGACGAAATTTCTGTTGCTTTATACTGATAATATGTTTACATTAATAACATACATATACATATGTTTATTTTATGAACGGTGAGCACCTATGGCTTTTATTTAATGTTCTATATGACTTTTTTTTCATTTTATTAAAGTTCAGCGTATTGTATATATATTTCTGAAATGTTTAAGTGTGTTTTGTGTGCCCATTGGGCAGAGTGTACGTATTAGTTGGTCAGTCAGTCTCTATTTTTATTTATTTTTTTTTTCTTCTAATGTGCCACTCCTTTTTCAGATTTTACTACTTGGAATAGAGAATTTTTGTCTAATTTTTTGGTGGGTATATACATTAGGTATGTAGAAATTAGTTTAGATACAAAGAAATGCATGTTTAATATACAACTATTGTATCAAATCGATCTCAAATAACTCAGTTACCTCTACCAGCAATTCACCGTTGGTGTATTCATAAAGTGTTAGAAACAATGAAATATCTATGTTTTGAGAGAATTTTTCCCCTCAAGTATTTCTACATGAGGTTTGAGGGGTTAATCACTGTCGCATTCATATGTAATGATTATTCACTTAAAAAAGATCATCATCACCATCAATCATCTCCGTATACAATACATTCATGAGCTGGGTTGATCCAGATACAATTGCTGTCTCATCACCTTCTAACAGCTTTATATATTTTGCTAGTATGCATGCCTTAGCATGCTTCTATCGATAGTGACGTAAGAGTCCGAGATGTAGAGTGTTACAATTAAAAATCTTTACTTAGAATTTACCAGTTCGCTCTTTTGAATTTTTACAAAGTAGATACATATGTATGTATTTCATTGACCACAAAATCATAAAATTTCTTTGCTTACAAAATTGTATGACGTGAGGATTTTTTTTTTTTTTTTTTTTTTTTTTTTTTTGAAATTATACATGCTTCGGCATGCTTTCACTTTTTTCTATAAATTTATGTAATACTCATACAGATACAGATATAAAGTAAGATCTGTTTACTGTACATTTTAAAATTTATGCATGCTTCAGCATGATTCTAGTTGAAGCGTATATTCATTCACTAAGTTTGTTTGATACTTATTCATACACATGTACATTCTTAAAGATTGGATATCAAAGTCCAATTTCCGTAGTTTATCTATATTTTCTAAAGATCTGATAGCTAAAGAAATAAATAGAGTGAAGATCTTCTATAATAATCCCATTTTCATATTATAAAATTTTGCGTGTTAGCGCTTTCGATGGGAAAATATACATACAACTTTATAAAAAGTGATAATATGATGTGCTGCTGAATATTGCACTATGTTATAGTTCATTTTAAACACTGAAGTTTTAGCAATATTTCATTCAGACCAACAAGTTTAGAGAATTCCACTACATTTAGTTAATTATCTTTCTTAAGACCCATCATTCCTAATCAATCCTACAAAAAACAACACAAACTAGATTTTTCGTTTTAATTTTATTTTTATTAAATTCAACATTCATTCTTCAAATTACTTTATACTATATTAAGTAGCTTTTCCTCATTTGTTGAGTTGACTTTAATAGGAGACATTTTAATGGTACGATGAACTTTTCTATTGCATGCATTGAGTAAATCTTTATATATACCAATCCACTTATATGAACCATTAAAGCTAATTCTTTGTACATCATACCTCTCAATGATCTATTAAATCATTCTAATATTGATGCTTTCATATTAAGTAATGTTTGATCTTCTATTTATGTATGAGTTTTCCCAAGTATTTATTAAAAAATTCTTTAGAATCATCTGTTTGTAAGTTTTTTGGTACCCGTACCACTTCAAAAATATTTTCCATTGCCTTGGTTTTTAGAGTGCAGCTTTTATTTTCAGCTGTACTTTGAGAATGTGTCAATTACAGTCTTCAAAAATCAACAATTTCTATTTTCTGTAGAATAGTTCTACATTTCACCTAACTTAGCTCCATAAAACATCATATATTACTGTCATTACATCTCTACAAGCACAAACAGTTGTTGAGATTTAATATGGACTTCGTTAACTAAAAGATATTGAATTGTTTCACAGATTTTTTCGAAAGTGTTGTGATCTACATCTTGCACTTTCAGCTATTTATACTAACATGTAGTTAATTTTCTAATCTATATATTTAACCGTAAACTCTTCAATTTGTTTTTAATTATTTACTTTTTAGAATTGCTTTTTCAATTTTATAACTGTCTTCTTTCTCTAATTTTATTTCACGTTGTAGTTCCTCAATTTGCATTTAAATATATTCTTGAATATTAATGCTTTAAGCTATATTATTAATTTGTTTTGTATTTTATCTTCATTCAGTTTAATGTAACTATCAACAATAGTTTGTATCTAATTCATTTATGCCTTCCAATACTGATAAGTCAGTATAAATGTCTTCAGAATTGGAAGTCTATGAGTAAAATCATCGTCATCATCATTCTCAGTATTAGCATCATTAAATATGATGGTATTATCAAATATTGTTCCTTTTACTAGTTTCTTTGGGGTAGTTGTCTATATCTTGAGTGAAGGTTTCTCAGGCTTTAAACTTGTATATTTTCAACTTCTGTCTTGATTTTACTTTCTTCTTTCATAAGAATTCTTTTAATATTATTAGAACTATTTATGAATTCTTCTGCTATAGGTTTAAATGTATTTTTTAGTTGTTCACTTTTATCTATTTCACCAGATTCAACACATTTCTTGTCAACACCAACTGTTTTAAAATTTTCTCATCCATGTTCGCTAAGGGCAAATAACAGGTATCAGCAATCAGATCAGCTTTTCAGGAGCTGGTCTGGTTTTCAGATCAGCTTATCAGGACCTGATCTGATTTTCAGATCAGCTTATCAGCAGCTGGTCTGGTTTTCAGATCAGCTTATCAGGAGCTGGTCTGGTTTTCAGATCAGCTTATCAGGAGCTGGTCTGGTTTTCAGATCAGCTTATCAGGTAACAGATCAGGCTATTAGAAGCTGTTCAGATTTTCATTTTAAGATATCTGAGTAAGATTTAGTTATCAGTGTACAAGTACCTAGCCATTTATAACATTTATATACATGAAGTTTAAAGTCAAATGAAATACGAAAAAGTAAAGTTTTATGTAGTAAAATTATTTTCTATAACGATCATCGTTTAATTCACTATCTTTGCTTATAATCAAAAATCCACATTTATCTTTTCAACATGCTTTTTATTTTTCTCACCTTACTTAAACATTAAATATACATTATCATGATCTCGTATTAAATGTTTGGTGATTCTGGTGTAAGTTTTACAGAAGTAGAATTAATCAACATTCTTATCTCTCCCCATACAAAAATATGCTTCCCATACGCATCATCGTTAAATATCATATTGGAATTACTTTGGACTGAAATAACAGATTCACTATCGGTAAATTTTGTTATATATTATTATTTTAATTGATGTAATTAATTTCTTCAGATATTTATATCTGGGGTGATATAAAGATTTTGAGTATAAATAAATGTTCTCAAAATTTAAGTCCATTTTTTCGTTCGATGAATCATCAATATTTCGTACCAAGAATTATTTATGTTGTTTTGACTAAGGGTATGAGTCAATATTTATAAAATCCATTTCATAAATATCAGCTCAAGCTCATAGTCAAAACAAAGTATGCTTTAAGTGTTTAAAACCGGTATTACCATAAAAATGGTGGTTTTAAACACTTAAAATATACTTTGTTTTACTAACCGCATTTTATAACTAAATGCATTTCATAAATATTGACGCATACTCATAATCAAAACAGCATATAAATATCCTTTGTTTTGACTATGAGTATGAGTCATTATCTCTTATTATAGAAAGAATAAAATAGTATGGTTATATGATATTAGAAAACATGATTTCTAATATCATATAACCATACTATTTGATTCTTTCTATAATAATAGATAATATTTATGAAATGCATTTATTTACAAAATGCGATTAGTAAAACAACATAAATATAGGATGGTATGAAATTTTGATGATTCATCAATATTTCGTACCAAGGTATTTTTAGGTTGTTTTTACTATGAGTATGCGCCAATATTTATGAAATGTATTTCATAAATGTTATCTCTTATTATAGAAAAATTAAAAATGTAGCTATACGATATCAGAAAATATTTTCTGAAATCGTATAGCTATATTATTTTCTTTGTCCTATAATAAGAGATAATGGCCCCTACTCATAGTCAAAACAAAGAATATTTTAAGAGTTTCAAATCAGTATTATCATATAAAATACTGATTTTAAACTCTTACAGCCTTATTTATAAAACTTATTAAGGCTTTGTAAAGGCTTTTTAAGACAAATTTTTATAAAAAATTTTTCTTAAAAAGTCTTTATAAAGCCCTAATAAGTGTTATAAATAAGGCTGTTAAAATATACTTTGTTTTACTAACTACATTTTTGCAACTAAACGCATTTCATAAATATTGATGCATACTCATAGTCAAAACAAAGGATATTTTTATGCTGTTTTGATTATGAGTGTGGATCATTATCTCTTATTATAGAAAAAATAAACTAATGCAGCTATACGATTTCAGAAAATATTTTCTGATATGGTATAGTTGCATTAGTGTATTTTTTTATAATAAGAGATAAAATTTATTAAATGTATTTAGCTACATAAATGCGGTTAGTAAAACAACCTAAAATACCTTGGTACGAAATTTTGATGATTCATCGAACGATAGTTCAAAAATAAATCATAGTTCCCTTATACGAAATTCTATTCGTGCAACAATAGTTGACCTGTCAAATTGCGAAAAAAAAGGTATGATTGGCTTGCTAGAAAGTCCTAATGGACTTAAATTTGAGAACATTTATTTATACTCAAAATCTTTTTATCCATCCAAATATGAATACCTGAATAAATTAATTTCATCAATTAAAACAATAAGATATTACAAAATTTACAGATAGTGAATCTGTTATTTCAGTCCAAAGTAATTCCAATATGATATTTAACGATGATGCGTATGGGAAGCATATTTTTGTATGGGGAGAGATAAGAATGTTGATTAATTCTACTTCTGTAAAACTTACACCAGAATCACCAAACATTTAATACGAGATCATGATAATGTATATTTAATGTTTAAGTAAGGTGAGAAAAATAAAAAGCATGTTGAAAGGATAAATGTGGATTTTTGATTATAAGCAAAGATAGTGAATTAAACAATGATCGTTATAGAAAATAATTTTACTACATAAAACTTTACTTTTTCGTATTTCATTTGACTTTAAACTTCATGTATATAAATGTTATAAATGGCTAGCTACTTGTACACTGATAACTAAATCTTACTCAGATATCTTGAAATGAAAATCTGAACAGCTCCTGATAGCCTGATCTGTTACCTGATAAGCTGATCTGAAAACCAGACCAGCTCCTGATAAGCTGATCTGAAAACCAGGCCAGCTGCTGATAAGCTGATCTGAAAATCAGATCAGGTCCTGATAAGCTGATCTGAAAACCAGACCAGCTCTTGATAAGCTGATCTGATAACCAGATCAGGTCCTGATAAGCTGATCTGATAACCAGACCAGCTCCTGATAAGCTGATCTGATAACCAGACCAGGTCGTGATAAGCTGATCTGATAACCAGACCAGCTCCTGATAAGCTGATCTGAAAACCAGATCAGGTCCTGATAAGCTGATCTGATAACCAGACCAGCTCCTGATAAGCTGATCTGATAACCAGACCAGCTCCTGATAAGCTGATCTGATAACCAGACCAGCTCCTGATAAGCTGATCTGATAACCAGATCAGGTCCTGATAAGCTGATCTGATAACCAGGCCAGCTCCTGATAAGCTGATCTGATAACCAGACCAGCTCCTGATAAGCTGATCTGATAACCAGACCAGCTCCTGATAAACTGATCTGATAACCAGACCAGCTCCTGGTAATCTGATCTGATAACTAGACCAGCTCCTGATAAGCTGATCTGAAAACCAGATCAGCTCCTGATAAGCTGATCTAGTAGCCGATACCTGAATTTGCTGCTAGCAAACATGGATGAGAAAGTTTTAAAGCATTTGGTGTTGAGAACAAATGTGATTAAGAAAAAGCTTCGTAGTATAAAAACTAGTGAAATAGATACAAATGAACAACTAAGAGATGCATTTAAACCTATAACAGAAGAATTCATAAATAGTTCTAAAAATATTAAAAGAATTCTTATGAAAGAAAAAAGTAAAATCAAGACAGAAGTTGAAAATATACAAGTTTAAAGCATGAGAAACCATCAGTCAAGATAGAGACAAGTACACCAAAGAAACTAGCAGAAGGAAGAATATTTGATAATACCATCTTATTTAATGATGCTAATACTGAGAATGATGATGACGATGATTTGTACTCAAAGACTTCCAATTCCGAAGACTTATCAGTATTGGAAGGAAGAAATGAATTAGATACAAATTAATGGTGAAAGTAACCTCAAACTGAATGAAGATAAAATACAAGACAAATTAATAATATAGATTAAAGCATTAATATTTAAGAATATATTTAAATGCCAATTGAGGAACTACAACGTGAAATAAATTTAGAGAAAGAAGACAGTTATAAAATTGCAAAAGCAATTCTAAAAATTAAATAATTAAAAACAAATTGACGAGTTTACGATTAAATATACAGATTAGAAAATTAACTACATGTTAGTATATTAGTATAAATAGCTGAAAGTGCAGCATGTAGATCACAACATTTTTGAAAAAATCTGTGAAACAACTCAATGTCTTTAAAAAGAAATTTAGTAAACGAACTCCATATTAAATCTCAACAATTGTTTGTGCTTGTAGAGATGCAATGAAGTTTTATGGAGCTAAGTTAGGTGAAATGGAGAACTATTCTACAGAAAATAGAAATTGTTGATTTCTGAAGACTGTAATTGACACATTCCCAAAGTTTAGTACAGCTGAAAATAAAAGCTGCACTCTAAAAACCAAGGGAATGGAAAATATTTTTGAAGTGGTACGAGTACCAAAAAACTTATGGCAAAGAATTTTTCAACAAACACTTTGGAAAATTAATGCATAAATACAACATTAATCACTACTCAACATATAGCATTATGAAAGCATCAATAGTACAATGATTTAATTGAGCATTAAAAGGAATGATGTGAAAAGAATTAGCTTTAATGATTCATATAAGTGGATTGGTATATAAAAAGATTTACTTAGTGCATAAAATAGAAAAATTCATCTCACCATTAAAATGCTTCCGATTAAAGTTTACTCAACAAATGAGAAAAAGCTGCTTAATATAGTATAAAGTAATTTAAAGATGTACAAAATGTTGAATTGAATAAAAATAAAAATAAAATTAAAAACGAAAAATTTAGATTGTCTTGTTTTTCACAGGATTGATTAGGAATGATGGGTGTTAAGAAAGATAATTAGCTAAATGTAGTGGAATTCTCTAAACTTGTTGGTCTGAATGAAATATTGCGAAAACTTCAGTGTTTAAAATGAACTATAACATAGTGTAATATTCAGCAGCACATCATATTATCACTTTTTATAAAGTTGTATGTACATTTTCCCATCGAAAGCGCAAGCACACAAAATTTTACATTATGAAAATGGGATTATTATAGAAGATCTTCGCTCTATTTATTTCTTTAGCTATCAGATCTTTAGAAAATATACGTAGATAAACTATGGAAATTGGACTTTGATATCCAATCTTTAAGAATGTACATGTGTATGAATAAGTATCAAACAAACTTAGTGAATGAATATAGGCTTCAACTAGAATCATGCTGAAGCATGCATAAATTTTAAAATGTACAGTAAACATATCTTACTTTATATCTGTATGAGTATTAAATAAATTTATAGAAAAAAAATAAAAAATGAAAGCATGCCGAAGCATGTATAATTTCAAAAAAAAAAAAAAAAAAAAAAAAAAATCCTCACGTCATACAATTTTGTAAGCAAAGAAATTTTATGATTTTGTGGTCAATGAAATACATATATATGTATCTACTTTGTAAAAATTAAAACGAGCGAACTGGTAAATTCTAATAGTAAAGATTTTTAATTGTATCACTCTACATCTCGGACTCTTACGTCACTATCCATAGAAGCATGCTAAGGCATGCATACTAGCAAAATATATAAAACTATTAGAAGGTGATGAGACAGCAATTGTATCGGGATCAACTCAACTCATGAATGTATTGTATACGGAGATGATTGATGGTGATGATAACCTTTTTTAAGTGAATAATCATTACATATGAATGCGACAGTGGTTGACCCCTCAAACCTCATGTAGAAATACTTGAGGGGAAAAATTCTCTCAAAACATAGATATTTCATTGTTTCTAACACTTTATGAAAACACCAATGGTGAATTGCTGGTAGAGGTAACTGAGTTATTTGAGATCGATTTGATACAATAGTTGTTTATTAAACATGCATTTCTTTGTATGTAAACTAATTTCTACATACGTAATGTATATACCCAGCAAAAAATTATACAAAAATTCTCTATTCCAAGTAGTAAAATCTGAAAAAAGGAGTAGCACATTAGAAAGAAAAAAAAATAAAAATAGAGACTGACTGACCAACTAATACGTACACTCTCTCCGATGGGCACACAAAACACACTTAAACATTTCAGAAATATATATACAACACGCTGAAGTTTAATAAAATGAGAAAAAAAATCATATAGAACGTCAAATGAAAGCCATAGGTAATAGCCCTTCATAAAATAAAGATATACATATGTACCTTATTAATGTAAACATATTATCAGTATAAAGCAACAGAAATTTCGTCATACAAAGTCATCTTGTATCCTAGAGGAGCCGTCGATAGGGTATACCTAAATTATATGAAAACGAGTTCGTTTTCTGTTGATCGCTATTCAAGAAGAAAATATGATTTAACTAATTTAAAAGTACATTTAAATTCAATCTCATATCCGTACTTCTTAACATAAAAATTAAAAGTAAATTTTATCCAGTTCTATATTATATGCATGTAAAATTCCAAGAAAGCTCCTTTTATTCAATTGAATAAAATTTTGATATGAAACAGTAAGCAAAGACATCAGCTTACTGCATTCGTATTCATGATCATATAATATAATATATAACCACTAAATGACAAATTCTAAAAGTCTTATAAATTGAGTTATATGGAAAATAAAATAATTTTTATAAACGCGTAAGGTTTTAAAAGTAATTCAAATGATTTCATCGCAAAAAAACAAAAAAAAAAAAAAAAACAAAAAAGCAGCGATTGTTTTCAACAATTATGAAAATAATAATTACAATATCAAACTCCCTTTTGATTTTAAATGTTTATCAATAAAAAACAATGAGTTTTCGAACTCACGGGCGATGTGTTAACACCTTTTTGTTACACGGTACCTGTTCGATTTCTATGGACACAGACCCACAAACCCGGAGGTAGGGTTAATATAAAGTATTTAATGAAAAAGAATAGTTTATTGAATTTAATTTTACTTTGTATAATTTATTAATGTTATGTTTTCAGCACAGTTAATATATAATATATAATATATATTATATATATATATATATATATATATAATATATATATATAAATTTAGTAGATGCACTCAAAATGAAAAAAATTAAACAGAAGTGCTAATGATTTCATTATTTTTTTGCTTAATACTTTTTATTTATTTTATATTAAACCCACAAAAAACAAAGAGAATGCAAAGCAACAGGCAAATGTACATACATAGATTGTTATGTTTGTACATAAGCTACATACGTTGCTGTCTTGCTATCTCATTTTTATATATGTACGTATAACCACGTCACTATTCTCTTTGCTATGCATAAGACAAAACAGAAGATCAACATAAAACACTTTTTTAAATTACTCCAAATTAATACTCCAAATCAAAACACTTAAATCTCGGCTCGCCGATATCGGATCGCCTTAATTTTTGGCCTAAACTCTTCGTCGCACTAGCTTTTTAATCCAAAAATTAATAAAATCGGCTATGTATTTCCGGAGAAAATCGCGTGGGAAAATTATATGAAAATCGCCCAATAATCACTTTCAATAGCGACTGCCAAGCAACGAACAAACAAACGATGATTTACTCTTACATACCTAACAATTGCGTATGTGTTGAAACTGATAGTTTACTGCCCTAGAGGCGCGCGTATAGAAGTTAACACATCAAAAATAAAAACAAGTAAGTTAACTAACACCAAAAAACTATCAGTACCTAAGCAGGAGTGCCGGATCAGTTTCAGTCAAAAATGATTATACATTTTTAAAAAGCAAAGCAAGCTTTCCAAAATAAATGTAGAAGGCTATAGTTGAAAAAATTGTATACCCTAAAAATGTCAAACGTTGACTAACTAACGTTGCATCAACTTTAAAAAAATGTAAATTAAGTATAAGGAATATTTTTATTATAGTTACTATTACTATAGAGTATGTACATATCTTCAGGAATTCAGTTTTACTTAAAACAGAAAATCCTCACAAACTTTTAAGAAAACGCAGATAAAAATTAAAATGTTTTTAATTTCAACAACAACAGACATCACATGACAAAAAATAAAATAAAAATGTATTCAAAGATTGAGTTAAACACTTATTTGTATGTACATATATATGTACATACATACATGCATACAAACATAAAATCAATTTGTAGATATGTAACTATGTATACATATCAAATTTCTTATCAATGCTTAAGTATTTATTAGATCTACATCATGAAAATATATGAAGCTTCGTTTAGTTAAAGCACAATGCAAATATAAACAATCCATACACTCAGGGAAAATCTGCAGCTTAAAAATAAGAATTCGTCGCATTAATTCAATAATTTTTAATATAATAGAAAATGTATATTGAGATGTCTACAAACTAATGAGTTTAATAAATGAATACTGTAAATTAATATTTTGTCCATATTGAAATAAGAAATTTCAATATGACTAAACCTTTGTTAATAGTTCTTATTAATTAAGCATGGTTTTTACTGATTTCAAGTTGGTTTTTCTCTGTGTGTAGAAAACTCTTTCAGTCAAAGAAGACGGATGTAGTTAAATAAACCAAATCTGTAATATAAACAAATATCACACAGACAGACTTTAACGCGAGACAAATTTAAGCATGAGAAAATATAAAGCAATCGTAAGTATAAAAGCATACTAGGATTAGGGAAGTCCAGATATATGATAGTATTTTATAGTACCGAATGTCGATATTGAAAACAATTTATTTCTACCAACATATAAATACCAGCTCAAATACACACACATAGCAGAATTCATATAAGAAATATCCAAGAAAATTTCAACAACACCCCACCTTTTGCAAATCATGACGAGCCTTAAATTCTCCCTCAGATATACATACATAAATTCCCATGATCATACATAAATACATATACAATATATAAGATTAATCTCAACAACACAACACTCTCACCTACCTGAAATTATAGATAGTCTTAAACTTCTACAGACGTCTATACACATAGATTCTCACGGCTACATATTACAAGAACACCTCGCCCCTAATAAATCACAATCATCTTAAATTCTTACAGAAATACATACATACATAATTACACATAACCAATTTACCTCAACAACATCCTCACCTACCTCAAATCACGATCAGCCTTAAACTACTATAGACAGACACATCCACAAATCCCCATGGATACATATTACGTCAACAACCCTGCCCACCCAAATCATGGTCAGCCTTAAACTCCTACAGACACACAAACACACAGATTCCCCCAGTTGCATATTACTAGAACACCTCACCCCTCATAAATCACAATCAGCCTTAAGCTCGTACAGAAATACACACATTGAAATTCCTACAAACATATACACACACACACATACACACGCAATCGATCTACCTCAACTACACCCCGTCCCTTCCAATCAAACCCTCACCTAAATTCTCACAGACAGACACATCCGCGAATTCCTATGGTTGCATATTACGGCAACAACGCCACCCACTCAAATCACGGTCAGGCTTAAATTCCCACAGTCTAGCAACACTTACATTAGCATTAGAAAAAATAACTTTCACGTTTTCCCGTCGTCGTTAGGAAAAATCATTTTCCCGTCGGCATTAGGAAAAATTATCATGCATTGCCGTAGGCGTTAGGAAAAATTGTCATGCATTGCCGTAGGCATTAGGAAAAATTAATAATCACTATTTTACAATTGTTATTAGGAAAAATCATTTTCATGATTTTCCTCGTCTGTATATACACTCATAAAAAACCGCCAAACTATGAACAGCCTTAATACATTCACACAAAATATTCCACACACAAACATCCACGGTCAGGCAGACAGACAGACAGACCTACAGACGGACAGACCGACAGACGGACAGACAGACATACACTTAATGTAAACAAAAACTCCTAATGTAAACAAAAAATAAGACGGACTTATGAACCACCCTCGTAGGTATCAAATTTCACAAATTTCCAAGAATTTAACAATTTTCAAATTTTAATTACCCAAATTTAACAATTTCAGCAACAATTTCACAACTTTAATTGGGGCAGAACCGGTAGTTCCCTACTACTCACGTTAGTTAATTTTCTTATTGACACCACACAGTGGACCAAACACAGAAGAACGCTGATGATGAAGATTTAGTGGCCTTCGAAAACGGCTAGCTGTTCAGTTCAATTATGTGTTGTCAGAATATTTACAGTAAACTTTGATGTTATTTGTTCATTAATAATTATCACATGTAAATTGGCTTACAAAGCGATACAAACTTTAGCCTGTTCATATCATAAATAAAGAAAATTTTGTGTTTGTTAAAAAAGGTCGATATGGGGATTAATCTGCATCGTTAACTTAAAAATTAATATTTATTAGAATTCGAGATACTATTCTTCTTTCGCAGTGGTTTTCTTTCGACATAGTGGAAGAGGCAGTAAATACATATCATTGGTCTCAAGAAGAAACTCAAATAATTGTTATTTTATAGGTGAAGGTAAAAACACAATAAAAACTGTAATATTATTTCTTTCTGTAATATTTTTATACAACTGATATTAAAAGCGTTATTTTTACACAATTGCAATAAATATTTGTGACGAGGTGTATTTGTATGAAATGTATTGGAAGCATAGTAAAACTCAATTTCGTAAAAAAATACGAGTTAGGGCCTTTCAATAGCTCGTTTGTTTGCATTAGACTTTCGTCTCTTCATTTTGATTATGAAAATATTCTTTCCATATTCGCTGATGAGAGTTGAACTGACAATATTTTCCTGATAGCTTTTAAAAGCTATGGAATCATTAGCTTATTCAATTAATTTTTCAAAGCTCGAAACTCGTTATTTATAGCGTCATAATTTCCATTTTCTTTTGAGAATAGTTTTAAATAAGAAAAGTACTGTACTATTAACATTTTCAGGAGTGAAATTTGTTAGCCAGTTTAAAATTTTGTCATGAAAAGTAAATTTACTTAGTTTCGCAAAAGGTTATATAGAACTATTTATTTTAAAACCTTAACTAAACTTTCAATTTTATTTCAATATTTATTTTTATTTATTTTAATTCCATCAATTAAACGATCGATATGTTATTAAAATAGCAAGTTTTTTATTTCTTGTGAATTTTAAATTAATATAAAAAATGAATATAATATATTTATTGAAAACGAAACACCGGTGAAGTTAGATGTAGTTCTTTATAATAAATTCAGCAAGTGTAATGCATATCCAGCAAGGTAGTCACTCTCAACAACAAATCAAATTCGCCACTTTTCTGTCAAACTGGATTGTTCCAACTCTATCATACCTGACATACATACATACATATGTGTTCTCTTTTATTTTAATGTGTTTTGTTTTGAACTAAAGAGCCAGAGTCTATGCTAAGCTAGTTACAAACAGCTTCAGCATGTTTTAACTTTAGAACCGGCTTTTTCCTTTAAAATGCAGTTTTTCTCGTCTATGGTAGATTGAAAGTTAATTTAATAAAGTGCATTCTAAAAGTAAAAGAGTAGACTTTTTTGTTGACTATGGTTATGGCCTATTGTATGTTACAAATAATACGAATTTTATTTACTACGAATATTTTTTTGTATGATTTTTTTCTTATTGTGTATGTAAGAAAACCTAATCTAAGACGTCTGTTCACTATGAGGGTTCAACAAGAGGTTCAACGAGAATGAAATTTGAAATTTAAATAAATAAAATTAAAATATACTTATGATAATATGTAGAATAATAAATTTCCTAAATGTAAGGACGAGATATTTCGGAAGATGCTTGGAAAAACAATAACGAAGTCAAACTCCATAATATCCAAAAAAAAAAAAAAAAATTGTATTCATATATTTAAACCCTTTACTTTGCTGAAAACCGATTTCATTAAGCTCATTATATTTTAAATAGGTCATTGTTTATTTTCACATAAACATATTAGAGAAAAGCAACAACCTACATTGTGCACTTGTGGCGAGCTCCTAACAATATCTCATATATTTGACGGATGTAGATTATTGCATGAAAAATGGCTTAAATATAAAACAAATAACCATGAATTTCTGAAAAAAGATAGTGAATTCGAAAATATAAAAAAAAAAATATTTTTAATTAAATTTATATAATTCGATTTAAATCTTGTTTATAATTGTTGTTAATTATAATTATTATGACTAAAACCTAAGGAAAATAATTGTAATTTTTAAAATGTATATCTATAAAAATGTCCTATTTAACCTTTTTATTCATATAGAGAATCATATAATTTAAAACTTCAATTCAATTTCAGGTGTAACCGTTACCAGATTAGCTATGATGAACCACTGTCGTGCTCTCACTATGGCGTGTCACTATACAGAAGGTGAAACAATGGTATGTGTTTTAGATTTTAAACGTGAGGTTGGCCTTTGGCATGCTGTTTTTACATCAGTATTGAATGGAATGCATGTGTTGTTTGTACCGTATGCTCTAATGAAACTTAGGCCATCTTCTTGGATGCAGTTAATTACAAAGCATAGAGCTTCATGCTGTCTAGTCAAAAGTAGAGATTTACACTGGGGTCTTTTAGCGACTAAAGATCATAAAGATATATCATTGTCATCATTACGAATGCTTCTTGTAGCTGATGGAGCAAATCCTTGGTCTCTGTCATCGTGTGATCAATTTTTAAGCGTTTTTCAAACCAAAGGGCTAAGAGCAGATGCTATTTGTCCTTGTGCTAGTAGTTCAGAAGTGTTCACAGTATCACTTCGTCGCCCAGGTAGATCTGCAAGTGGATTCAATCAATCTGCTACAGGCAGAGGAGTACTATCCATGTCCGCTTTATCTCATGGAGTTGTACGAGTAGATAGTGAGGATTCCTTAACATCTCTAACTCTTCAAGATTGCGGACAAGTAATGCCTACAGCTACAATGGCTGTTGTTAAATGTGATGGTCATCCAGTTTTATGCAAGACGGATCAAGTTGGAGAGATATGTGTAACGAGTGGTTCAACTGGATCTAGTTATTTTGGTTTAGAAGGATTAACAAATACCACGTTCAAGGTTCAGCTTATTTCTGAGGAACCTGAATCTGAACAAGAAGATGGAGTCGGTAAAAGAAAACTTATCAGTGATGAGTCTTATGTCCGTTCGGGACTCTTAGGATTTTTAGGTCCTGGTGGGCTTGTTTTTGTGTGTGGGTCACGTGATGGTCTAATGACAGTTACTGGCCGTAAACATAATGCTGACGATATCATTGCCACAGTATTGGCTGTTGAACCTATACGATTTATATATAGGGGAAGAATAGCGGTTTTTAGCATTAAAGTATTAAGAGATGAACGAGTATGCGTAATCGCCGAACAACGGCCGGAATGCTCGGAAGAGGAAAGTTTTCAATGGATGTCCAGAGTTCTACAGGCAGTCGACTCAATACACCAAGTTGGCATTTATTGCTTAGCCCTTGTTCCACCTAACCACTTGCCAAAAACACCTTTGGGAGGAATAAATCTTTGTGAGGCTAGACGCAGGTTCTTGGATGGTACTTTACATCCTGCTAATGTTCTCATGTGTCCTCATACATGTGTTACAAATTTACCGAAACCAAGAGAAATTCATCAAGGTAAATTTATATGTATTATATAATAATATTTAATGTTTATAAGCTACTACGTTATAACATATGTATTTGCATAATGAAAACTATTATAGTTTTTGGTCTCTCGGTTTCCTCGGAAAGAAAAAAATAAATTCTTCCTCCTCGTTGAATTCAGCCAGTAGCGTGGCTTGATTTTTTACGTTTTTGCTCTCATAAGAGAACCAACAATAATGTCTCGGGGAAAATATTTATAATCAATATGCCAATTCTGAGCTACTGTTCCGAGTTCAAACGTATGGACAGTGGGAAATAAAACGTGCATAAACCAATACATAATAATATTGTTGAAGCTTTCTACGGGCGTAAAAGTTTAAGATATGAATTTTCATTTGGTGTTATTTATGATAGCAGGCCCATACACTTTGAAAAGAAAATTAAACTTTGTTATAAGTAAAAATTGAACAACCCACCCACCTGTATATTGCACCAATTTATTATCTAGATTGACTAATACTTTCAGCCGTATTCATAAAACAAGCAATGTGAGTCCGATCACAGAGGAGATGTGTAAACATCTAGTAATGAAAATTTTTTTTTTAAGTTGGAACTACTTATGCTTTTAATATATATTGTTTTTAATTAATTAATTGAAAGTATCAAAACTTTCAATATTGTAAATACATAGGAATTTGTTGGTTTTTGTTTGTTTTATTAAACTTATTTGGGTAGTAAATGGGCACACTGCAGTTATATGTACTGCATTAAGAATTGCATTAAGCAGTAAATTTACTGATTACTGAAAAAATTCAGTAAAATTTTACTGCTAATGAAATTTAATTTGCATTAACAGTAAAATCGTAGGGCCGTATTCATAATAAAATTGTAGCAAGTGGCAACGTTTTTTTCATTAAAATTTTAAACTTTTGTATGAAAAACATTTAGCCACTTTGTAGAATTTCATTATGAATACGGGCACTACTGATTACTGAAAATTCAATGCACCTCATCATATAATAAATCATTTAGGCACTTTATAAAAATTGTAGAAAAAATTTTTAGTAATCAGTAAAAATTTACTGGTTAAATTTTTTTTATTATTTTTAATGAAATTTTAGTGGTACTGCAAAGTGCTCATTTGTGGTAAATACCTTTACTTTTTAATTCCTGTTGTTCAGCGTTTAGTTGTTGCTGTTCTTGTTGTTGTGTACGCATTGTAATTAAAATAAATTCAGTAAAGTGCGACTTTGACTCGCGCACGAAGGGTACCGTACATTCGGTTTTGAGCATTTTTTTGATGTGGCTTTTTCCTTTTTTAAGTATTTTGAGTTTAAACGATATTTTCAGTTTTGTCGTTTTTCTCGTTTTGGCGTTTTTTTTTTAATTTTTGGGGTCTTTTTCATTTTCGCAATTTTTTTTCATTTTGGCGATTTTTTTATATATAAATATATATGTATATGTATATGTATATGTATATGTATATGTATATGTATATGTATATGTATATGTATATGTATATGTATATGTATATGTATATGTATATGTATATGTATATGTATATGTATATGTATATGTATATGTATATGTATATGTATATGTATATGTATATGTATATGTATATGTATATGTATATGTATATGTATATGTATATGTATATGTATATGTATATGTATATGTATATGTATATGTATATGTATATGTATATGTATATGTATATGTATATGTATATGTATATGTATATGTATATGTATATGTATATGTATATGTATATGTATATGTATATGTATATGTATATGTATATGTATATGTATATGTATATGTATATGTATATGTATATGTATATGTATATGTATATGTATATGTATATGTATATGTATATGTATATGTATATGTATATGTATATGTATATGTATATGTATATGTATATGTATATGTATATGTATATGTATATGTATATGTATATGTATATGTATATGTATATGTATATGTATATGTATATGTATATGTATATGTATATGTATATGTATATGTATATGTATATGTATATGTATATGTATATGTATATGTATATGTATATGTATATGTATATGTATATGTATATGTATATGTATATGTATATGTATATGTATATGTATATGTATATGTATATGTATATGTATATGTATATGTATATGTATATGTATATGTATATGTATATGTATATGTATATGTATATGTATATGTATATGTATATGTATATGTATATGTATATGTATATGTATATGTATATGTATATGTATATGTATATGTATATGTATATGTATATGTATATGTATATGTATATGTATATGTATATGTATATGTATATGTATATGTATATGTATATGTATATGTATATGTATATGTATATGTATATGTATATGTATATGTATATGTATATGTATATGTATATGTATATGTATATGTATATGTATATGTATATGTATATGTATATGTATATGTATATGTATATGTATATGTATATGTATATGTATATGTATATGTATATGTATATGTATATGTATATGTATATGTATATGTATATGTATATGTATATGTATATGTATATGTATATGTATATGTATATGTATATGTATATGTATATGTATATGTATATGTATATGTATATGTATATGTATATGTATATGTATATGTATATGTATATGTATATGTATATGTATATGTATATGTATATGTATATGTATATGTATATGTATATGTATATGTATATGTATATGTATATGTATATGTATATGTATATGTATATGTATATGTATATGTATATGTATATGTATATGTATATGTATATGTATATGTATATGTATATGTATATGTATATGTATATGTATATGTATATGTATATGTATATGTATATGTATATGTATATGTATATGTATATGTATATGTATATGTATATGTATATGTATATGTATATGTATATGTGATATGTATATGTATATGTATATGTATATGTATATGTATATGTATATGTATATGTATATGTATATGTATATGTATATGTATATGTATATGTATATGTATATGTATATGTATATGTATATGTATATGTATATGTATATGTATATGTATATGTATATGTATATGTATATGTATATGTATATGTATATGTATATGTATATGTATATGTATATGTATATGTATATGTATATGTATATGTATATGTATATGTAATGTATATGTATATGTATATGTATATGTATATGTATATGTATATGTATATGTATATGTATATGTATATGTATATGTATATGTATATGTATATGTATATGTATATGTATATGTATATGTATATGTATATGTATATGTATATGTATATGTATATGTATATGTATATGTATATGTATATGTATATGTATATGTATATGTATATGTATATGTATATGTATATGTATATGTATATGTATATGTATATGTATATGTATATGTATATGTATATGTATATGTATATGTATATGTATATGTATATGTATATGTATATGTATATGTATATGTATATGTATATGTATATGTATATGTATATGTATATGTATATGTATATGTATATGTATATGTATATGTATATGTATATGTATATGTATATGTATATGTATATGTATATGTATATGTATATGTATATGTATATGTATATGTATATGTATATGTATATGTATATGTATATGTATATGTATATGTATATGTATATGTATATGTATATGTATATGTATATGTATATGTATATGTATATGTATATGTATATGTATATGTATATGTATATGTATATGTATATGTATATGTATATGTATATGTATATGTATATGTATATGTATATGTATATGTATATGTATATGTATATGTATATGTATATGTATATGTATATGTATATGTATATGTATATGTATATGTATATGTATATGTATATGTATATGTATATGTATATGTATATGTATATGTATATGTATATGTATATGTATATGTATATGTATATGTATATGTATATGTATATGTATATGTATATGTATATGTATATGTATATGTATATGTATATGTATATGTATATGTATATGTATATGTATATGTATATGTATATGTATATGTATATGTATATGTATATGTATATGTATATGTATATGTATATGTATATGTATATGTATATGTATATGTATATGTATATGTATATGCTATATGTATATGTATATGTATATGTATATGTATATGTATATGTATATGTATATGTATATGTATATGTATATGTATATGTATATGTATATGTATATGTATATGTATATGTATATGTATATGTATATGTATATGTATATGTATATGTATATGTATATGTATATGTATATGTATATGTATATGTATATGTATATGTATATGTATATGTATATGTATATGTATATGTATATGTATATGTATATGTATATGTATATGTATATGTATATGTATATGTATATGTATATGTATATGTATATGTATATGTATATGTATATGTATATGTATATGTATATGTATATGTATATGTATATGTATATGTATATGTATATGTATATGTATATGTATATGTATATGTATATGTATATGTATATGTATATGTATATGTATATGTATATGTATATGTATATGTATATGTATATGTATATGTATATGTATATGTATATGTATATGTATATGTATATGTATATGTATATGTATATGTATATGTATATGTATATGTATATGTATATGTATATGTATATGTATATGTATATGTATATGTATATGTATATGTATATGTATATGTATATGTATATGTATATGTATATGTATATGTATATGTATATGTATATGTATATGTATATGTATATGTATATGTATATGTATATGTATATGTATATGTATATGTATATGTATATGTATATGTATATGTATATGTATATGTATATGTATATGTATATGTATATGTATATGTATATGTATATGTATATGTATATGTATATGTATATGTATATGTATATGTATATGTATATGTATATGTATATGTATATGTATATGTATATGTATATGTATATGTATATGTATATGTATATGTATATGTATATGTATATGTATATGTATATGTATATGTATATGTATATGTATATGTATATGTATATGTATATGTATATGTATATGTATATGTATATGTATATGTATATGTATATGTATATGTATATGTATATGTATATGTATATGTATATGTATATGTATATGTATATGTATATGTATATGTATATGTATATGTATATGTATATGTATATGTATATGTATATGTATATGTATATGTATATGTATATGTATATGTATATGTATATGTATATGTATATGTATATGTATATGTATATGTATATGTATATGTATATGTATATGTATATGTATATGTATATGTATATGTATATGTATATGTATATGTATATGTATATGTATATGTATATGTATATGTATATGTATATGTATATGTATATGTATATGTATATGTATATGTATATGTATATGTATATGTATATGTATATGTATATGTATATGTATATGTATATGTATATGTATATGTATATGTATATGTATATGTATATGTATATGTATATGTATATGTATATGTATATGTATATGTATATGTATATGTATATGTATATGTATATGTATATGTATATGTATATGTATATGTATATGTATATGTATATGTATATGTATATGTATATGTATATGTATATGTATATGTATATGTATATGTATATGTATATGTATATGTATATGTATATGTATATGTATATGTATATGTATATGTATATGTATATGTATATGTATATGTATATGTATATGTATATGTATATGTATATGTATATGTATATGTATATGTATATGTATATGTATATGTATATGTATATGTATATGTATATGTATTTGTATATGTATATGTATATGTATATGTATATGTATATGTATATGTATATGTATATGTATATGTATATGTATATGTATATGTATATGTATATGTATATGTATATGTATATGTATATGTATATGTATATGTATTGTATATGGTATATGTATATGTATATGTATATGTATATGTAGTATGTATATGTATTTGTATATGTTATGTATATGTATATGTATTGTATATGTATATGTATATGTATATGGTATATGTATATGTATATGTATATGTATATGTATATGTATATGTTATGTATATGTATGTATATGTATAGGTATATGTATATGGATTGTATGTATAGGTATATGTATATGTATATGTAGTATGTGTATGTTAGGTATATGTATATGTATGATGTATATGTATATGTATATGTATATGTATATGTTG
>CATLJX010000062.1:7500-29268 GCA_949987645.1 Tachina grossa
ATAATAATAATAATAATAATAATAATAATAATAATAATAATAATAATAATAATAATAATAATAATAATAATAATAATAATAATAATAATAATAATAATAATAATAATAATAATAATAATAATAATAATAATAATAATAATAATAATAATAATAATAATAATAATAATAATAATAATAATAATAATAATAATAATAATAATAATAATAATAATAATAATAATAATAATAATAATAATAATAATAATAATAATAATAATAATAATAATAATAATAATAATAATAATAATAATAATAATAATAATAATAATAATAATAATAATAATAATAATAATAATAATAATAATAATAATAATAATAATAATAATAATAATAATAATAATAATAATAATAATAATAATAATAATAATAATAATAATAATAATAATAATAATAATAATAATAATAATAATAATAATAATAATAATAATAATAATAATAATAATAATAATAATAATAATAATAATAATAATAATAATAATAATAATAATAATAATAATAATAATAATAATAATAATAATAATAATAATAATAATAATAATAATAATAATAATAATAATAATAATAATAATAATAATAATAATAATAATAATAATAATAATAATAATAATAATAATAATAATAATAATAATAATAATAATAATAATAATAATAATAATAATAATAATAATAATAATAATAATAATAATAATAATAATAATAATAATAATAATAATAATAATAATAATAATAATAATAATAATAATAATAATAATAATAATAATAATAATAATAATAATAATAATAATAATAATAATAATAATAATAATAATAATAATAATAATAATAATAATAATAATAATAATAATAATAATAATAATAATAATAATAATAATAATAATAATAATAATAATAATAATAATAATAATAATAATAATAATAATAATAATAATAATAATAATAATAATAATAATAATAATAATAATAATAATAATAATAATAATAATAATAATAATAATAATAATAATAATAATAATAATAATAATAATAATAATAATAATAATAATAATAATAATAATAATAATAATAATAATAATAATAATAATAATAATAATAATAATAATAATAATAATAATAATAATAATAATAATAATAATAATAATAATAATAATAATAATAATAATAATAATAATAATAATAATAATAATAATAATAATAATAATAATAATAATAATAATAATAATAATAATAATAATAATAATAATAATAATAATAATAATAATAATAATAATAATAATAATAATAATAATAATAATAATAATAATAATAATAATAATAATAATAATAATAATAATAATAATAATAATAATAATAATAATAATAATAATAATAATAATAATAATAATAATAATAATAATAATAATAATAATAATAATAATAATAATAATAATAATAATAATAATAATAATAATAATAATAATAATAATAATAATAATAATAATAATAATAATAATAATAATAATAATAATAATAATAATAATAATAATAATAATAATAATAATAATAATAATAATAATAATAATAATAATAATAATAATAATAATAATAATAATAATAATAATAATAATAATAATAATAATAATAATAATAATAATAATAATAATAATAATAATAATAATAATAATAATAATAATAATAATAATAATAATAATAATAATAATAATAATAATAATAATAATAATAATAATAATAATAATAATAATAATAATAATAATAATAATAATAATAATAATAATAATAATAATAATAATAATAATAATAATAATAATAATAATAATAATAATAATAATAATAATAATAATAATAATAATAATAATAATAATAATAATAATAATAATAATAATAATAATAATAATAATAATAATAATAATAATAATAATAATAATAATAATAATAATAATAATAATAATAATAATAATAATAATAATAATAATAATAATAATAATAATAATAATAATAATAATAATAATAATAATAATAATAATAATAATAATAATAATAATAATAATAATAATAATAATAATAATAATAATAATAATAATAATAATAATAATAATAATAATAATAATAATAATAATAATAATAATAATAATAATAATAATAATAATAATAATAATAATAATAATAATAATAATAATAATAATAATAATAATAATAATAATAATAATAATAATAATAATAATAATAATAATAATAATAATAATAATAATAATAATAATAATAATAATAATAATAATAATAATAATAATAATAATAATAATAATAATAATAATAATAATAATAATAATAATAATAATAATAATAATAATAATAATAATAATAATAATAATAATAATAATAATAATAATAATAATAATAATAATAATAATAATAATAATAATAATAATAATAATAATAATAATAATAATAATAATAATAATAATAATAATAATAATAATAATAATAATAATAATAATAATAATAATAATAATAATAATAATAATAATAATAATAATAATAATAATAATAATAATAATAATAATAATAATAATAATAATAATAATAATAATAATAATAATAATAATAATAATAATAATAATAATAATAATAATAATAATAATAATAATAATAATAATAATAATAATAATAATAATAATAATAATAATAATAATAATAATAATAATAATAATAATAATAATAATAATAATAATAATAATAATAATAATAATAATAATAATAATAATAATAATAATAATAATAATAATAATAATAATAATAATTTTTTTTTTTTTTTTTTTTAAATGCATGTTTATTATTTATTGTATCTTCAAATATGAACTAACAATAAGTATTCAAATCTTAAATCTATAAAAAAAAAAAAATTATTAGGCCCGACCAATGTCGGACATAAGCTTAGTGATAGTTATTAATAATACATAAGTAGTGATAAGCAACAAAAAGAAAAAGGTGTTTTCAAGCAGCTTCATCATCTAGAGTGTTGAATATTAGAGCCCGTGTATCTCTCTTTTTTAAGCGGATGTGTCCAGTAAAGTTCAAAATATTACGAGCAAGCGGATTAGGATGTGACTCGAGTTTTGTTAGGTATTTGCCTGCGTATTTTGCAATTTCTTCAGTCACTAGTGGCATATTCAAATCGCGATGTATATTTGAATTTTTGATGTACCATGGAGCCGATGTTATCATGCGTAAAATTTTATTTTGCCTTCGTTGAATTTTCTCTACATTTGAAGCTGAAGCAGTGCCCCATAGTTGAATTCCGTAACACCATATTGGCTTTAAAAGCGACTTGTATATTAAAAGTTTGCAGTCTAGGCTAAGTGTTGAATTTCTACCAATCAGCCAATGTACCTGAGTTAATTTAAGTTTCATTTGAGTTAACTTAGAGTCAATGTGGTGTTTCCATGTAAGTCGTCGATCAAGGTGTATGCCAAGATATTTCACATGTGAATGTTGAGGAACAACTTGATTGTTAATCCAAATGGTGGAGCAAGTATCTCTTCTTAGGGTGAACGTTATATGGACACACTTTTGTTCATTGACTTTAATTCTCCATAAGTTTAACCAAAGCTCCATCTGGCTAATGTGTTCCTGGAGTTTGCGGGATGCCTCATCAGGGTTTTCGTGCATACTAAGGCAGGCTGTATCGTCGGCAAATGTGGAAGTATGGATACTACTGCTCACAGGCATATCACAAGTATAAATCAAATATAAAACTGGTCCCAGTATGCTCCCCTGTGGCACACCGGATGAAATAGTTTCAGGCCTACTCGTAAAGTCTCCTTCCACAACAGTGAACTTACGGGAAATAATGTAACTTTCCAAAAGATTTAAAATGTTTATTGGTAAGTAAGTCTTCAATTTTAAAATTAGGCCTTCATGCCACACTTTATCAAATGCCTGGGAAACGTCAATAAAGAGCGCAGAGCAATACTTTTTTTCCTCAAAAGTTCTTCTTATAAATTGAACCAGTCTGTGAGTTTGTTCAATGGTGCTATGCTGACTTCTAAAACCAAATTGATGGTCTGGTATGCACCCACTACTAATTAGAATTTGGGACAATTTTGTTTTGAGCAGTTTTTCGAAAAGCTTTGACATAGTTGATAGTAGACTTATTGGCCTATATGACTCAGCCTTGGTTAGATCTTTGCCCGGCTTTGGAATCATTTTAACCTTGGCAAGCTTCCAGCTGTGTGGATAATACTCCAGTCGTAAAATGGCATTAAATATGAATAATAGGATTCTCATTGCAATACGAGGCAAGTTCATAAGCATCTGGTTACTAATTCCATCAATACCCGGAGCTTTCTTCGGGTTGAGTTCGGCAATTAATTTTTGTAAATCACGCGTCTTAAACTTTATGTGTTGAGGGGGTAGAGCGACTACATTCGGCAAATCAGCAACACCAGTACATATGTTTGGCGTAAAAACGGATTTTAAGTGCTCAGCAAATATTTTACCTTTTTCAGTATCGCTTCTTGCCCAACTTCCGGTAGATGTGCGTAGAGGTGGCTTATACTCAACGGGTGTTTTAAGCTTTCTAGCAGCGCGCCACAAAGAGTAATTAGACGCTGGTGTGACATCAAGACCTTCCAGATAATTTTTAAGAGATGCAGTTTTTTCAGATGCAAGCAACTCTTGGAGTCGTTTAGTGCACTCTTTAAATCTGATTTTATTTTGTGGTGATCTTTGCTGTTGCCATTCCCTTCTAGCTCTTCTTTTTTCACGTACGAGACGTTCAATGTCTGTAGAATAAATTTTATTAAACCCAGTCTGCGGATGGGAGTTAGTGGCATGTTCAGCAGCCTGTTTAATATTCTCGCTGAGATTGGCAATGTTAGATTCAATATCATCGGATGTTCTAAGCGTAATGTTTTCCGTACAATGACTACTGAGATATTTTTTGAACCCCAGCCAATTAACACGATTGATCATCTTCACATATGGGTCAGGTAAGTTACTTCTTAATGGACTACAAATTGTAATGATCGTCGGAGAGTGATCGGACGAAAGATCAATAGAAGCTTGAACTTGAATTAAATCCCTAGAGATATTTTTTATGACGCCAAAATCTATAACATCCGGAATTTTTTGTATGTCAGTAGGCCAGTAAGTAGGCTCCCCACTCGAAATGACATCCAAGCCCATTTTTGAAATAGTGTTGAACAATGCTCGACCTCTGGGGGTAATAAGACGCGAACCCCAGAACGTATGCTTAGCATTGTAGTCGCCAGCTGCTACAAAACAAGGTCCAAGAGATTTGTAGAAATCCTCATATTGATTCTCAGTGATTGAAAATCTGGGAGGGGAATAAATTGATGATATAACAAAATTTGTACAAAAACTTTCAATGCCAATATTTGTTGCTTGTAGGTGTTCTTCACAAATGTTATCAAGAACATAGTGCTTGAGTCTTGACTTTATTATAATTGCTGATCCACCGCAAGCCCTTCCTCTAGGGTCCTTTGTATCATATATAGTGTAGCCATATATTTTAAAAAGACTTCTCGAAGTCAAATGAGTCTCAGATACTAACATTACATCAATATTTTTTTCCATGAGGAAGTGCTCAAGTTCATTTTTATGTTGGCGAATGCCGTTTGCGTTCCAGAAACATATTGTTAACGTGTTCATGGCTTATTAATTAATGCTTGAAGCAGAGTATTCTGCATTCGCAGCATTTCTTGCATCATGCTAGTCATATTTGTTGTAAAATTGTTTATAGTTTGCACCAGATTTTCAATAGTAGCTTCAAGGCGATTAAAATTAAAGCTTGCGTCAGTATTTTTTGAATTATTTGGCGAGGAAACATTTTGTGTGGGAATTGAATTTGTCTTAGCAGCATCTGCATACGATACACGGGAAGTAACTGGTTGGCTCATTTGCGCAAAAGTGGCAGAGTAAGCGTTTGCTGATTGAGCTGGAGCTAATTTAGGTTTTTGCACTATAGTCTTCTTTACGAAAGAGTACACAGGACAACCTCTGTAGTTAGCGGTGTGATTACCTCCACAATTACTGCATTTTTTATCACTTTGATCTTTTGGCTTATTGCAACTAGCAGTGCCGTGTAATTCGCCGCACACAACACAAACAGAGGGTAAATTGCAGTATGTTTTTGTATGGCCATATTCTTGGCAATTATGGCACTGTACAGGACCTGAACGCTTATGTGGCTCTTCAACTGTGATTTTTCGGTACAAGAGGTATTTCAAATTATAAATTGGATGCGTTTCATTTTTTTTCAATTTTATATCATTAGGCTCAAGTTCAACACGAAATAGGGGTTGAGGAATCTTCTCTCTATTTATTATATTGGACACATTTTTTACCTTAAACCCCTGGAGGACGAGTGCATCTTTTATTTCTTCGGGAACAACATAAGAATCTATGCCCTTCAATACGATCTGCATGCCTTTAGCGCTCTTAAGCTGGTATGTGTAGAAGCTTGTTTTATTTTTTTCAAATTCAGCAACCATTTTGCGGAAATCTTTTTCGTCATAAATTTGGACTTTAGTTTCATCGATGTTGCCACGTTTTATTGGAACAACGTGAAATTTATTCTCACCAATGACCGAAATTAATTTTTTAATAAGGGCATTTGAATTTTTTTGTCTCAAATATATTGGTGGCGGCTTGGATATTTTATTCGAGGCTACCTCGGGTTTGTCGTTGTCATCTTGCAAAATTTCGAAGCGGTTTTGGCGATTAGTTGAGGCTGCGCTGTTATCCCTAGACATTTTTGGAGCAGATGAAATTTTTGAAGAATTCGGGCTTCGCCCACGCTTTACCACGGTTATATATCTGTCCATTCCGACTTGTACCTTGAGTTTCGAGCCGCTGTTATCTGTAGTGATAACTTTGTTAAGTGATGAACACGAGCCTGAAGGGGATGATATTACTGGCTTATATGAAGAAGTACTGGGCAACTGTAATGTTAATGCATCATTACTATTTGGCATTGGACAAAGCGAAGTTGATCGCTGACGAAAAATTGGCTTTGACGTTAAAAAAAGACTTTCATCAGATTTATTTTTTATATTTTTTCCATTAAGAGTTTCAGAACTCACAGTAAAATAAGCATTTCTGCCGTTAGAACTCACTTCAATTTTTTTTGTATTTGAGGCACTCATACAAAGAATTCCTCAAGGGATATTCGTTTGTGTTTTTTTTTTTTTGTTTGCGGTCTTTTTTTGTTTTTGTTATTTATGATTGTTTATTTGTTTAGAGGTACACATATATAGCATTCCTCAATATCACTTTGTTTAATTTTTTTTGTTTGCGGTTTTTTTTTTGTTTTTGTTATTTTTACTATGTAAAAATATTAGCAAAGCATAAAGCTTATTTATTAAAGACAGTATGTACCTATTACGAATAATATGTACTACGAATATTTTTTGTTTGTTTAATTTTTTGTAAGAAAAATTCCGCTAATCGACTGTTCGCTATGAAAGGTACCACGAGAATAATAATAATAATAATAATAATAATAATAATAATAATAATAATAATAATAATAATAATAATAATAATAATAATAATAATAATAATAATAATAATAATAATAATAATAATAATAATAATAATAATAATAATAATAATAATAATAATAATAATAATAATAATAATAATAATAATAATAATAATAATAATAATAATAATAATAATAATAATAATAATAATAATAATAATAATAATAATAATAATAATAATAATAATAATAATAATAATAATAATAATAATAATAATAATAATAATAATAATAATAATAATAATAATAATAATAATAATAATAATAATAATAATAATAATAATAATAATAATAATAATAATAATAATAATAATAATAATAATAATAATAATAATAATAATAATAATAATAATAATAATAATAATAATAATAATAATAATAATAATAATAATAATAATAATAATAATAATAATAATAATAATAATAATAATAATAATAATAATAATAATAATAATAATAATAATAATAATAATAATAATAATAATAATAATAATAATAATAATAATAATAATAATAATAATAATAATAATAATAATAATAATAATAATAATAATAATAATAATAATAATAATAATAATAATAATAATAATAATAATAATAATAATAATAATAATAATAATAATAATAATAATAATAATAATAATAATAATAATAATAATAATAATAATAATAATAATAATAATAATAATAATAATAATAATAATAATAATAATAATAATAATAATAATAATAATAATAATAATAATAATAATAATAATAATAATAATAATAATAATAATAATAATAATAATAATAATAATAATAATAATAATAATAATAATAATAATAATAATAATAATAATAATAATAATAATAATAATAATAATAATAATAATAATAATAATAATAATAATAATAATAATAATAATAATAATAATAATAATAATAATAATAATAATAATAATAATAATAATAATAATAATAATAATAATAATAATAATAATAATAATAATAATAATAATAATAATAATAATAATAATAATAATAATAATAATAATAATAATAATAATAATAATAATAATAATAATAATAATAATAATAATAATAATAATAATAATAATAATAATAATAATAATAATAATAATAATAATAATAATAATAATAATAATAATAATAATAATAATAATAATAATAATAATAATAATAATAATAATAATAATAATAATAATAATAATAATAATAATAATAATAATAATAATAATAATAATAATAATAATAATAATAATAATAATAATAATAATAATAATAATAATAATAATAATAATAATAATAATAATAATAATAATAATAATAATAATAATAATAATAATAATAATAATAATAATAATAATAATAATAATAATAATAATAATAATAATAATAATAATAATAATAATAATAATAATAATAATAATAATAATAATAATAATAATAATAATAATAATAATAATAATAATAATAATAATAATAATAATAATAATAATAATAATAATAATAATAATAATAATAATAATAATAATAATAATAATAATAATAATAATAATAATAATAATAATAATAATAATAATAATAATAATAATAATAATAATAAATAATAATAATAATAATAATAATAATAATAATAATAATAATAATAATAATAATAATAATAATAATAATAATAATAATAATAATAATAATAATAATAATAATAATAATAATAATAATAATAATAATAATAATAATAATAATAATAATAATAATAATAATAATAATAATAATAATAATAATAATAATAATAATAATAATAATAATAATAATAATAATAATAATAATAATAATAATAATAATAATAATAATAATAATAATAATAATAATAATAATAATAATAATAATAATAATAATAATAATAATAATAATAATAATAATAATAATAATAATAATAATAATAATAATAATAATAATAATAATAATAATAATAATAATAATAATAATAATAATAATAATAATAATAATAATAATAATAATAATAATAATAATAATAATAATAATAATAATAATAATAATAATAATAATAATAATAATAATAATAATAATAATAATAATAATAATAATAATAATAATAATAATAATAATAATAATAATAATAATAATAATAATAATAATAATAATAATAATAATAATAATAATAATAATAATAATAATAATAATAATAATAATAATAATAATAATAATAATAATAATAATAATAATAATAATAATAATAATAATAATAATAATAATAATAATAATAATAATAATAATAATAATAATAATAATAATAATAATAATAATAATAATAATAATAATAATAATAATAATAATAATAATAATAATAATAATAATAATAATAATAATAATAATAATAATAATAATAATAATAATAATAATAATAATAATAATAATAATAATAATAATAATAATAATAATAATAATAATAATAATAATAATAATAATAATAATAATAATAATAATAATAATAATAATAATAATAATAATAATAATAATAATAATAATAATAATAATAATAATAATAATAATAATAATAATAATAATAATAATAATAATAATAATAATAATAATAATAATAATAATAATAATAATAATAATAATAATAATAATAATAATAATAATAATAATAATAATAATAATAATAATAATAATAATAATAATAATAATAATAATAATAATAATAATAATAATAATAATAATAATAATAATAATAATAATAATAATAATAATAATAATAATAATAATAATAATAATAATAATAATAATAATAATAATAATAATAATAATAATAATAATAATAATAATAATAATAATAATAATAATAATAATAATAATAATAATAATAATAATAATAATAATAATAATAATAATAATAATAATAATAATAATAATAATAATAATAATAATAATAATAATAATAATAATAATAATAATAATAATAATAATAATAATAATAATAATAATAATAATAATAATAATAATAATAATAATAATAATAATAATAATAATAATAATAATAATAATAATAATAATAATAATAATAATAATAATAATAATAATAATAATAATAATAATAATAATAATAATAATAATAATAATAATAATAATAATAATAATAATAATAATAATAATAATAATAATAATAATAATAATAATAATAATAATAATAATAATAATAATAATAATAATAATAATAATAATAATAATAATAATAATAATAATAATAATAATAATAATAATAATAATAATAATAATAATAATAATAATAATAATAATAATAATAATAATAATAATAATAATAATAATAATAATAATAATAATAATAATAATAATAATAATAATAATAATAATAATAATAATAATAATAATAATAATAATAATAATAATAATAATAATAATAATAATAATAATAATAATAATAATAATAATAATAATAATAATAATAATAATAATAATAATAATAATAATAATAATAATAATAATAATAATAATAATAATAATAATAATAATAATAATATAATAATAATAATAATAATAATAATAATAATAATAATAATAATAATAATAATAATAATAATAATAATAATAATAATAATAATAATAATAATAATAATAATAATAATAATAATAATAATAATAATAATAATAATAATAATAATAATAATAATAATAATAATAATAATAATAATAATAATAATAATAATAATAATAATAATAATAATAATAATAATAATAATAATAATAATAATAATAATAATAATAATAATAATAATAATAATAATAATAATAATAATAATAATAATAATAATAATAATAATAATAATAATAATAATAATAATAATAATAATAATAATAATAATAATAATAATAATAATAATAATAATAATAATAATAATAATAATAATAATAATAATAATAATAATAATAATAATAATAATAATAATAATAATAATAATAATAATAATAATAATAATAATAATAATAATAATAATAATAATAATAATAATAATAATAATAATAATAATAATAATAATAATAATAATAATAATAATAATAATAATAATAATAATAATAATAATAATAATAATAATAATAATAATAATAATAATAATAATAATAATAATAATAATAATAATAATAATAATAATAATAATAATAATAATAATAATAATAATAATAATAATAATAATAATAATAATAATAATAATAATAATAATAATAATAATAATAATAATAATAATAATAATAATAATAATAATAATAATAATAATAATAATAATAATAATAATAATAATAATAATAATAATAATAATAATAATAATAATAATAATAATAATAATAATAATAATAATAATAATAATAATAATAATAATAATAATAATAATAATAATAATAATAATAATAATAATAATAATAATAATAATAATAATAATAATAATAATAATAATAATAATAATAATAATAATAATAATAATAATAATAATAATAATAATAATAATAATAATAATAATAATAATAATAATAATAATAATAATAATAATAATAATAATAATAATAATAATAATAATAATAATAATAATAATAATAATAATAATAATAATAATAATAATAATAATAATAATAATAATAATAATAATAATAATAATAATAATAATAATAATAATAATAATAATAATAATAATAATAATAATAATAATAATAATAATAATAATAATAATAATAATAATAATAATAATAATAATAATAATAATAATAATAATAATAATAATAATAATAATAATAATAATAATAATAATAATAATAATAATAATAATAATAATAATAATAATAATAATAATAATAATAATAATAATAATAATAATAATAATAATAATAATAATAATAATAATAATAATAATAATAATAATAATAATAATAATAATAATAATAATAATAATAATAATAATAATAATAATAATAATAATAATAATAATAATAATAATAATAATAATAATAATAATAATAATAATAATAATAATAATAATAATAATAATAATAATAATAATAATAATAATAATAATAATAATAATAATAATAATAATAATAATAATAATAATAATAATAATAATAATAATAATAATAATAATAATAATAATAATAATAATAATAATAATAATAATAATAATAATAATAATAATAATAATAATAATAATAATAATAATAATAATAATAATAATAATAATAATAATAATAATAATAATAATAATAATAATAATAATAATAATAATAATAATAATAATAATAATAATAATAATAATAATAATAATAATAATAATAATAATAATAATAATAATAATAATAATAATAATAATAATAATAATAATAATAATAATAATAATAATAATAATAATAATAATAATAATAATAATAATAATAATAATAATAATAATAATAATAATAATAATAATAATAATAATAATAATAATAATAATAATAATAATAATAATAATAATAATAATAATAATAATAATAATAATAATAATAATAATAATAATAATAATAATAATAATAATAATAATAATAATAATAATAATAATAATAATAATAATAATAATAATAATAATAATAATAATAATAATAATAATAATAATAATAATAATAATAATAATAATAATAATAATAATAATAATAATAATAATAATAATAATAATAATAATAATAATAATAATAATAATAATAATAATAATAATAATAATAATAATAATAATAATAATAATAATAATAATAATAATAATAATAATAATAATAATAATAATAATAATAATAATAATAATAATAATAATAATAATAATAATAATAATAATAATAATAATAATAATAATAATAATAATAATAATAATAATAATAATAATAATAATAATAATAATAATAATAATAATAATAATAATAATAATAATAATAATAATAATAATAATAATAATAATAATAATAATAATAATAATAATAATAATAATAATAATAATAATAATAATAATAATAATAATAATAATAATAATAATAATAATAATAATAATAATAATAATAATAATAATAATAATAATAATAATAATAATAATAATAATAATAATAATAATAATAATAATAATAATAATAATAATAATAATAATAATAATAATAATAATAATAATAATAATAATAATAATAATAATAATAATAATAATAATAATAATAATAATAATAATAATAATAATAATAATAATAATAATAATAATAATAATAATAATAATAATAATAATAATAATAATAATAATAATAATAATAATAATAATAATAATAATAATAATAATAATAATAATAATAATAATAATAATAATAATAATAATAATAATAATAATAATAATAATAATAATAATAATAATAATAATAATAATAATAATAATAATAATAATAATAATAATAATAATAATAATAATAATAATAATAATAATAATAATAATAATAATAATAATAATAATAATAATAATAATAATAATAATAATAATAATAATAATAATAATAATAATAATAATAATAATAATAATAATAATAATAATAATAATAATAATAATAATAATAATAATAATAATAATAATAATAATAATAATAATAATAATAATAATAATAATAATAATAATAATAATAATAATAATAATAATAATAATAATAATAATAATAATAATAATAATAATAATAATAATAATAATAATAATAATAATAATAATAATAATAATAATAATAATAATAATAATAATAATAATAATAATAATAATAATAATAATAATAATAATAATAATAATAATAATAATAATAATAATAATAATAATAATAATAATAATAATAATAATAATAATAATAATAATAATAATAATAATAATAATAATAATAATAATAATAATAATAATAATAATAATAATAATAATAATAATAATAATAATAATAATAATAATAATAATAATAATAATAATAATAATAATAATAATAATAATAATAATAATAATAATAATAATAATAATAATAATAATAATAATAATAATAATAATAATAATAATAATAATAATAATAATAATAATAATAATAATAATAATAATAATAATAATAATAATAATAATAATAATAATAATAATAATAATAATAATAATAATAATAATAATAATAATAATAATAATAATAATAATAATAATAATAATAATAATAATAATAATAATAATAATAATAATAATAATAATAATAATAATAATAATAATAATAATAATAATAATAATAATAATAATAATAATAATAATAATAATAATAATAATAATAATAATAATAATAATAATAATAATAATAATAATAATAATAATAATAATAATAATAATAATAATAATAATAATAATAATAATAATAATAATAATAATAATAATAATAATAATAATAATAATAATAATAATAATAATAATAATAATAATAATAATAATAATAATAATAATAATAATAATAATAATAATAATAATAATAATAATAATAATAATAATAATAATAATAATAATAATAATAATAATAATAATAATAATAATAATAATAATAATAATAATAATAATAATAATAATAATAATAATAATAATAATAATAATAATAATAATAATAATAATAATAATAATAATAATAATAATAATAATAATAATAATAATAATAATAATAATAATAATAATAATAATAATAATAATAATAATAATAATAATAATAATAATAATAATAATAATAATAATAATAATAATAATAATAATAATAATAATAATAATAATAATAATAATAATAATAATAATAATAATAATAATAATAATAATAATAATAATAATAATAATAATAATAATAATAATAATAATAATAATAATAATAATAATAATAATAATAATAATAATAATAATAATAATAATAATAATAATAATAATAATAATAATAATAATAATAATAATAATAATAATAATAATAATAATAATAATAATAATAATAATAATAATAATAATAATAATAATAATAATAATAATAATAATAATAATAATAATAATAATAATAATAATAATAATAATAATAATAATAATAATAATAATAATAATAATAATAATAATAATAATAATAATAATAATAATAATAATAATAATAATAATAATAATAATAATAATAATAATAATAATAATAATAATAATAATAATAATAATAATAATAATAATAATAATAATAATAATAATAATAATAATAATAATAATAATAATAATAATAATAATAATAATAATAATAATAATAATAATAATAATAATAATAATAATAATAATAATAATAATAATAATAATAATAATAATAATAATAATAATAATAATAATAATAATAATAATAATAATAATAATAATAATAATAATAATAATAATAATAATAATAATAATAATAATAATAATAATAATAATAATAATAATAATAATAATAATAATAATAATAATAATAATAATAATAATAATAATAATAATAATAATAATAATAATAATAATAATAATAATAATAATAATAATAATAATAATAATAATAATAATAATAATAATAATAATAATAATAATAATAATAATAATAATAATAATAATAATAATAATAATAATAATAATAATAATAATAATAATAATAATAATAATAATAATAATAATAATAATAATAATAATAATAATAATAATAATAATAATAATAATAATAATAATAATAATAATAATAATAATAATAATAATAATAATAATAATAATAATAATAATAATAATAATAATAATAATAATAATAATAATAATAATAATAATAATAATAATAATAATAATAATAATAATAATAATAATAATAATAATAATAATAATAATAATAATAATAATAATAATAATAATAATAATAATAATAATAATAATAATAATAATAATAATAATAATAATAATAATAATAATAATAATAATAATAATAATAATAATAATAATAATAATAATAATAATAATAATAATAATAATAATAATAATAATAATAATAATAATAATAATAATAATAATAATAATAATAATAATAATAATAATAATAATAATAATAATAATAATAATAATAATAATAATAATAATAATAATAATAATAATAATAATAATAATAATAATAATAATAATAATAATAATAATAATAATAATAATAATAATAATAATAATAATAATAATAATAATAATAATAATAATAATAATAATAATAATAATAATAATAATAATAATAATAATAATAATAATAATAATAATAATAATAATAATAATAATAATAATAATAATAATAATAATAATAATAATAATAATAATAATAATAATAATAATAATAATAATAATAATAATAATAATAATAATAATAATAATAATAATAATAATAATAATAATAATAATAATAATAATAATAATAATAATAATAATAATAATAATAATAATAATAATAATAATAATAATAATAATAATAATAATAATAATAATAATAATAATAATAATAATAATAATAATAATAATAATAATAATAATAATAATAATAATAATAATAATAATAATAATAATAATAATAATAATAATAATAATAATAATAATAATAATAATAATAATAATAATAATAATAATAATAATAATAATAATAATAATAATAATAATAATAATAATAATAATAATAATAATAATAATAATAATAATAATAATAATAATAATAATAATAATAATAATAATAATAATAATAATAATAATAATAATAATAATAATAATAATAATAATAATAATAATAATAATAATAATAATAATAATAATAATAATAATAATAATAATAATAATAATAATAATAATAATAATAATAATAATAATAATAATAATAATAATAATAATAATAATAATAATAATAATAATAATAATAATAATAATAATAATAATAATAATAATAATAATAATAATAATAATAATAATAATAATAATAATAATAATAATAATAATAATAATAATAATAATAATAATAATAATAATAATAATAATAATAATAATAATAATAATAATAATAATAATAATAATAATAATAATAATAATAATAATAATAATAATAATAATAATAATAATAATAATAATAATAATAATAATAATAATAATAATAATAATAATAATAATAATAATAATAATAATAATAATAATAATAATAATAATAATAATAATAATAATAATAATAATAATAATAATAATAATAATAATAATAATAATAATAATAATAATAATAATAATAATAATAATAATAATAATAATAATAATAATAATAATAATAATAATAATAATAATAATAATAATAATAATAATAATAATAATAATAATAATAATAATAATAATAATAATAATAATAATAATAATAATAATAATAATAATAATAATAATAATAATAATAATAATAATAATAATAATAATAATAATAATAATAATAATAATAATAATAATAATAATAATAATAATAATAATAATAATAATAATAATAATAATAATAATAATAATAATAATAATAATAATAATAATAATAATAATAATAATAATAATAATAATAATAATAATAATAATAATAATAATAATAATAATAATAATAATAATAATAATAATAATAATAATAATAATAATAATAATAATAATAATAATAATAATAATAATAATAATAATAATAATAATAATAATAATAATAATAATAATAATAATAATAATAATAATAATAATAATAATAATAATAATAATAATAATAATAATAATAATAATAATAATAATAATAATAATAATAATAATAATAATAATAATAATAATAATAATAATAATAATAATAATAATAATAATAATAATAATAATAATAATAATAATAATAATAATAATAATAATAATAATAATAATAATAATAATAATAATAATAATAATAATAATAATAATAATAATAATAATAATAATAATAATAATAATAATAATAATAATAATAATAATAATAATAATAATAATAATAATAATAATAATAATAATAATAATAATAATAATAATAATAATAATAATAATAATAATAATAATAATAATAATAATAATAATAATAATAATAATAATAATAATAATAATAATAATAATAATAATAATAATAATAATAATAATAATAATAATAATAATAATAATAATAATAATAATAATAATAATAATAATAATAATAATAATAATAATAATAATAATAATAATAATAATAATAATAATAATAATAATAATAATAATAATAATAATAATAATAATAATAATAATAATAATAATAATAATAATAATAATAATAATAATAATAATAATAATAATAATAATAATAATAATAATAATAATAATAATAATAATAATAATAATAATAATAATAATAATAATAATAATAATAATAATAATAATAATAATAATAATAATAATAATAATAATAATAATAATAATAATAATAATAATAATAATAATAATAATAATAATAATAATAATAATAATAATAATAATAATAATAATAATAATAATAATAATAATAATAATAATAATAATAATAATAATAATAATAATAATAATAATAATAATAATAATAATAATAATAATAATAATAATAATAATAATAATAATAATAATAATAATAATAATAATAATAATAATAATAATAATAATAATAATAATAATAATAATAATAATAATAATAATAATAATAATAATAATAATAATAATAATAATAATAATAATAATAATAATAATAATAATAATAATAATAATAATAATAATAATAATAATAATAATAATAATAATAATAATAATAATAATAATAATAATAATAATAATAATAATAATAATAATAATAATAATAATAATAATAATAATAATAATAATAATAATAATAATAATAATAATAATAATAATAATAATAATAATAATAATAATAATAATAATAATAATAATAATAATAATAATAATAATAATAATAATAATAATAATAATAATAATAATAATAATAATAATAATAATAATAATAATAATAATAATAATAATAATAATAATAATAATAATAATAATAATAATAATAATAATAATAATAATAATAATAATAATAATAATAATAATAATAATAATAATAATAATAATAATAATAATAATAATAATAATAATAATAATAATAATAATAATAATAATAATAATAATAATAATAATAATAATAATAATAATAATAATAATAATAATAATAATAATAATAATAATAATAATAATAATAATAATAATAATAATAATAATAATAATAATAATAATAATAATAATAATAATAATAATAATAATAATAATAATAATAATAATAATAATAATAATAATAATAATAATAATAATAATAATAATAATAATAATAATAATAATAATAATAATAATAATAATAATAATAATAATAATAATAATAATAATAATAATAATAATAATAATAATAATAATAATAATAATAATAATAATAATAATAATAATAATAATAATAATAATAATAATAATAATAATAATAATAATAATAATAATAATAATAATAATAATAATAATAATAATAATAATAATAATAATAATAATAATAATAATAATAATAATAATAATAATAATAATAATAATAATAATAATAATAATAATAATAATAATAATAATAATAATAATAATAATAATAATAATAATAATAATAATAATAATAATAATAATAATAATAATAATAATAATAATAATAATAATAATAATAATAATAATAATAATAATAATAATAATAATAATAATAATAATAATAATAATAATAATAATAATAATAATAATAATAATAATAATAATAATAATAATAATAATAATAATAATAATAATAATAATAATAATAATAATAATAATAATAATAATAATAATAATAATAATAATAATAATAATAATAATAATAATAATAATAATAATAATAATAATAATAATAATAATAATAATAATAATAATAATAATAATAATAATAATAATAATAATAATAATAATAATAATAATAATAATAATAATAATAATAATAATAATAATAATAATAATAATAATAATAATAATAATAATAATAATAATAATAATAATAATAATAATAATAATAATAATAATAATAATAATAATAATAATAATAATAATAATAATAATAATAATAATAATAATAATAATAATAATAATAATAATAATAATAATAATAATAATAATAATAATAATAATAATAATAATAATAATAATAATAATAATAATAATAATAATAATAATAATAATAATAATAATAATAATAATAATAATAATAATAATAATAATAATAATAATAATAATAATAATAATAATAATAATAATAATAATAATAATAATAATAATAATAATAATAATAATAATAATAATAATAATAATAATAATAATAATAATAATAATAATAATAATAATAATAATAATAATAATAATAATAATAATAATAATAATAATAATAATAATAATAATAATAATAATAATAATAATAATAATAATAATAATAATAATAATAATAATAATAATAATAATAATAATAATAATAATAATAATAATAATAATAATAATAATAATAATAATAATAATAATAATAATAATAATAATAATAATAATAATAATAATAATAATAATAATAATAATAATAATAATAATAATAATAATAATAATAATAATAATAATAATAATAATAATAATAATAATAATAATAATAATAATAATAATAATAATAATAATAATAATAATAATAATAATAATAATAATAATAATAATAATAATAATAATAATAATAATAATAATAATAATAATAATAATAATAATAATAATAATAATAATAATAATAATAATAATAATAATAATAATAATAATAATAATAATAATAATAATAATAATAATAATAATAATAATAATAATAATAATAATAATAATAATAATAATAATAATAATAATAATAATAATAATAATAATAATAATAATAATAATAATAATAATAATAATAATAATAATAATAATAATAATAATAATAATAATAAT
>CATLJX010000063.1:0-5000 GCA_949987645.1 Tachina grossa
ATAATAATCATAATAATAATCATAATAATAATCATAATAATAATCATAATAATAATCATAATAATAATCATAATAATAATCATAATAATAATCATAATAATAATCATAATAATAATCATAATAATAATCATAATAATAATCATAATAATAATCATAATAATAATCATAATAATAATCATAATAATAATCATAATAATAATCATAATAATAATCATAATAATAATCATAATAATAATCATAATAATAATCATAATAATAATCATAATAATAATCATAATAATAATCATAATAATAATCATAATAATAATCATAATAATAATCATAATAATAATCATAATAATAATCATAATAATAATCATAATAATAATCATAATAATAATCATAATAATAATCATAATAATAATCATAATAATAATCATAATAATAATCATAATAATAATCATAATAATAATCATAATAATAATCAAATAATAATCATAATAATAATCATAATAATAATCATAATAATAATCATAATAATAATCATAATAATAATCATAATAATAATCATAATAATAATCATAATAATAATCATAATAATAATCATAATAATAATCATAATAATAATCATAATATAATCATAATAATAATCATAATAATAATCATAATAATAATCATAATAATAATCATAATAATAATCATAATAATAATCATAATAATAATCATAATAATAATCATAATAATAATCATAATAATAATCATAATAATAATCATAATAATAATCATAATAATAATCATAATAATAATCATAATAATAATCATAATAATAATCATAATAATAATCATAATAATAATCATAATAATAATCATAATAATAATCATAATAATAATCATAAATAATAATCATAGATATATAAGATATATAATAATCATAATAATAATCATAATAATAATCATAATAATAATCATAATAATAATCATAATAATAATCATAATAATAATCATAATAATAATCATAATAATAATCATAATAATAATCATAATAATAATCATAATAATAATCATAATAATAATCATAATAATAATCATAATAATAATCATAAATAATAATCATAATAATAATCATAATATAATCATAATAATAATCATAATAATAATCATAATAATAATCATAATAATAATCATAATAATAATCATAATAATAATCATAATAATAATCATAATAATAATCATAATAATAATCATAATAATAATCATAATAATAATCATATAATAATCATAATAATAATCATAATAATAATCATAATAATAATCATAATAATAATCATAATAATAATCATAATAATAATCATAATAATAATCATAATAATAATCATAATAATAATCATAATAATAATCATAATAATAATCATAATAATAATCATAATAATAATCATAATAATAATCATAATAATAATCATAATAATAATCATAATAATAATCATAATAATAATCATAATATAATCATAATAATAATCATAATAATAATCATAATAATAATCATAATAATAATCATAATAATAATCATAATAATAATCATAATAATAATCATAATAATAATCATAATAATAATCATAATAATAATCATAATAATAATCATAATAATAATCATAATAATATCATAATAATAATCATAATAATAATCATAATAATAATCATAATAATAATCATAATAATAATCATAATAATAATCATAATAATAATCATAATAATAATCATAATAATAATCATAATAATAATCATAATAATAATCATAATAATAATCATAATAATAATCATAATAATAATCATAATAATAATCATAATAATAATCATAATAATAATCATAATAATAATCATAATAATAATCATAATAATAATCATAATAATAATCATAATAATAATCATAATAATAATCATAATAATAATCATAATAATAATCATAATAATAATCATAATAATAATCATAATATAATCATAATAATAATCATAATAATAATCATAATAATAATCATAATAATAATCATAATAATAATCATAATAATAATCATAATAATAATCATAATAATAATCATAATAATAATCATAATAATAATCATAATAATAATCATAATAATAATCATAATAATAATCATAATAATAATCATAATAATAATCATAATAATAATCATAATAATAATCATAATAATAATCATAATAATAATCATAATAATAATCATAATAATAATCATAATAATAATCATAATAATAATCATAATAATAATCATAATAATAATCATAATAATAATCATAATAATAATCATAATAATAATCATAATAATAATCATAATAATAATCATAATAATAATCATAATAATAATCATAATAATAATCATAATAATAATCATAATAATAATCATAATAATAATCATAATATAATCATAATATATCATAATAATAATCATAATAATAATCATAATAATAATCATAATAATAATCATAATAATAATCATAATAATAATCATAATAATAATCATAATAATAATCATAATAATAATCATAATAATAATCATAATAATAATCATAATAATAATCATAATAATAATCATAATAATAATCATAATAATAATCATAATAATAATCATAATAATAATCATAATAATAATCATAATAATAATCATAATAATAATCATAATAATAATCATAATAATAATCATAATAATAATCATAATAATAATCATAATAATAATCATAATAATAATCATAATAATAATCATAATAATAATCATAATAATAATCATAATAATAATCATAATAATAATCATAATAATAATCATAATAATAATCATAATAATAATCATAATAATAATCATAATAATAATCATAATAATAATCATAATAATAATCATAATAATAATCATAATAATAATCATAATAATAATCATAATAATAATCATAATAATAATCATAATAATAATCATAATAATAATCATAATAATAATCATAATAATAATCATAATAATAATCATAATAATAATCATAATAATAATCATAATAATAATCATAATAATAATCATAATAATAATCATAATAATAATCATAATAATAATCATAATAATAATCATAATAATAATCATAATAATAATCATAATAATAATCATAATAATAATCATAATAATAATCATAATAATAATCATAATAATAATCATAATAATAATCATAATAATAATCATAATAATAATCATAATAATAATCATAATAATAATCATAATAATAATCATAATAATAATCATAATAATAATCATAATAATAATCATAATAATAATCATAATAATAATCATAATAATAATCATAATAATAATCATAATAATAATCATAATAATAATCATAATAATAATCATAATAATAATCATAATAATAATCATAATAATAATCATAATAATAATCATAATAATAATCATAATAATAATCATAATAATAATCATAATAATATCATAATAATAATCATAATAATAATCATAATAATAATCATAATAATAATCATAATAATAATCATAATAATAATCATAATAATAATCATAATAATAATCATAATAATAATCATAATAATAATCATAATAATAATCATAATAATAATCATAATAATAATCATAATAATAATCATAATAATAATCATAATAATAATCATAATAATAATCATAATAATAATCATAATAATAATCATAATAATAATCATAATAATAATCATAATAATAATCATAATAATAATCATAATAATAATCATAATAATAATCATAATAATAATCATAATAATAATCATAATAATAATCATAATAATAATCATAATAATAATCATAATAATAATCATAATAATAATCATAATAATAATCATAATAATAATCATAATAATAATCATAATAATAATCATAATAATAATCATAATAATAATCATAATAATAATCATAATAATAATAATCATAATAATAATCATAATAATAATCATAATAATAATCATAATAATAATATAAAATCATAATAATAATCATAATAATAATCATAATAATAATCATAATATATAATCATAATAATAATCATAATAATAATCATAATAATAATCATAATAATAATCATAATAATAATCATAATAATAATCATAATAATAATCATAATAATAATCATAATAATAATCATAATAATAATCATAATAATAATCATAATAATAATCATAATAATAATCATAATAATAATCATAATAATATCATAATATAATCATAATAATAATCATAATAATAATCATAATAATAATCATAATAATAATCATAATATAATCATAATAATAATCATAATAATAATCATAATAATAATCATAATAATACTCATAATAATAATCATAATAATAATCATAATAATAATCATAATAATAATCATAATAATAATCATAATATAATCATAATAATAATCATAATAATAATCATAATAATAATCATAATAATAATCATAATAATAATCATAATAATAATCATAATAATAATCATAATAATTATCATAATAATAATCATAATAATAATCATAATATAATCATAATAATAATCATAATAATAATCATAATAATAATCATAATAATAATCATAATAATAATCATAATAATAATCATAATAATAATCATAATAATAATCATAATAATAATCATAATAATAATCATAATAATAATCATAATAATAATCATAATAATAATCATAATAATAATCATAATAATAATCATAATAATAATCATAATAATATCATAATAATAATCATAATAATAATCATAATAATAATCATAATAATAATCATAATAATAATCATAATATAATCATAATAATAATCATAATAATAATCATAATAATAATCATAATAATAATCATAATAATAATCATAATAATAATCATAATAATAATCATAATAATAATCATAATAATAATCTAATAATAATCATAATAATAATCATATAATAATCATAATAATAATCATAATAATAATCATAA
>CATLJX010000063.1:10000-14542 GCA_949987645.1 Tachina grossa
ATAATAATAATAATAATCATAATAATAATAATAATCATAATAATAATAATAATCATAATAATAATAATAATCATAATAATAATAATAATCATAATAATAATAATAATCATAATAATAATAATAATAATAATAATAATCATAATAATAATAATAATCATAATAATAATAATAATCATAATAATAATAATAATCATAATAATAATAATAATCATAATAATAATAATAATCATAATAATAATAATAATCATAATAATAATAATAATCATAATAATAATAATAATCATAATAATAATAATAATCATAATAATAATAATAATCATAATAATAATAATAATCATAATAATAATAATAATCATAATAATAATAATAATCATAATAATAATAATAATCATAATAATAATAATAATCATAATAATAATAATAATCATAATAATAATAATAATCATAATAATAATAATAATCATAATAATAATAATAATCATAATAATAATAATAATAATAATAATAATAATCATAATAATAATAATAATCATAATAATAATAATAATCATAATAATAATAATAATCATAATAATAATAATAATCATAATAATAATAATAATCATAATAATAATAATAATCATAATAATAATAATAATCATAATAATAATAATAATCATAATAATAATAATAATCATAATAATAATAATAATCATAATAATAATAATAATCATAATAATAATAATAATCATAATAATAATAATAATCATAATAATAATAATAATCATAATAATAATAATAATCATAATAATAATAATAATCATAATAATAATAATAATCATAATAATAATAATAATCATAATAATAATAATAATCATAATAATAATAATAATCATAATAATAATAATAATCATAATAATAATAATAATCATAATAATAATAATAATCATAATAATAATAATAATCATAATAATAATAATAATCATAATAATAATAATAATCATAATAATAATAATAATCATAATAATAATAATAATCATAATAATAATAATAATCATAATAATAATAATAATCATAATAATAATAATAATAATAATAATCATAATAATAATAATAATCATAATAATAATAATAATCATAATAATAATAATAATCATAATAATAATAATAATCATAATAATAATAATAATCATAATAATAATAATAATCATAATAATAATAATAATCATAATAATAATAATAATCATAATAATAATAATAATCATAATAATAATAATAATCATAATAATAATAATAATCATAATAATAATAATAATCATAATAATAATAATAATCATAATAATAATAATAATCATAATAATAATAATAATCATAATAATAATAATAATCATAATAATAATAATAATCATAATAATAATAATAATCATAATAATAATAATAATCATAATAATAATAATAATCATAATAATAATAATAATCATAATAATAATAATAATCATAATAATAATAATAATCATAATAATAATAATAATCATAATAATAATAATAATCATAATAATAATAATAATCATAATAATAATAATAATCATAATAATAATAATAATCATAATAATAATAATAATCATAATAATAATAATAATCATAATAATAATAATAATCATAATAATAATAATAATCATAATAATAATAATAATCATAATAATAATAATAATCATAATAATAATAATAATCATAATAATAATAATAATCATAATAATAATAATAATCATAATAATAATAATAATCATAATAATAATAATAATCATAATAATAATAATAATCATAATAATAATAATAATCATAATAATAATAATAATCATAATAATAATAATAATCATAATAATAATAATAATCATAATAATAATAATAATCATAATAATAATAATAATAATCATAATAATAATAATAATCATAATAATAATAATAATCATAATAATAATAATAATCATAATAATAATAATAATCATAATAATAATAATAATCATAATAATAATAATAATCATAATAATAATAATAATCATAATAATAATAATAATCATAATAATAATAATAATCATAATAATAATAATAATCATAATAATAATAATAATCATAATAATAATAATAATCATAATAATAATAATAATCATAATAATAATAATAATCATAATAATAATAATAATCATAATAATAATAATAATCATAATAATAATAATAATCATAATAATAATAATAATCATAATAATAATAATAATCATAATAATAATAATAATCATAATAATAATAATAATCATAATAATAATAATAATCATAATAATAATAATAATCATAATAATAATAATAATCATAATATAATAATAATAATCATAATAATAATAATAATCATAATAATAATAATCATAATAATAATAATAATCATAATAATAATAATAATCATAATAATAATAATAATCATAATAATAATAATAATCATAATAATAATAATAATCATAATAATAATAATAATCATAATAATAATAATAATCATAATAATAATAATAATCATAATAATAATAATAATCATAATAATAATAATAATCATAATAATAATAATAATCATAATAATAATAATAATCATAATAATAATAATAATCATAATAATAATAATAATCATAATAATAATAATAATCATAATAATAATAATAATCATAATAATAATAATAATCATAATAATAATAATAATCATAATAATAATAATAATCATAATAATAATAATAATCATAATAATAATAATAATCATAATAATAATAATAATCATAATAATAATAATAATCATAATAATAATAATAATCATAATAATAATAATAATCATAATAATAATAATAATCATAATAATAATAATAATCATAATAATAATAATAATCATAATAATAATAATAATCATAATAATAATAATAATCATAATAATAATAATAATCATAATAATAATAATAATCATAATAATAATAATAATCATAATAATAATAATAATCATAATAATAATAATAATCATAATAATAATAATAATCATAATAATAATAATAATCATAATAATAATAATAATCATAATAATAATAATAATCATAATAATAATAATAATCATAATAATAATAATAATCATAATAATAATAATAATCATAATAATAATAATAATCATAATAATAATAATAATCATAATAATAATAATAATCATAATAATAATAATAATCATAATAATAATAATAATCATAATAATAATAATAATCATAATAATAATAATAATCATAATAATAATAATAATCATAATAATAATAATAATCATAATAATAATAATAATCATAATAATAATAATAATCATAATAATAATAATAATCATAATAATAATAATAATCATAATAATAATAATAATCATAATAATAATAATAATCATAATAATAATAATAATCATAATAATAATAATAATCATAATAATAATAATAATCAGTAATAATAATAATAATCATAATAATAATAATAATCATAATAATAATAATAATCATAATAATAATAATAATCATAATAATAATAATAATCATAATAATAATAATAATCATAATAATAATAATAATCATAATAATAATAATAATCATAATAATAATAATAATCATAATAATAATAATAATCATAATAATAATAATAATCATAATAATAATAATAATCATAATAATAATAATAATCATAATAATAATAATAATCATAATAATAATAATAATCATAATAATAATAATAATCATAATAATAATAATAATCATAATAATAATAATAATCATAATAATAATAATAATCATAATAATAATAATAATCATAATAATAATAATAATCATAATAATAATAATAATCATAATAATAATAATAATCATAATAATAATAATAATCATAATAATAATAATAATCATAATAATAATAATAATCATAATAATAATAATAATCATAATAATAATAATAATCATAATAATAATAATAATCATAATAATAATAATAATCATAATAATAATAATAATCATAATAATAATAATAATCATAATAATAATAATAATCATAATAATAATAATAATCATAATAATAATAATAATCATAATAATAATAATAATCATAATAATAATAATAATCATAATAATAATAATAATCATAATAATAATAATAATCATAATAATAATAATAATCATAATAATAATAATAATCATAATAATAATAATAATCATAATAATAATAATAATCATAATAATAATAATAATCATAATAATAATAATAATCATAATATAATAATAATCATAATAATAATAATAATCATAATAATAATAATAATCATAATAATAATAATAATCATAATAATAATAATAATCATAATAATAATAATAATAATCATAATAATAATAATAATATAATAATCATAATAATAATAATAATCATAAATAATAATAATAATCATAATAATAATAATAATCATAATAATAATAATAATCATAATAATAATAATAATCATAATAATAATAATAATCATAATAATCA
>CATLJX010000064.1:600000-822409 GCA_949987645.1 Tachina grossa
AAGACTATATATAGCCTGTTTTGTACATTATATGATATAAAAATGGGTAAAATATGTACAATATTCACAAAATATACATGTATTTGTTTGGGTTGTTAAATATTATAAATTTTCAGCGTAGGGAAAATATTTTTGGTTGGAAGGGAAAAAAGGGATTTTTTTTCCAACGCGTAGGGAATTTCAAAAATGTTCACTGGCATCACTGACTGTGACAGCAAAATACACAATTATATAAAAGTCATTATAATTTCGAGCAAAAACAAATTTTGAAATGGTTTATGAGCAAACATACGTTTTTAGTATAGTTATTTTTACATTTATGCACAAAAAATGCAATATGAGAATAAAAATAACTAAATTTTGTCCAAAATAAAAATTTTTCCGATATATATGTATATTAGTAACAAAAATACTTACAGGTAACACTGTTTTGTATTAAAGCAAAATAAAAAAAATTAAAATATGTGTAAAGAAAATTTGAAAAGAAACTCGTAGAATTGAATATATGATTTTTTTCTTCCCCTTTTGCTTTTCTATACCGTTCGCCAACAAACTTCAAAAACTGTGTTTCAAAAAGTCATTGAAAAATAAACGTGTAAATTACGTGTAAGCACTCCAAAACCACAATTTTTATTTATTTAAAAATTTTATTTTGCTAAAACCAGTGTTCGAAAATAAACATTATTTAATGTACTTTAGTGTTCTGTAAGGTACAACCTCACATACACAAGCGCTAATAATGTAGGCATACCGAATACATTAAAATTATAAGTACTTATAATTTTAGTTAACTTCTGCACAACAAGTATAATTCTGTTAGCCTACGCAAAATGATGATGATCAACACTTCGTTTTGTAAGGTTAAAGACATTATTATTAAAGTATATTTAATGCATATAACTACACTCAAAAAACTTTTACAATAACTGAATATACAATAAGTTTCTGTTAACTCAAATTAAAGTAAATTTTAATGGTATGTAGGTATATTTTTAACAAGGTATTTGTATGTGAAGTCTTTGTGTTTATTGTTTAATAAGCAAACCACTCAATATAATAAATAATTTAGAATGTGTATATAGTAGGGATGCCAAACGGGAAATCCCGAACCCGGAAATCCCAGGATTTTCGGGATTTGGCAAATCCCGAATGCTGGAATTTGTAAAATTCAATCCCGTTATTTCACTTTCGGGATTTCTTAGCAATTTTTATATAAAAATTTTATAAATTCAAATTTTCGTTGATTTTAAGGTATTTTTTTTATAATATTTAAAAGTCCCATACAATTTTATACGTAGAGTTTTAACAATTTAATAACTATTCGTGACATATTTCTTATAAATTAACAACAAGAGCAAATAAATAAACTACTTTCTTACTGTTATTTTCATCAAAGGTGCTACAATATATGTACATTTTAGAATTATTTTGAAAACAAAAGAAACATATTACGTTTGGAAGGGAAATAACATTTGAAAAATTCATAAAATTGACAAATTTATTTCGTCTTATCATATATTATGAGGGCAATTATAATTCAAATTCTACGAGAAATTTCTGCCAGGGAATAATTTCAAACAGTAGCAAATAATAGGGAAAACAAAAAAATCTAATTGGAAAAGGGAGAAATTTCTTGCGGAAATTTATTCATAATTGCAGTGTATAACTATCTGGATGTCAACTCCGCAACGCTAAAAAATTAGCACTTATCTACTTGTCGGTAACAATTGAGTACTATTGACACCTCCTTACAATTGGAGTAGAATACAATACAAGGCAAGTGAAAACTTTTTGTTGTCGGGTTGACGTAAGAGCGAGAAATATTTACAGAATAATGCGGAGTATTTTGTCTAAAAACTGCTCGAGTGTGTATGTATGTTTTTTTCATTTCAGTTCAAAATTATTTTTGTTTTTTATTTAGACCGTTTAGGTTGTTTTTGATACAAACCTAAGATCAAACCCATTTAAATTACATGGATTTGATAAATAATTTTAGTCAAAAACGACCGACGGAATGAGTTGGACTCAATTATAGTTGTATTTGAGTTGCAGAGTAGAAGGCCAGGACACTAATAAACCATACTCCTCTTAGCGAACGTATGAATACATACATATGTATCTGTTGAACGTGTAGAAAAAAACTTATGTATGAATTTAAAAATTTTCAATAGAGCAAAAATACTGTTCAAGTGCTCAGGCAAACTTTTAATGTATGTGCCTATAAAAATGTGATCTTTAGACGTAATTAATCGAATTTCATTAGAATAGTGTATATATTTCTTTTAATTTCTCGACATGTTCAGCCTTATTATCGTTGTCATAGTCATAACGAAATTGATAAAAAATTAGGTAATGCTTGGTATAAGTACATACATATGTAACAACCGTTATACTTATTGTTGATCAATCGCAATTAAAAAAGCGTTAGTAGATATATTTTTAACAAAACAATATTATTTTTGCAACTTATTTGTGTGAAAGTGAATGTAAAAATTTTCGTAAGTCAACTTAAGCGGTAGTGCTAAAAGTCAACCGATATGTGTATTCGTTTTGGTTTAGATAATAGAAAAACATTTATATTGAAAACAAAAACAAGTTTTCATATTTAGTTATTGTTTTCACTATAAATTCTCTAACATCAAATGTGATTAATCAACTTAAAAATAGATAAGAAAAATTCTTTTGATTTTTATTTTATACTCGTATTAGAAAATTGTTCACTTTAAAGACAAATGTGCAATGATAAATTATGAACTTAAAACCTTTTAAAATGCATTAAATTGTTATTAAAGTAATATTTATTTAAAAAAATAATTTATTTGACGAAAAATATTTAGATCCCGAAATCTCGAAAATCTCGAGATCCCGAATATCCCGGGATTTCCGGGATCGGGATTACAAAATCCCGAATCCCGGGATTTCTAAAAATCGATCCCAATTGGCATCCCCAGTATATAGTAAAACAATTTCATGAGAAAATTTTTTCGTACAATTTTTATTTAAGCGTTTAGTAAATGCTACATACGAATGTGGCATCACGAGAATTTTCAGCGTGTTGGTGAATTTTGTTTTTAATTAGTAGTAAGGGCTATATGACGTTAAATTTTCATAGTATTTTTGTTCTAAAATCTAAATGTGAAACATTTAGCCGAGTCGGGCACATTTCCAGAAGCAGCACGTGTGTAAAGGTGTGAATTTCTACATTGAAATGTGCTACTTGTAGACGGCATGTAGACAATGTAGCTTCATGGTGACGTCAAAACTACGTCAGAGCCACATGCGCATGTGAAATTCACATATGTACGTAAGTTTCAACGGGTAGTGGGAAATATATATCAATTTAATCGTAAACGATAAATATTAAAGTTTTGAGAAGAATTTTTATATATCGACCCTTATTTTCTATAGGGTGTTTTTTTGAGGGGTATAGAACTTCGAATTGAAATAAAACACAAGAAAATCGTTTTAATGTCCATCAATTTGGCTTTATTGGAAGGATAATTTTATACCATTAATGTTTAAATATGATTTTGGGCATGTGGCCGCCGCGGCTGGCTCGAATAAAGCTAATTCTACAGGTCCAATTTTCAACCACTTTTTCGAGCATATGGGGCCGTATGTTGGCAATAACGCCACGAATGTTGGCTTCCAAGTCCCCTAACGTTTCTGGTTTGTTGGCGTAGACGAGCGACTTCACATATCCCCAAACAAAATAATCCAATGGTGTCAAATCACACGATCTTGGTGGCCAATTGACAGGTCCATTCCGCGAAATTATGCGCTCATCGAATGTTTCCTTCAATAAATCGATTGTGACGTGCGCTGTGTGGCATGTAGCGCCGTCTTGTTGGAACCACAACTCATCCACATTCATGCCATCCAATTCGGGAACAAAATAGTCGGTTAGTCGGCTCCAATTGCTGTGCACGGTGGCGAATCGATTCATTCGGGTCCTCTTCAACACTTTGCTCTACAGCGGCAATTGTTTCTTCGGTGCGCACTGTTCGACGTCTCTGCGGATGCGTATTATCACATAGAGTAAACGTAGTGCGAAAACGATCCATGGTTAACCGAATTAATTGCTCTGATGGACGATTATGTCGACCATAAAATGGACGGAGCTTGCGGTAAACTTCGCGAACTGAACCATTATTTTCGAAATAAATTTGCACGATTTGCAAGCGTTGTTCTTTTGTCAACCTGTTCATGATGAAATGGCAAACCAAACTAAATATTAATCACTTGACAGCTGACAAAATGGCCGCCAGTTAAAAAAGTGATGCCAACTTAAAGTTCTATACCTCAATAAAAAACACCCTTTATTTGGTCGTAAGCAATAATAATTAAAGTTTTCAGGAGAAGGTTTTTTAAATTTTATCTTAAAAAGTTATTAACACTTTTAGCATTTTGATAATTCTAAACTATGGATATTTATGGGCCATAAACTTTCACGCTTTACCACTGTTATATATCTGTCCATTCCCACTTGTACCTTGGGTTTTGAGCTACTGTTATCTGTAGTGATAACTTGGTTTAGTGATGAAGGCGAGCCCGATGCGGATGATATCGCAGACTTAAATGAAGAAGTACTAGGCAATGTTAACGATTCACTAGTTGGCATTGGACAAAGCGAAGTTGATCGCTGACGAAAAATTGGCTTTGCCGTTAAAGAAGATTTTCATCAGATTTATTATTTATATTTTTTTCATTAAGAGATTCAGAACTCACAGTAAAATAAGCATTTCTGCCGTTAGAACTCACTTCAAAATTTTTTTCCTTTGAGGTACTCATACAGAGTATTATTCCTCAAGGGAACTTTGTGTTTACGGTTTTTTTTTGTTTTTGCTATTTCTTGCTATGTAAAAAATATTAGTAAAGCCAATAAGCTTATTTATCAAGGTGAATATGTATTACGAATATTTTTTGTATGATTTTTGATTTTGTTGTTTTTTATATTTGTTTCGTATGTATGTATGTAAAAAAATCCGCTTTAATGTCTCTTCACTATGAAGGTTCAACGAGGACTTTCAATAAAAAAGTAAATTTTCGATAACATGTCGCTACGGTAAAATCGAAAATATGGCTCGATATGCAAATATGTTTTACATGCGTGATTTGTCGCTTACAATACAATTTTATAGCCTCTATGTTAAAAGTTATGAAGAATTTTGGCATTTTGATAACTCTTAACAATGGATTGGCCCCCAAAATTTCAATTTCCATAAAAATTTCAATTTTTCACTAAAGTGGCTTATTATTAAATCGAAAATAGAGCTCGATATATACGTACATGGTTGAAGTTTTGTTACATGATATTTAACATTTAAGGGCTCTGTTTTGACGAAGATGAGGAAAGAGCATTTGGTTTCCTATGATTTTGTACAAATATTTTTTTTTGCAATACATGTATTTATTTATTGTATCTTCATATGTGAACTAACAATAAGTATTCAAATCTTAAATCTACATAAAAAAAATTACTAGGCCCGACCATAGTCGGACATAAACTTAGTGATAGTTATAAATAATACATAACTAGTGATAATCAAAAAGGAAAAATAAATATTTAATCAAGCAGTCCCATCTGGAGTGTTAAGTATAACAGCCCTTGTGTCCCTCTTTTTAAGGCGGATGTGTCCACTAAAGTTCAAAATATTACGAGCCAGCGGATTACGATGTGACTCGAGTTTTGTTAAATATTTGCCTGCGTATTTTGCAATTTCTTCAGTCACTAGTGGCATATTTAAATCACGATGTATATTTGAATTTGTTATGTACCATGGAGCCGATGTTATTAACCGTAAAATTTTGTTTTGCTTTCGTTGGATTTTCTCGATATTGGAAGCTGAAGCAGTGCCCCATAGTTGAATTCCGTAACACCATATTGGTTTCAAAATCGACTTGTATATTAAAAGTTTACAATCTAGACTGAGCGTTGAATTTCTACCAATCAGCCAATGTATCTGAGTTATTTTAAAATTCATTTGAGTTAGCTTTGAGTCAATATGGTGTTTCCATGTAAGCTGACGATCAAGGTGTATACCAAGGTATTTCACATGTGAATGTTGAGGAACAACTTGACTGTTGATTCTAATGTGGGGACAAGTATCTTTTCGTAGGGTAAAGTTTATATGTACGCACTTCTGTTCGTTTACTTTTATTCTCCATAAGTTTAACCATAACTCAAGCTGTGTTATATGTTGCTGAAGATATCGGGATGCCTCATGAGGGTTTTCGTGCATACTAAGGCAGGCTGTGTCATCGGCAAATGTAGAATTATGAATATTACTGTTCACAGGCATATCACAAGTATAAATCAAATACAAAACTGGCCCCAGTATACTCCCTTGAGATACACCGGATGAGATAATTTCGGGTGCAGTCATAAATTCTCCTTCCATAACAGAGAACTTCCGGCCTAAAATATAACTTTCCAAAAGTTTTAAAATGTTATTTGGTAGATATGTCTTCAATTTCAAAATTAGGCCATCATGCCAAACATCAATAAATAGGGCAGAACAATATTTCTTTTCTTCGAATGCTTTCCTTATAAATTGAACCAATCTATGCGTTTGTTCAATGGTGCTATGTTGACTTCTAAAACCAAATTGATTGTCCGGTATGCACATATTATCTGTTAGACAAGGGGACAATTTTTTCATGAGCAGCTTTTCGAAGAGTTTTGACATAGTTGACAGCAAACTTATTGGCCTATATGACTCTGCTTTGGTAAGATCTTTGCCCGGCTTTGGAATAATTTTGACCTTGGCATGCTTGCAGTGTTGTGGAAAATACTCCAGTCGTAATATGGCATTAAAAATAAACAGCAGGATTCTTATTGCAATATTCGGCAAGTTCATCAGCATCTTTTACTAATTCCATCAATACGTGGAGCTTTCTTTGTTTTGAGTTCAGCAATTACTTTTTGTACATCACGCATCTTTAACTTTAAGGGTCGAGCGGGTAGAGCAAGTACACTCGGCAAATCAGAAACACTAGTACATGTGTTTGGCGTAAATACGGATTTTAAGTGCTCAGCAAATATTTTACATTTTTCCGTATCGCCTCTTGCCCAATTTTCGGTAGATGTGCGCAGAGGTGGCTTAAACTCAACGGGTGTTTTAAGCTTTCTAGCAGAGCGCCACAAAGAGTAATTTGATGCTTGTGTGACATCAAGACCTTCCAGATAATTTTTAAGAGATGCAGTTTTTTCAGATGCAAGCAACTCTTGGAGTCGTTTACTACACTCTTTAAATCTAATTTTATTTTGGGGTGATCTGTGCTGTTGCCATTACCTTCTAGCTCTTCTTTTTTCATACACGAGACGTTCAATATACCTAGAATAAATTTTATTAAACCCACTTTGCGGATGGGAGGTAGTGGCATGCTCAGTAGCCTGTTTAATATTTTCATTAATATAGGTAATGCTAGATTCAATATCATTGGGTGTTCTTAGCGTAATATTTTCCGTGCAATGACTACTAAGATATTTTTTGAATCCCAGCCAATTAACACGATTGATCATCTTCATATATGGTTGATTTAAGTCACTTCTTAGTGGGTTACAGATTAAAACGATAGTCGGAGAGTGATCTGAGGAGAGATCTAGAGAAGCTTCAACATGAATTAAATCCCTAGAAATGTTTTTCATGACGCCAAAATCTACAACATCCGGAATTTTTCGTACGTCAGTAGGCCAGTAAGTGGGCTCCCCACTCGAAAAACATCCAATGCCATTTTTGAAATTGTACTAAACAAAGCTCGACCTCTAGGTGTTACAAGGCGCGAACCCCAGTACGTAGGTTTTGCAATGAAGTCTCCAGCTGCCACAAAGCAAGATCCAATCGATTTGTAGAACTTTTCATACTGATCTTCGGTAACTGAAAATCTGGGAGGTGAATAAATTGATGATATCACGAAATTCGAACAAAAATTTTCTACAAAAATATTCGTAGCTTGCATACATTCTTCACTAACGTTGTCAAGGACATAGTGCTTGAGTCTTGACTTAATTAGAATTGCAGATCCACCGCATGCTCTCCCTCTAGGGTCCTTTGTGTCATATATAGTGTAGCCATTAATGTTGAAAAAGCTTCTCGAAGTTAAATGAGTCTCAGAGATCAACATTATGTCAATATTTTTTTCCGTAAGGAAGTGCTCAAGTTCATTTTTGTGTTGGCGAATGCCGTTTGCGTTCCAGAAACATATTTTTAACGTGTTGATGGTTTCCTAACTAATGCTTGAAGCAGTGTATTCTGCATTCGCAGCATTTCTTCTCATATTTGTAGTAAAGTTGTTTATAGTTAGTACCAGATTCTCAATAGTAGCTTCAAGGCGACTAAAGTTAAAGCTTGAGTCTGAATTCGTTGAATTAGTAAGTAGGTAAGTAAGTAAGTTTTTGCATGGCCATATTCTTGGCAATTATGGCACTGTACAGGACCTCAACGCTTATGTGGCTCTTCAACTGTGATTTTTCGGTACAAGAGGTATTTTAAATTATAAATTGGATGCGTTTAATTTTTTTTCAATTTTATATCATTAGGCTCAAGTTCAACACGAAATAGGAGTTGGGGAATCTTCTCTCTATTTATTATATTGGACACATTTTTTACCTTAAACCCCTGGAGGACGAGTGCATCTTTTATTTCTTCGGGAACAACATAAGAATGTATGCCCTTCAATACGATCTGCATGCCTTTAGCGCTCTTAAGCTGGTATGTGTAGAAGCTTGTTTTATTTTTTTCAAATTCAGCAACCATTTTGCGGAAATCTTTTTCGTCATAAATTTGGATTTTAGTTTCATCGATGTTGCCACGTTTTATTGGTACAATGTGAAATTTATTCTCAACAATGACCGAAATTAATTTTTTAATAAGGGCATTTGAATTTTTTTGTCTCAAACAGATTGGTGGCGGCTTGGATGTTTTATTCGAGGATACCTCGTGCTTGTCGTTGTCACCTTGCAAAATTTTAAAGCGGTTTTGGCGATTAGTTGAGGCTGCGCTATTATCCCTAGACATTTTTGGAGCAGATGAAAGTTTTGAAGAATTCGGGCTTCGCCCACGCTTTACTACGGTTATATATCTGCCCATTCCGACTTGTACTTAGAGTTTCGAGCTGCTGTTATCTGTAGTGATAACTTTGTTAAGTGATAAACACGAGCCTGAAGGGGATGATATTACTGGCTTATATGAAGAAGTACTAGGCAACTGCAATGTTAATGAATCACTACTATTTGACATTGGACAGAGTGAAATTGATCGCTGACGAAAAACTGGCTCTGCTGTTAAAAAAAGACTTTCATCATGTTTATTATTTATATTTTTTCATTAAGAGTTTCAGAACTCACAGTAATATAAGCATTTCTGCCTTTTGAACTCACTTGTAATTTTTTTTGTATTTGAGGCACTCATACAAAGAATTCCTTTAGGGTTATTCGTGTGTGTTTTTTTGCGGTCTTTTTTTCGTTATTTATGATAGTTTGTTTGTTTTGATTTTCTCATACGAGTATTCCTCACTTTGTCACTTTGTTTATGTTTTTTTTTGTTTGCGATTTTTTTGTTTCTGTTATTTCTACTATGTAAAAAATATTAGCAAAGCATAAAGCTTATTTATTAAAGACAGCATGTACCTATTACAAATAATATGTACTACGAATATTTTTTTTGTATAATTTTTTTGTTTGTTTTTTAAGTATGTAAGCAAAATTCCGCTAATCGACTGTTCGCTATGATGGTACCACGAGAACTGATATGACCTTAGATTACTTACAGATATTTTTTTTTATATTACATAATTATCTCAGCACTATGTACTTTGCTTTGTACTTTATAAAAAAAATCTTTAAAATTATATTTATTTAATTTACAAGCCTTGTTGTGTTGCCAGAAGTTGTGTTTGAAAAGAAAGTTTAATCAAAATGCCTCTTAATGAAAACAAGTTATTTTTATAAGATATAATATCTGTTTTGAGAGATTTTGTTTGAAGAAGTGTTTTTAAATACGACTTTAAATGACATAACAATGCTTGTGAATCAAGCAATTGTAATTGTATTACCTTAAGTTAATAACAAAAATTAAAAATTTTAAAAAACCCCCGACTTTTTTCAAAAAAGATGTTATATCTTCTAAACGGCTGGACCGATCTTCTTCAAACATAGCTAAGAACCCTCTCGATCAAGTCATATTTCAAACAGAAAATCGGTCCAGCCGTTTGGCCTGTACGTGGACACAGACAGACACACAGATACACAGATACACAGACACATAGACACACACTACAAACATATAACACCCCTTTTTTTAGTCGGGGGTTAAAAAAATATTATAATGCATTAAAATAAATTAAGGAAACAGTAGTTTCAATTGGTTAGTTAGATAATTTGTTGTACGTTGAAATAAGTAAAAAACAATTTCTATAGTTTTATATACGTTATGTGATAGCTTCCGAGTCGTTTGAAGTGTTGTCTTGATGTGAGTTGAGCTGTTAAAAGACATGCCACACCTGCTTAACTTTAAATTTTGAATCCACAAATTAATAGTATGTGTTCCAAATTAGATAAAAAGTATTTTGAAACAGACGATTTAAAATCAGTAATTTTAATTACATATGTATGTATGTGTATGTAGGTTGTTTGTTGGTGTTAAAAATAAAATAAAAAACATTATTTTTTACTGAAGTTTGAAATTAAAATACCTAATATTCCAAAATAACTTAAAAACCATTCCATTCGCATAAAAAATAAAGCCTGTGCGCATGTAGCTTGAGCGTAATATTGGCGTCACTATGAAGCTGCATATGGTACCACGTACTAAGGCCGATTTCGGCCCTTAAAATTTAACCACTTTACATAAGGCCGTTAATTTATAAGTGCAAAGTAAATCAAAAATTTCACGTCTAAAACAAAACGTAGGTAAATTTGTGTTCAATGCACAAGGGTGGTTAAATTTTAAGGGCCTATTGTATATATAAATTTTAAGTGCTGCTTATTTACATTTGTAGCCGTTACTTCGTACTTGTGTGATGTTAAAAAGTAACAGATTATAAGTTACGATAACAACCCCTCATAAAATAATAATTTAAATATTCTTTAAGTACATATTTCCCTAGATATTTTAACGCCTTTGTAATTTGATATAAATAAGCGCTGCAACATTTTTTATAAAGAAAAGAAAGAATAAATTAAAATAAAATAAAAATGTGAACATACATACAAACATACGTATGCACTTGAAGTTAAACGATTTCTTTTTCTTTTGAATAAATGTCGCAACGAACACCCAAATTGTTTAATGACCCAAACATACATACAAGTATGTATGCACTTGAAATGTAGAACAATTATTAAGAATCAGTAATATTTAGAAGTAAGCATTTTTGTTTATTTGAAGTATTGGGAAATATTAAATGCAGAACAATAATTATTAAGAACCAATAATATTTAGAAGTAAGCATTTCTTTTGTAAAATTCAATATTTAATACTAAGTATTTTGTAAGAAAGAATCATTCACATACTTTGAATCAAATAAAGAGGATCAAATAAAGAAAAACAAAAAGTGTTTTTTTATTTAAAACCAAAATCCTCATAATAAATCTGGCGACGAGGATGGGATGGAGGAATAATTCTCCTAAATTAAAGTGAAAAATAAAATATAGTGAGGAATAATTCTCCTAAATTAAAGTGTAAAAATATTGAAGGAATAATTCTTCAAAAGTAAACTGAAAAGGATCTGAGAAATAATTCTACAGACCAAAAATCCAAAAATAAACTGAAAATACCATAGAAATTATTCTACGGACTCAAAACCCAAAAGTGAATTTTATTTTTGAAAAAAGAATCTGAGAAATAATTCTACAGACTCAAAACTCAAGAGTGAAGTGAAACTTGTTTCTGAAAAGGAAAGGACGAGAAGAATAATCTTCCAACAAATTTTTTTTACTAATTTAAAAAGTGTACAACACATAAAGAAAAGAAAAAACCATTTTTGAACTTTTGCTACTATATCAACCTGAACTTTACAAAAAATATATCCTCCACAACAAAAATACAACTAAAAAGAAGACTACTAAGGAAATCTACAGCAAAAATCAACAAAATCTACCTGGAACGGTTACCACTAATACAACTAAAAAGAAGACTACTAAGGAAATCTACAAATATTTCGGGAACGATTATTACTAAGTTATTAATGTGAGTAAATTAATGTAATAGTAATAAGTATTTAATTAAATTCAGACCTTGTAACAATTTCCTTTGTACAAAAGAAGTAAAGTACATTTTTGTTAAATTAATAATAAGATTTATTTTGCTTAAAATTAAAAATTTATTCAAATACGAAAATTTTTCTATAGAGACACTTTTACGTTAATAAATTTTTATCATGGCCCAACCAGTAGTACACTCTATAAGTCTAGACCCCATAAAATACTTGAAAACTCTCCCAGAATTCAATGGAGATAGAAGGGATCTATACAATTTCATTACACTAGTAGACAGAATATATCCTTTACTGACGCAATACGATGAAATGTCACAGTTAGTTTTCTCAGACATTATTAAAAGTAGACTTCAAGGTAAAGCAAGAGAAGTTATTGAAATAAATTTTCACGTCCAATCGTGGACAGGTATAAAAGATGTTTTGGTGAATAATTTCAGCGAGAAATTAAGCCTAGAAGAATTATACGACAAAATGAGATCAGTAGGACTTAGGACTAATACACTAGACTTTTACACCGAAATAAAAGACAGGTTAAGAAGACTTAACAACAAGGCTAGTCTTATAATGGGCGCAAATGCAGGCTCAGAAACAATAGTTAATAATAATATGAGGTCGGCTTTGAATATTTTTAAAGAAAAAATACCAGAGCCTATGAAAACAATATTGGCTTGTAGGAATCCACAGACTCTCGAAAGTGCTATGGAAATATTAATTCAATCAGGCTACGGCTACTACGGTGGTAAATCTGAAAAATCACAGGTTTACGTACGTAATCAAAATGACAAAGGACTATATAATAAAAACACTAAAACCAGAAACTCTAACCAAAATTATAATCAGGACAACCGACAAGAACCATTTACCAAATCACAATACAGACCGAATTTTAACCCTAACCAAAACCAATACAGACATAATCAACAAAGACCATTTACAAGTCCACAACATAGACCTAATTTTTATACCAATCAGAATCAATACCAAAATTCACAACATAGACCTAATTTTTATACCAATCAGAATCAATACCAAAATTCACAACATAGACCTAATTTTTATACCAATCAGAATCAATATCAAAATCCACAACACCGATCAGACTTCAACCACAATTACCAAAGAAATGAACAAGTAGCTCCAGAGCCAATGGACGTGAATATAGTCCAAAATCTTCAAGAAAATACACCTTTGGAAAATTTTCAGTCTTCAGCCTCGAAGGGAACTTACCATATATAGTTTTGAAAACTAAATTAGGTTATTTAAAATTTATTATAGATACAGGAGCAACCCATTCTATTGTTAATCCCGGCATATGCCACCCACAATGGAATGTACCCTCCGAAGAAGTAACAATGAAAACACTACAACACTTAATTAAAATTAATGAAAAAGTCCGCATACCCCTTTTTGAAGAACTCGGCGATAGCAATTGTCGAATTGAATTTTTTGTCTGTAAATTCCACACCTATTATGACGGGTTGATTGGAAATAATATACTAAAACAATTAGGAGCAATAATCAATTTAAAGAATAATACTTTGGTTGTTGGAGAAAAAGAAATACCATTAATATATAAACATAACGAAGCAGAATATTATTTTGAAGGAGAAGGATCATATAAAGTCGAAATACCTGTTGACTGCAAAGAAGGATTAGTATTTAAAGATAAAACAGTATCAAAAGATAAAAACATTGAAATTATGGAAGGCGTATACAACGCAGAAAATTTTAAGATTGCAGCATTCATTAATGTGAAAAAAAATAATAAAAAAAGGGTTATATTTACAACCCAGAAAACAGAAAAAGTAACCACCGAAAACTTTCATATCCAAGACATAGAAAAGGAAAACATGGTTCCTCTCTTGAATCAAATTAGAACTGATCATTTGAATGATGAAGAAAAAACCAAACTTTTAGAAATAATTAAAAGATTCCAAAAAGTATTTTACATTGAGAATACAGACTTAACTTTTACAAACGCAATTAAACATGAAATTAGAACAACCGACAACGTCCCAATCACGGCTAAGACTTACCGTTATCCTTATATTCATAAAAGTGAAGTCCAAAAACAAATCAAACAAATGTTAGATAATAACATAATTCGACCAAGCCATTCACCCTACTCTGCTCCAGTATGGATAGTGCCAAAGAAAATGGACGCCAGTGGTGAGAGAAAATGGAGGTTGGTAGTCGATTATTGTAAATTAAATGAAATTACGATAGACGATAAATATCCAATTCCAAATATAGAGGAGATATTGGAAAAACTCGGAAGGTGCCAATATTTTACAACTTTGGATTTGGCTAAAGGATTTCATCAGATAGAAATAGATGAGAAGGACATACCAAAAACAGCATTTAGTGTCGAAGGCGGACATTACGAATTCCTTCGTATGCCGTTTGGCCTCAAAACAGCACCAGCCACGTTCCAAAGGCTGATGAACAACGTCTTAGGGGACTATATTAATAAAATCTGCTTAGTATATCTCGATGATATAATTATATTTTCTACATCACTCCAAGAACACTTGGAATCTATTACGAAAATATTCAAACGTTTAAAAGAAGTAAATCTAAAAATCCAGTTGGACAAAAGTGAATTCATGAAGCGAGAGACAAATTTTTTAGGACATATAGTGACCGAATCTGGTATAAAACCAAACCCAGATAAAATAAAGTGTGTACAGAATTTTCCTATACCAACTACACAGAAACAGATTAAACAATTTTTGGGATTATCAGGTTATTACCGAAAATTTATCAGAGATTATACCAAAATCTCTAGGCCTATGACAAGATACCTCAGGAAAGATGCACAAGTAGATGTAAAGAATTCTGAATATAGAGAAAGTTTCGAAAATTTAAAGAAATTATTAACAAACTCTCCAGTCCTAGCATACCCAGATTTCAATAAGAAATTTATTTTGCAAACCGATACGAGTAATTTCGCACTAGGAGCTGTACTCTCTCAGGATGGACACCCTATCTGCTATATTAGCCGAACACTAAATGGACACGAGCAAAATTATAGCACCATAGAGAAAGAGTTGTTAGCAATAGTGTGGGCCACACAACAACTAAGACCATATTTATTCGGTAGGCGATTCTTGATCGAATCTGATCATAGACCACTTGTTTGGCTCTTTTCTATCAAGGAACTAAGTTCAAAGTTGGTCAGATGGAGATTGAAGTTGCAAGAATACGATTACGAAATAAAATACAAGAAAGGTGTTTTGAACGGTAACGCAGATGCATTGTCTCGAATAGAAACCAATGCATACGAAATAAATTTAATAGAAGAAAATAACGTTATAACGGAAACATCCACCCCACTAAATTTCTTCAAACGACAATTCATTATTAAACAAACAACATCGGGTTCACTAAAAATAAAAACTGACAAAATATTCAAAAATAAAAGAAAAACCATTTCTGCAAAAAGTTTGGACGAGCAAACATTAATAACACTAATAAAGAATCATTTTGACCCAGAAAAAATTAATGCAGTGGTAATAGACCAAGAAATGATATATGAAAAGTTTAAGGAAGTTATAAACAAATACTTCGGTGATAATAGGAAATTTAAAATTTATAGAAGCAAAATTATTTTACAGGATATTTGCAACGAGGTTGAATTAACTGAAAGAATAGAAAGAGAGCATAAGAAAAACAATCATAGAGGTATTAACGAGAATTTTGCAGGACTCAAATCCGAAATATACCATCCAAAACTAAAATTACGCATCACACAATTTATCAATAATTGTGATATTTGTAATAAAGAGAAATATGAACGACGACCGATAAAACAAGAATTTAAATTAACAGAAACTCCAGAAAAACCAGGTGAAGTAATACATGCAGACATATATTACAGCTTAGAGAAAAAGTTATTTATGACGTTTATCGATAAATTTTCAAAATATGCACAGGCAATTAGAATACAAAATAGGTCTTAGATGGAATTTAAAATTGCATTAGCTCAATACCTATCATCCGTTGGAAACATTAAAAAGCTTGTAGTCGATAATGAACTTGGGTTTAAAGCTTTGCCACTCCTAGAATGTTTACGGGAACAAGAAATCGAAATCCATTACACGTCGAATAATAATCATACATCCAATGCAGATATAGAGAGATTTCACAATACTTTGAATGAGCAGATTAGGATTCTTAAACATGACTCTCAAAGAGATGTAGAAACGGTAGAGGAAAAAATATATAGATGCGTCAAATATTACAACAATATAATCCATTCCACCACGAAAAAAAGACCCATAGACTTTAAAAATGGTGTAATAAAATGTGAAGAATACCCAGATATTAAGGAAAAAATAGTCAAAACAAAGGAGAGAACAATAAGAAAACTGAACGCAGCGCGAGAGAATGTAGACATCCAAACAGGACCAATTTATCTAAAGGATGAAAGAGGCGGAAAGAATCATTCAAGGTTTCGGAAGGTAATAGTATCACAAGTAGATGAAGATCATGTAGTAACTGATAAAGGTCACAAATATTATAAATCACATATCAAAAGAAAGAAAAAATTTCAAAATGAAAATGCTCCAGAAACAATATGATTTCGTTCTTATTTACAGATGATTCCTATTATATTATTATTGATAACGACGTTAGATGTCATATATATGCAAATATTGGAAGTACAGGACTTGTCAGATAACCATGGGTATGTGCCAATTAAACTCAAAGACGTACAGATGATCGACAATTACATAAAAATAATTCATATCATTAATACAACCAAATACGTAGAAACAACAAACATATTAGAAGACAACATACACAAACTAACAACAACTTATACGAACGTCAAACCATTATTAGGCAGTATTCGTAAAAGCATGGACTTATGTAAAACAAAAATTCGAAATCTAATACCTGCATTCAGACAGAAACGAGGATTGATAAACACATTAGGAAAAGGACTGAAATACGTTGCCGGAACAATGGACAGCGATGACGAATCGAAAATACTTCAGAAGATTCAGACCTTAGAAAAGAACAACGAAGAGACTATGCATGCATTAGACGAACAAACTTACTTAAACACTCATTTTTCACAGATAATAACGAACATTACAAATCATATAAATAGCCAACAAAGAATCGTTCAAAGGTACGTAAACGAATTTAAAACGAAAATAGAAAATAAGATTTTGAGACTAGAAGACGAAACCACATTTTTAGAAAATATTTTCCAAATAAATAATGATTTAAACTTACTAATAGATCACGTTAATGAAATTGGACATGTTGTTTTTAATACGAAACTGGGAATAATTCCATCAGATATGCTAACAATAAAAGAATTTAACATTATAGGCAATATAGAATCCTACATTCATACTACAGTTTCATTGTCATATAAAGAAGAACTAATAATGCTAACTTTGAATGTTCCGAAATTCCTAAATCAAACTTTTACACAAATTATATTTGAACCACTTCCTAATTACCAAAATAAAACTTTAACAGTCAATGAAAATACAGTACTTATTTACAAAAATGAAACATACAAGTCAAATTCTTTAGAATACAAAAATCTTGAAAGACTAAATGACAAGTGTTTAACAAACATTGTGAAACATTTGGAACCTAAATGCACAATGAATATGTCTATAAATGCAGAAGAAAGAGAAATTTACTCAGGCCTACTTATTTTTAAAAATTATAAAGATAAAATTGTTTCTAATTGTAAAAACTCATACAAATTCGAAAAATTAAAAACCTACTTAATAAAATTTGAAAATTGTATAATAAAAACCAAATTAAGAACTTATGAAAACTATAAAATAAATATAAATGAAATGTTCATTTTAGAAAATTTTATGTTGAAAATTAACGAAAATAACATGACACTTCCCGATTTAAAAATGAAAGAAATACATTTTAACGAAACACTAAAAATTGTAAACCATAAATTATTGAAAAACACTACAGTTCTCACAAGTAGTCATATAAGCGTTTCTGTAATTTTAATCTTTATTATAATTATAATTTATCTAAAACTGAATAGAAAAACCTACATCATTAGTTCGTCGGAGCCTCACTCTAACGATGGGGGAGTTACAATAACAACCCCTCATAAAATAATAATTTAAATATTCTTTAAGTACATATTTCCCTAGATATTTTAACGCCTTTGTAATTTGATATAAATAAGCGCTGCAACATTTTTTATAAAGAAAAGAAAGAATAAATTAAAATAAAATAAAAATGTGAACATACATACAAACATACGTATGCACTTGAAGTTAAACGATTTCTTTTTCTTTTGAATAAATGTCGCAACGAACACCCAAATTGTTTAATGACCCAAACATACATACAAGTATGTATGCACTTGAAATGTAGAACAATTATTAAGAATCAGTAATATTTAGAAGTAAGCATTTTTGTTTATTTGAAGTATTGGGAAATATTAAATGCAGAACAATAATTATTAAGAACCAATAATATTTAGAAGTAAGCATTTCTTTTGTAAAATTCAATATTTAATACTAAGTATTTTGTAAGAAAGAATCATTCACATACTTTGAATCAAATAAAGAGGATCAAATAAAGAAAAACAAAAAGTGTTTTTTTATTTAAAACCAAAATCCTCATAATAAATCTATTATACTCACCTTGCAATGCTGTCAGCTTTTGAAATTTTTAACGCGGAAAAATATTAAGATAGTGCTTTTTAAATAATTTTTTTTTCGTGGAAAAGCACTAAACTCAAAATTTCAAATCAATTTTATTTCGAGCAATCCTGTCATTTAAAAACTTAAATTGAACATTTCAAGATATTTGGTTGTATTATTATAAGACTGATTGAAGGAATGCGCGCTCTCTCAAACTCTAACTGTAAGGGCCAAACCCACGATGTCGACAACGTTTGACTTGTCGCACATTTACATTCAAAACACAAACAAATTTTAATATTTTGTTGTTGTTTCACATGTAAGTGTGCGACAAGTCGAACGTTGTCGATATCGTGGGTCAGGCCTTAATATTTGTTTTAATTAATGTAAAAAATTGTTTTGTCTAATAAGAGAGAATCATCATGTCATCAGCATTCCAAATAGAGTCGAATAGCGAAATTTGTATTATAAAAAATATATGGCAAATGATTCACTTAATGTAATTGAGAAACATTTGAGTACATTTTAGAGTTTTAGGAAGAATTAAAATCTTATATAGATTGAGTTGATATAAACTTGTTTTACAAACCAGCAAAAAGTTCTGTCAGATCCATATTTAAAGGCAGAAATAGAAAGAGATTTGGCTTTTATGTATTTCTTTAAGTTTAAACATATACCACATATATATGAAAATTCTCGTCTGCCTATTTATATTGAAAACAAAAACCAAGCACTCAAATTTGTTTTTGTTTTCAATATAAATACACAGACGAGAATTTTTACATGGCTTCTATAAACCGGCAGTTGAATTGTGTTCAAATTACATATACATTCTTGTCTTGTGGAATATCACTTTTACATGGTACATGTAGTCTGAAAACCTTTAAATAACAGCATGTGATATTTTTCAGTGCAAACATCAAATTTTATATAGAGCGTCTGAAATCTGCTGGTTTTAAACAAATCAAGTCCTTGTTTCAATAAAAACTTACTTATTATTATAGAAAAGTAATATGAAATTTTTACAGCCTTATTTATAAAAATTTTTAAGCTTTTATTAAGGATTTTTAAAACAAATTTTCATACAAATTTTTTTTTTATTAAGCCTTAATAATTTTTATAAATAAGGCTGTTACTCTTTATTAATTTTTAATAATTTGTATGTTAAATGAATTTTGTTTTCGTATAGGAACTGTGATATTTTTATGAAATGAAAATTTGGTATGTTTGTTTTTAACCCCCGACTAAGAAAAGGGGTGTTATTTATAAGTTTGTAGTGTGTGTCTGTATATCTGTGTGTCTGTCCGTGTGCACTTACAGGCCAAACGGCTGGTCCGATTTTCATTTATTTTTTTCTGTTTGAAAGATGACTTGATCGAGAGGGTTCTTAGCTATGTTTGAAGAAGATATAACATCTTTTCTGAAAAAAATCGGGGGTTTTTAAAATTTTTAATTTTTGTTATTTAATATACATATGTGACGCGCAAAATAGAAACGGACCTAAGGGTAAAAACCGGTTTTGTTCAGGAGAGCCATTTTAAAGATTTAAATACGTGTATCTTTGGTGTACCATCACATCATATAACGCGCATATCTCTGGGAGAGAACACTTTTGGGACAGTGGATCGGTCTCATTCGATGCTCAGATGTTGTCCACATCAAAAAAAAAAAAAAAAGTGAAAATTGATTTTTTTTTACCCTTAGGTCCCTTTCTCTATGCACTGTCACATATGTGCTTTAATAACATGTTCTTTAGTATATGTTATTTTTTATATATAAGTTTTAATAAAAGTAAAAGTTTATTAAAGATTTATTTGGCATATTTCTATGGGAAATTTGTCAAATAAACCTTAAATATTTTTTATGAATACGGCATATTATATTTAGTACGTTTTTATTTAACTCAAGTGTTTTTCCTGGTTGCATTGCTTTTTGAAATATAAATGTTGACAACATTGTCCTCCATTATAAAAAATGGAGAGTGTGGCCACCGCCACCGCCAGTGCTGTCAGATGTAGATATATGTTACTAAAGGCGACGATAAGACTTCGTTTTTAAAGATGAAAATTTTGAAGTATTTTTTGGCAATTTGCCTCGCAATATTTTAATTCCATGGCGATATTTTTAGCTATATCCATATATCCGATTTCAATAATATGGGTTAGTGTTAAAAATATAGCAAATTTTGAGAGGAAGTTTTTCTACAACATAAAATAATTAATGCAAAAGAGAGTTATTTTCTATACCGTTTTTTTACCAGTGAGGATGTAAATAGCTGAATATAATGACTAGTACAACAATTTGTACTTAAATTTATTCTTAAGTAAATGTTAGTTATATGTTATCACGAGACTTCAATATTTATTTTGATCCCGATGTTGAAGTTTAATTTTTCTTATTAAGATTCATCTTTTGGTATAAGTAATTTTTATCATCTTTTATACGATAGTATTTTTATGTTATGGTAAGCTAATGTATGTCTTATAAATTAACTTTTGTTAATGTAAAAACTTATTTTATTTAAATTTAACAATATTTGTTAAATAAAAACATGTACATTTTTTAGCTCATATATAATATTATATTGGCGATATTCGACAACTAATTTAGCGAGGAGGCCACAAAAAAATCTAACATCACTGGCTAGCATTGATCAGGAATGATATGCATATGTATGTATTTATGTATGCACTACCGCGTGACGTAATGTTTTGCTATTGGCTGATAATTTTAAGCAACAAACAAGAATGCAAGGCATATAAAACAGGTACACGTATCAGGCATATTGCTCATCCGCTGATTTTTTGTTTACAAGTTTATAACGAAGAATTCGTTTGACAATTACTTTTGTGCCTTGTTTAATGCATACAAATTTTTGACAATTACTTTGTAAAGCTATGTGAGAAGCACAGAGTTGCCACAGAGTTTTTCCTAATGCATGTACCTGTAGTAAATGTGCCTTGCAAGAATGATAAACTACAAGATTACGCCAGTGCAAAAAAGTAGACGTGTGACGTCACGCACACTGCGTTTCTTTGGCTGATAATATGGTTTAATATTTTTTTATAAAAATCTTTAAAGCTATTTTGACTGCAGGACTGCCAACCGCTATACAAGTACTGGTTTTGCTAAGTTTGGTGAAGAAAATTGGACACAGAATAATACCACTTTTTTTACTTTTGCAGTTACTTACGAACAAGAAGACAAGATTGTTTTTGTTGTAGGTATTTACCATTTTTTTAATATTATCCGTAATTAGATAATCGATTTTTAACCGATATATTTTCTCCCAAGACAACATTTAAAAATAAAAGGTCATCTGAAAGAGTTTTTCAAGCCGCACCCAATGGTGCATTAAACTTTACCATTCATAACATCAGCAATACGTTAAAAATTAAGATTTTTTAAGCGTTTTTATAGCAGAGCATATTCTCACAAAAGTGTACGACTTATGTACATACACACATATTTTTATGAATGTATATATACATATAAATATGTCATTCCTTTTGTAATTTGTATAATGTACCTGCTAGAACGGGTGTTATGCCAACAAAATATTAGTACCGTTCACACTGAATTTGTTATTTGTTTACTTGGTAAAATTATGTACCATTTTTGATGTTTTAAAATTTAAGATTTTACTTTCTAGTATTTTAAACAAAAATATTATTAAAAAAATATTGCTAAATAAACAAATAACAAATTCAGTGTGAATTATATTAGAAAATAGATATTTAAAAATATATCATAGTTAGAGTCTTTAGTTTTGGTATGTTTCGATTTGGTGCTATGTATTAACACAGAATATATTAAATAACTAAAATAATTTCAAAATTAAGTGCTTTGTTAAGATTAATAAAACAAGTTTAATTTCAAAAATTAAAATAAACTCTCAATAACAAATAAGAAAAATTTTTGTAGAGAAAATAAAATAATAGAATGGAATTTGTTTTTTTGCGATTTCTTTGTTTAAATTTCTTAGTTTCTCATACTTATGCTTTAAGTCTTTCATTTAATTTTTTCCAGCCTTTATGGCAACTCTTGCAATAGACGTGTGACGTCACGTCTAACGGTAAACTCTCTGATTGGCGTAATCTTGTAGTTTATCATTCTTGGCCACAAACAAGCAAAAAAATGTTGTAAACATTACAGTGGACCATATTATAATTTTTCTCTCTAAATTTTGGAAGCGAACCATTTTAATTTTTGTCTAAATTTATAAATGCTAATGAGATCATTGATAAATCTTTAAGCCATAAGCGGGTGCTAGACACATCAATATTTAGCTTCAATATGTGGTTGTGTGCGTTTTTTTTATAAAAATAATATCGACACCAATAGTATATGTGTGACTACTTTTGGAAAACAAACGCACACAACCACACATATTGAAGCTGAATATTGATGTGTCTGGCACTCGCTATACATGAAGAAAAATATAAAACTTTTAACTTTAAAGAACTTTATAGTTTACTTAATCCACCAGCCAAGAAGTGGTGTAACCCACATCTAGTTTTTTAAACAATTGCTCTTTTTGATTATTTAGTTGCTTAATACTTTGCAAAATTATGATCTGTACAAAAACTATTTCCAGCTCCATTTTTTAAGAATACCAAAATGGGGTTTCTCTAACTTCGTTTGATAGTTGGTAACGTAACTTCTGTATTTATCAGCAACCAAAAATCTAATGTGCGCTGCGCTGATAGCCTCATATACACTCAAAATATATCATAGGTAAAATAAATGAAAAAATGTGGTTCATTTTACGAATATATTCGTCATTTTTACGTTACAAAATCCTTCGTAGATAGGAGAAATGGTATTTGTTTATTTGTAAGTAAGAACATTTTGTATTTTTACAAATATTTTATTATTAGATTTACGAAAAATTATGTTTATATTTTGTATAAAAAGGTTAAAATATTAAAATCTGCAAGAAAATTACTTTGTCTTGCATTTGAAAAATAAGTTTGTAGAATAATCTGTAGTTCTTGGAACTGAAGTTTGTAATAATTATAAAAAACATAATTTAAGTGGAATTGTTACAGCCTCTGTATTTCCCATACATTACATTACATATTTTGCACTGAAACTCACGAATCAAACTGGCTATTAAAAGTTGCACAATGACATGAAAAGAAATGGAGGAAAAATTAAAAAATTTAACAAAACAGCAACTTTTATTTTTATATTTCAATATTTTTTAGTAAAATTTACGAAATTGTACTGTTGGCAAAAAATTTGTTTATTTTTGGAAATTTCCAAGTTTATAAAAATGATTTACTTTCTTCTAAATTCAATAAAATAAACGAAAAATATGGTACTATATATAATTTTTGTAACACAACGAAACTCGTATAGTTACGAAATCTGTTTCCTTGTAACAGCTAAACTTTTCGTAAAATTTACAAAATTTTCGTTTATTGCACAAATATTAAAAAACGAAACTTTTTTTTTCATATTTTCAAGCATGAAATATTTTGAGTGTAGCATATATTACCAAGATAACCACAAAGATACATATTAAAAACTGTATTTGCTTATATGTGCCGGCTATACATATTATGAACATCTCAATAGGGTGTATTATCAATTTCGACTTTTGAACTAGAACTTAAAATGCCAAAAAAAATAAATTAAATAAAATTAATTTTAAATTTATAATTTTAAATTTCTTTCTGCATGCTGAAAATTTTTAAAACAAATTATGTCATTTTTAACAAAATACTGCATTACTTTGATTGCAATACGAGTATGCTCTTTGCTCCTTATTTTTCGGAAAACAATAGAAGTAAAAAAATTTTTTTGGTGTTATTTTGCTTGCAACTGCCCACTGCACACTTCATATTTAAGTATGTATTTTTTTTAACTACAGGACTGCCAACTTTTACGCAAGTAATGTTTTCCCATACTTTTCTTGCTAAGTTCGGTAAAATGGGAAGACAAAAATTAATCCTGCTTTCATACTCTTTTGTATTCAGACTTTCTATGACTTTATCGGTAATTATGTAATTAAATTCTATGGATTTGAAAATTATGGCCAGTGGATTCTTAACGAGTTTCAGTTTCTACTACATATGTATGTATTATGGCTAGAGTGCAAAGTATTCGTAACCAGTTTTTGCCATGGAAAATATCAAATTCCACGCATACAAATGCGTATTTTGAGCAATTTGAAGTTACAAAGTAAACAATATTATGAATTTTCAAGTATTTTTTTAATAAAAATTTGGAAGTCTTATGAGTTTGTAAAGCACAATGTTATTTTTTACTCAAAAGTATTGCAATATTAAACCTAAGATCCAAGGGTAAATTCAACAAAAACCATATTTTTTTTATTACGCACATATGAACTTGCAAAAGTTAAAAAGTGATGTAGATTTTTGTCCTCAATTTATTGCCAAACTTAATACAAGAAGAACGGTTTCACATTACATGTGTAAAAGTTGGCAATCCTGGCTTAAAATTATCAACAGATAAAGGCTCCATTACCCGACTGTAGAAATCGCAGATGTAAGGGAAATGTAATGTAAATTTAAACGTTTGAGTGCTTATAGAATGCTTAAAAACGTATCATGTGTTTTCGACACAAACAAAAAACTTCTTTGTGCACACATACATACATACCCGCTAATTGCTTTGTGCCCAGCAAACACGCATTTTTGATTTTAAATTGCAAGTTATTTGAAGTCAAACGCGAAAGTTCATATAAATATGTACAATATTTAAATTCATGGAAATCATTTTGATTGAAATGTACATACATATGTACATATGTATACGGACATACATACGAGTATGTATGTATGCATTAGAACTTATAAGTAAATAATATATAAAATAGTAATGTTTTGATTAATCCAATATTTGTTTTAATAATTTCGCTGAAACTATTTTAATTTACTTTATTTTGATGGCAAGTTTTAGCCTGTTGGAAAAAACTAATTGAGTTTTTGAATTAACACACATTTTAGAACGAAAATTCGCCTAGAGGTTTTTAAAATATTATTATTTTATTTAAACGAACTCAATTATAATAATTGTAATATCAGCTGTAACGCTCAACAGTAATATTTGCCATTGTACATTACCAGAGCAGATTTTGGGCAACTTTATCGGAAAGACGAACTGCCTGTTCCAGGATGTCACTCATTTTCGTTCGCAAGCCTTTTAAACGGCAAACAGCTGTTTTGCGTTCCACTAAAAGCCTTTAGCACGACAAGTCGAAAGAAAATTAAAGCGAACTATAACGTAAGCATTTCAATACAAATATGAGGCCCAAAAAAATTTTTTCAGTCATTTGTACGAACTCAAATGCCAAAAGAAGGCACTTGTATTTTTATTGTCGACTGAGACAAAATACAACAAATTATTTTTATTTACATGAATAAAATATTTTGCTTTGCCAATGAGCAAATATAATACCGGCTTCGCTGGCAATGGGTTCATTGCTTAACCCGTCTTTGGCAATCTCCTCACGTCTGAGCTTGTAAGTAAGCGGTTTTGCGTCCTTGGCTGGTGATACTCTTCTCTCGGTATGTATGTATGTGTGTTCGACAACAGCTTCAATGAGTAAATTTATGCATTTTATTTTTCTATTTTGTCTTGAAATTTTAATTATAAGCATGTAAAGAAAGTGTGTTGAATTCAATTTATATTATTACTTAATATAATTTATTATTGTTGTCAAAATGTTTGTTTAAATAATTTAAAACTAGTAAAGGGTGTACAATTGCAGTTATATAAATTCACAAAAAATAGTTAAATATTGCATTAAACACAAATAAAAACCTATAAAAATAAATACACAATTAAATTTTAGTGTTTTAAGTTCAAGATTTTCGATCCAAGTAGCCTGCAACAGGTCTTCTGCATCATTGTTGGCCGTGTACTATTTGATGCTGGTTACAGTTGCTGTTGTAGTATTTTTTAATCTTATCCGCTGCGTGCCCGCTGAAATAAAGTCAAAGTTAAAATTAGATATTATTTTACTTTAAAAATTTATAAGTATGTAAGTCTAGTTGTAATATACTTACAATTTTTGTTTGTTTTTGCCGATGTAGTAGGTGCATCTCCAATTTTGGCGAAAGCCTGTATAAGTGCACTTTCAAGCGATTTGATTTGTTGCTGCCTTTGGTGTTGGGCTTCCAAACGTTTTTGTGCCAATTTGTCAAGTTCCCAGGCTGCGTCGTACAAGTGAGTTCACAAAAGTGACGTCCATAATTAGTGACTCTCTTGTTGTTTCTGAGAATAATTGGGTTAAGTTTTGCCACGGAAGCTCATGTTGCCGCGCATACCCTTGACTTATTAGACAGTAAAGCGGATAAGGCAGGAGGATTTCTGCCTGTCGAATTAACGTCATCGTCATCAGATTCGATACAAATGGGCGAGTTACGCGAGTTACATATACGACCCCTGACAAATTTGATAAATTTATAGAAATAATAAACAAAAAGTAATAAAATGTAAAATAAAACTTATTTCCTGTTTTGCAACATTTCACACACTTAAAATAAGAAAAGCATTTATGTATTACCAATCATATTGTAGAATTGATGTTGTGAAATTAATGTTAAACGCTGAACAAGCAAATATGTAAATAAGTTTAAGTCCAAATGTATTTCTTAAAAAAATTAATAAAGTTAGTTGTTGAAAAGCCCAGGTCTGCGAAAGTTTATTTTTCCTCGTCAAAAGAAAATTATAATTAACTTTTTTTTAAAAACTCTCTTGCTCATCTTCATTACAAAATTCGCGTCTCAACAAATTATTGTCCTCGGCATTTTTTTCTTTAATGGATCCATATGTTGTGTATGAGTTGAAAATAAAAGTAGATAATTTTGTTCGATTGTAGTAATAAAACATGTAGCACTTTGAGTGATTTCAGGTAACATTTAAAAATGTTACAAGTGTATAGTGTAACATATTTTTTTCAGAAAAGAAATCGCTATTAAAGAATACGCAGTGACTGAGTGAGCGAGACCTCCGAAAACACTAATTATCTTCCGTCTCGTGTCATCTCTGTATATCCTCTGTGATATTCATAACAAACACACACTATTTGTCCCTTTCTCGCAGTTCCTGTACCACAAATGATTTTAGCTTTTTCCTTACGTCAGTTATTACAACTCTGGTCTACTTTGTGATCATTTAAGCCCATGTCAGATAAAACTTTTGCCACGCGTTGCGTTGAAGATTCGCTTTGACATCTAAGATGAAATGTACGTGGTTATATGAAACATGTCACATAAAGAATTTTTAACGCAAAGCGAATCGAAAAGTTAGGCAACTCTCAACTTTTTGCGTGCTTTGACAATCGTTTGGTATACTTATTTTAATTTGTTTGACCAAACTCTCATGTAAAAGTGAAATTTTTATTAAAATGTCGGTGAATTTGTGAATTTACATAAAAAACGAGTTCGTGGCATCAGAGTAATCGAATTGTGCTGTGTTTTGTACATAAAACCGAATAGTGAAACAAACAGTGAGTGTTGTCAAAGTTTTTATTGTGTCATACACATTTTGCTTCACGCTTTTAACCAAAGTTAGAAACGTCACGCAAAGTGTTGAAGTTGTATCTGACACCGCCTTTACAGTCGCGTAATTCTGCCTTTAGGCTCAATTAGCCGACTGTAGTGTAAAGTAACTGCAACGTAGGAAACAGCTGCTCGAGATTTTTATATGAAAAGTAGGTTACGTTACATTACATCTCTATAACCATTTTCATTACTTTTCACATAACAATATCGATCAGCTGTTTCTTACGGTTGCAGTTACTTTTTATTATAGTCGGCTAACTGAGCCTTTAAGTATAAAGAGTGCATGGCGTCGTCCGTCTGTAGTGTTCTTGGGTTGGTTTAATAGCGATACCAACTATTTATAACCTAAGCGCGCTACTACCCCTCTCAAAATGCCCTAGAACGCGCTTAGTTACAGCATTGTCAAATATTTATAGCAAAATCGCGCTATTTTCTAATCGCTAAATTAAATTTCAATAAAAGTCGATGTGTGTATGCATTAGCACTCGTAATGCTTAGTTTTTACTTTTAATTTATTTCTAAAAGTTTGTAACAACATATAACTTGTTGAATAGTTTTGCGATTCAAATGCTTTTTGTACTTCAGCTATAATAGATGCTTTGTAAGTTATGTAAAATTTTTGGGTCATTGTATGTAGTACATATTTTTATTTGTGAAATTTCAAAATATTTTTCATTACAGTAATAAAATGCGTTTTTTTCTCTAACCACAGTAAAGCGAATTTTGTTTGCGACAGCTGAATCATTAACTGATTTAAACAATTTTATCGGAGTTTTGGATATTAGAAAATTGTTAAATTTAAACAAAAAAAGTTAAAAAAATATTCAACTGAAATGATATTATTGGGTGCATTCATAATACGTAGCTGTTGTGCAACCGTTGAGTGTTTGTCTTAGAAACGCATAGTTGAGTAGTTCCGCTCCACTCAACAGTTGAGTAATTTTCCATCATAAAATTTTTTCGCTACCTATTGTCAACATGTTGTGGTCAGCCTAAACAGCTGGTCGAATAGAGCTTTATCTTTTATTTGATTTGCTAGGTGGCAGGAGCAAATATTTGTTAAATTTTACATTACAAATGCGATGAAGTAACAAAATAAAGATATAAGATTAAATTATATCCATCAAGCCGTTTCTAAGACGTAACTGTTTGGGCCAACAGTTGCCAACAGTTTCACAACTCTTGAACTCAACAGGTACGTCTTATGAAAGCGCCCATTGACTTTATTCGAAACGCGCTAATTTAGCGCTTTTTCTATTAAACGCGCTAAGACGGAAAAAACGCGTTTGGCATAGTTAAAACGCGAAACACGCCAAATTTGGCATCACTGTGGCTTAATCTCATATTCTATTCAGTGTTGCCGGAATCCCAATTCTGTTTTACAGGGATAAAACTTCAAACTAATCCAAATTTTAAATATTACGCAAACAAAATTTTTTGTAATTATATTGACGGTGCTCTATTCCTATGCCGAGCTTACATTGGGCATTTCTTGTGTGTCATTTGCCCAAAAAAGCGTAACCAACTAATTACTAATGAAAAACTATTTAAGCCAGACATGTATTTATTGATTTAAACAGTTTGCAATCATTCTGGATTCTATAAAATTGTCTATTAGTTATTTATGAAACTATTTAACTTCATAAAAACATGTCTTAATATAAAAGTTTTTCCTTAGTAATTAGTGGTTACGCTTTTTTACTCTCGTGTGGCACATGGCACACAGATGGAAACCCGGCCCTATATACATATGTACATAAGTATATACATTACTTTTATGTATATAAATAAATCACGATTGCAGTGACTTTTGACAAATAACACCGTGCAGCTGTAGTATCTGAAGTAAAAAACAAGCAAATCGCTCAATATATATATATATTTTTTATTTATTTTTTTATTTATATTTATTAAAAAAATAACCGCAAACAAAAAAAAACATAAGCAAAGTTACATTGAGGAATACTCTATATGTGTACCTCGAAACAAATAAACAATCATAAATAACAAAAACAAAAAAAGACCGCAAAAAAAAAAACACAAACGAATAACCCTTGAGGAATTCTTTGTATGAGTGCCTCAAATACAAAAAATTTGAAGTGAGTTCTAACGGCAGAAATGCTTATTTTACTGTGAGTTCTGAAACTCTTACTGAAAAAAATATAAATAATAAATCTGATGAAAACCTTTTTTTTAACGGCAAAGCCAATTTTTCGTCAGCGATCAACTTCGCTTTGTCCAATGCCAAATAGTAATGATGCATTCCCCATTACAGTTGCCTAGTACTTCTTCATACAAGCCAGTAATATCACCCCCTTCAGGCTCGTGTTTATGACTTAACAAAGTTATCACTACAGATAACAGCGGCTCGAAACTCAAGGTACAAGATGGAATGGACAGATATATAACCGTAGTAAAGCGTGGGCGAAGCCCGAATTCTTCAAAAATTTCATCTGCTCCAAAAATGTCTAGGGATAACAGCGCAGCCTCAACTAATCGCCAAAACCGCTTTAAAATTTTGCAAGATGAGAACGACAAACCCGATGTATCCTCGAATAAAACATCCAAGCCGCCACCAATCTATTTGAGAGAGAAAAATCAAAAGCCCTTATTAAAAAATTAATTTCGATCATTGGTGAGAATAAATTTCCCAATAAAACGTGGCAACATCGATGAAACGAAAATTCAAATTTATGACGAAAATAATTTCAGCAAAATGGTTTCTGAATTGGAAAAAAAAATAAAACAAGTTTCTACACATACCAGATTAAGATTGCTAAAGGCCTGCAGATCGTATTGAAGGGCATAGATTCCTATGTTGTTCCTGAAGAAATAAAAGATGCACTCGTCCTCCAGGGATTTAAGGTAAAAAATGTATCTAACATAATAAGCAGAGAAAAGGTACCCTAACCCTTATTTCGTGTTGAACTGGAGCCGAATGATATACAGTTGAAAAAAAAATGAGACTCATCCTATTTATAGCCTAAAATACCTTTTATACAGAAAAATCACAGTTGAAGAGCCACACAAGCGTTCAGGTCCCGTGCAGTGCCATAATTGCCAAGAATATGGCCATACAAAACTTACTTACTTACCTACTTACTAATTCAACGAATTCAGACTCAAGCTTTAACTTTAGTCGCCTTGAAGCTACTATTGAGAATCTGGTACTAACTATAAACAACTTTACTACAAATATGAAAAGAAATGCTGCGAATGCAGAATACACTGCTTCAAGCATTAGTTAATAAACCATCAACACGTTAAAAATATGTTTCTGGAACGCAAACGGCATTCACCAACATAAAAATGAACTTGAGCACTTCCTCATGGAAAAAAATACTGATATAATGTTGGTTTCTGAGACTCATTTGACCTCAAGAAGCTTATTTAAAATAAATGGTTACACTTTATATGATACAAAGCACCCGAGAGGGAGAGCATGCGGTGGATCAGTAATTCTGATTAAGTCAAGACTCCAGCACTATGTCCTTGACAACCTTAGTGAAGAATATTTGCAAGCAACGAATATTTTCGTAGAAATTTTTTTTGCGAATTTCGTGACATCATCAGTTTACTCACCTCCCAGATTTTCAGTTACCGAAGATCAGTATGAGAAGTTCTACAAATCACTTGGATCTTGTTTCGTGGCAGCTGGTGACTACAATGCAAAACATACGTACTGGGGATTGCGTCTTGTTACACCTAGAGGTCAAGCCTTGTTCAATACAATTTCAAAAATGGGCTTAGATGTCCTTTCGAGTGGGGAGCCTACTTACTGGCCTACTGACGTAAGAAAAATTCCAGATGTTATAGATTTTGCCGTCACGAAAAATATTCATAGGGACTTAATTCATGTAGAGGCCTCTCTAGATCTGTCCTCCGATCACTCTTCAACAATAGTTACAATTTTCAACCCACTAAGTCACTGCTTAGAAAACATTCAGCTTAGATCATGCGATGATATGGAATTTAACATTGCCAATCTTAACGAAAATATTAAACAGGCTGCTGAACACGCCACTACCTCCTATCCGCAGACCGGCTTAAACAGAATCTAGGCGCACGGCAGTGCGTTAGGCCAAGTTCTGGCCAATGCACGCACACAGAAAAAATTATTCCTAAAGTATTTTCAAACAAACGTGTGTTTTGAAATATAATTTAGTTTCAGTAAATATTTTTTACTGTTCCAGTAAATTATTTGTTCCAATTTTATTTTATGTAAAAAAAAACTGTATAGAATGAAAATTATCTATATAAAGTAAAATATGTAAAAAAAAATTTAGATTTATTTCTTTTTATATAAATTTGTTATTTTCAGTTAAATTTATTTTTATATACTGTAAAAAAATTTGTCTGATTTTTTTTAATTTTTTCAGTTAAATTTATTTTTATATACTGTAAAAAAATTTGTCTGATTTTTTTAATTTTAAAAAACATTTTATTTTTTTTAAAGATTTTTGTTTGCGGTTTTCAAACTTATTATGTTTGTATATTGGGATTCTAAATATAGTATTAAGAGTCTTACTCTAAACATACGGAGTTTGTTAGATAAATGAAAAAATTTTTTGGGTTGAAGTCTACTGACAAGTTCCAAAAGCGGTAACGAAATGCTTAACCATAAAAACAAGCCAATTTTTTAAATTAAAAAAAAATAGTTGAACCTTTCATTTGATTCAGTTATTTTTTTTTAGATAAAACTTTTACTATTTAAAAAATAAAAATTTAAGAATTGTTATTGATTCAGTTAATTTATTTTCTGATAATACGAAAAATTTAAGTTAATGTGTTTTTAAATTATAAAAAAAAATTTGCTGAATAATACAAAAAAAACCTGCAAAAATGTTTTTCTGTTCCTATTAATAAATTTAAATGAAAATATTTTGAGTTTCAGTTAACTTTTTTCTCTAATGCCATAATAATTTAACTAAAAATAAAATTTTTTTTCCTGTTAAATTTTTACAAAATTGTTATCAGAATCTATAAATTTCTTTGTAGGTCCGCATTCACACAAAAAATTTACTGATTCAATGAATTTGGTTACTGAAAATGAAATTTAGTTTTTTCTGTGCAGTGTGTATATTTACACGAAGCCATTCGAGCTGTTTTTACCCCCCCCCCCCCCATAACTTTGATCCACGCAATCGTAAAATTATAGAATTTAAATCATAATTAGAATAAATTCATATAACCTCACATGCGAAGTTGTAAAGTTTTACAATGAAAGGTTCCAGAGATATAGAAGTGCAAAGAGTGCATAGTTTAAGACATACTCACTGACCACTGACACACTCATCAAATTGATGAAGCACTTCCGCTATCGCTAGAGAGCTAAAATTTGGTACACGAGTAGATCTAGGTGAGCAATGAACCAGAAAAATCTGAAAACACAACAATTTCAACCAGGGGTGCGGGGCTACACCCATAAAAACTAAAATTTGTGCTAGTGAGATGAAATTTGATACATAGCTAGGTCTAGGTGAGCACTAAAATAAAACATCTGAAAACTCGAAAATTTTAAGCAGGGGGCGGGGATACGCCCATAAAAATAAAAATTTACGCTAGTGAGCTGAAATTTGATACATAGCTAGATCTAGGTGAACACTAAAAAAAATCCGAAAACCCGGAAATTTTGGCCAGGAGGGCGGGGCTACGCCCATAAAAGTCAGAATTAAAAAAGCTAATATAAGGCGCTTAAAAGAAGCTGTTTTATTGAAATTTTTCATGCATACTGCGATAATGCAGGGCTATAAATTTTTTGTTAAAAAAGTGGGTGGTGACACGCCCATATAATTTAAACCTCATTTTCGTGTACTACGGTTCAGCATATCAGATATACTAGCTCTAGGTGAGAAACCAACTAGGAAAATCTAAAATCACGGAAATTTTAGTTGAAGGGGCGGAGCTGCGCCCATAAATATTAAAAATTAAAAGTTGAGCTAAAGAGCTGAAATTTTATATACAAGTAGGTCTAGGTGATAAACCAACTACAAAAATCTGAAAACCCAAAAAAGTTTATCAGAATGGGCGGGGCCACGCTAATATTGTTTGGTACTAAAACCTTAATATACAGCTTTTAACTTAAACTAATTTATTGAAAACTTGCATACGCGTTGCACGTATACAGTACTTTAAACTATCACCTTAAAAAGTGGGCGTGATCACTACTATAAAATGTTAGCCTTGTGTTTAATATACTTTAGTCTACCATATTTTACTAGAAAATTAGCATGAGTTGTAAGCGCCGCTCACAACAAAATTGTGAGTTGTAAATAGTGGGAGGGATAGAGCTCATAAAATTTAATTCTCGCTAGAGAGCTGAAATTTTATACATATGTAAGTGTAGAGTAAGCCAATAGGAAAATCTTAAAACCAAGAAGTTTTTTCCGGTATGCGGGGCCAGGCTTTTAAAACTCCAATTCGCACTAGAGATCACTAAGATAAATCTAAAAAACCTGAAGTTTCAACCAAAGGACGGTAAAAAGCACTTTAAATTCAAAATTAAGATAAATTTTATTGAATGAAGCCTTTCATACACATTGCATTTATCCAAAATAAAAATTTCCTATTTTGAAAAGTAGCCGTGACTTCACCCACAAATCTAAGCTTTTTCTTTCAGGTACTTTGGCTTAGCAGTTTTTTATTTAATACTCAGGTATTTCTTATTAACTTTTTAATACCAAACTTTGCATGAACCATAAGCACTAGAAGATATAAAAGTCAGCGAGGCCAGGCCCATAAAAGTTATTATACTATAGAGAGATGACATTTTGTAGACAAATAGTAATTGATTTACTCAATCTGAAAATCCAAAAATTAAAGCAGCAGCTACCCTTTTGAAACTTTGCATGCACATTGGGCATATCCTTTTGATATATGTACTTTTACTAATCAGACTTTCATATGTAAATTTATTGAGAAAAAAGACAGGATCACGTCCATTAAAATGTACGCTGTATTTAATATGTTTCTTTCCAGAGGACTCTTACCAAATTGCGTACACACTAGCGACCCGTTGTAATGACGCAATAGTGCATTTTAAAGGTCTACAATTCAACACCCATCACGCTATAACCCATTATTTTATGTAACTATGGCATTTTCAACTGGCACAGCGATCATTAATAGAAATAAGACACACCATAAATTTTAAGTTTAAAAAGTCTTATAATAAAAATTTTTTTAAAAAGTAGTCAGATCCTCACATAAACATAAATGTGAAAAAAGGCCAAGTTCCTATCCAAAATTTCGGCCATTAAAAGTAGTGAGATATAAATTTTGACCAAGTTCTTGTTTGGCACAATACCTAACACAGAAATATGCTATGCGTTATATAAATTTGTAATCGTAAGGGTGTCATATAATTTCTAGATAGTCTGTTTACTTGGCAATATTTTTACCTTTCTAAAATGTAGAGGATAATGCGTTCTATTGGAAAAAATGTTGTCAAGTAAGCAGGCTATCTAGAAATTATATGACACCCTTACGATTACAAATTTATATAACTCATAGCATATTTCTGTGTTAGGTATTGTGCCAAACGAGAACTTGGTCAAAATTTATATCTCACTACTTTTAATGGCCGAAATTTTGGATAGGAACTTAGCCTTTTTTCACATTTATGTTTTTGTGAGGATAATAATCACAAAAACGAAAAATTTCCATTGTTGAAGAATTAAGAGAAGCTAACATAATATATTAGAAGAAATGAGTTATATAAATAAGTTTGGAGAAAGTTCCTTTAAGAATAATCGAAATAATTTAAAGTTAAGAACGTACAAACGCAATTTTCAAATGGATGTCATTGGAAAAGACATAAACCAAATGCATATTATCATCAAAACCATTAAGAACCAAAGTGAGGAACTTAAAGACGATTATAACTCACAGTTAAACGTTATCAGTAGAGATGTAAAAGTATTACGAGAGTTGATAACAAAAGGTATTGATGACGATGTTAAAGCTATTGAAAAAGTAGTCAAGAATCAAGTTCATTTTGCAAATGAATGCGTTTTAAAGAATATCGAGGAAAGATTTGATAATATTGAAGAATTTATATTTAAGTCAATTAATAAAATGCTGTTGTAGATGTTGTTAAAAAACGAAAACTCGAGCTTCCTAAAATTAAAGGATAAAAATTATATATAAATAATGGAATTTTACGTTTAGATATTAATAAGGAACAACTCGTATAAAGGAAATGAATTCAGATAAGAGAGAAATAGTTAATGAGCTGCACAAACAAGTACGAAAAAATTTGAAAAGAAGACTAGTTATAATGAAAGGAATTAATGATTTATGGCAAGCAGATTTGGTTGAGATGAGCAATTACGTAGCATATAATAACGGATTTAACTACCTCTTAATGGTGATAGATGCTTTTTCCAAAATGGCTTAGGTCTTAGCAGTAAAAAATAAATCTGCACTCAACGTAACAAACGCTATGAAAAATATATTCGGAAGCCAAAAAATTTACAAAATGATGATGGTAAAGAATTTTTCAATAGTCAATTTCAGCAGTGAATGCAATCAAATCAAATTAATCATTATTCAACATATAGTGTTCTCAAGGCATCCATAATAGAAAGATTCAATAGAACTCTAAAAGGAATGATGCGGAAAGAGTTTAGTTGCCAAGGAACTTATAAATGGACAAACATATATAAACAACTTGTTGAAAAATATAATAACACTTACCATAGAACAATAAAAATGACGCCTAATGAAGTAAATTCATCAAATGAAAAATTGTTGTTGAATACAGTCTACAACAATTTGAAAGTGTTTAAAAGACCCAAGTTTAAAGTAAATGATAATGTACGAATAAGTAAATATAAACATATATTTGAAAAAGGTTACACACCTAGTTGGACTACGGAAATATTTAAAATTAAAACTATAAGAAATACAAATCCTAATACGTATATATTATAAGACTATCAAGGTCGCGAAATTAAAGGTGGCTTTTATGAGCCTGAGCTAATGAAAACTAAATTTTCAGAGACATTTTTAATTGAAACAGTTTTAAAAAGGAAACGAAATAAAATTTACGTTGAATGGTTAGGATTTTCATCAGAACACAACTCCTGGATTAATGACAACAATACATCAACATAAAATCATTAGAAATTTATTAATAATTTATTCGCTCATCAGCTTTAAAAATGTTAAACGGAGACTCTTCATATCTTGTTGCAATCGTGCTAAATGAAAACTGTGTTTGTGGCTTAATAAGTTTCGATACATATCACTCAATCCCAAATGTTGATGTCGAAAACAATTTATTTCATATTGGGAATCATGAAATAAAAATTCCAGTTGGATCATATGAATTAACAGATACAGCTGAAGTATTAGCAAATAAATATCACAGTATAAACGCAAAAGGATTGCTTGATGTACGAGCATATTATAATACTCTACAAACATACATAAAAAGTACTACAGATACAATTTATTTTAATAAGAAGAGATCAATCGGATCTTTATTAGGGTTCAGTACAAAAGTATTAGAGCTTGGCGTGGAACATTACTCTGATAAAACAATAGATATAACCAAAATAATTACAATAATTGTAGAATGTAACATTGTAGGCGGATCATATATAAATAACATGTCTGCACATATTTTGCATCGGTTTTCACTTAACGTCAGTCCAGGATATAAAATAACTGAGGCTTCAAATAATGTAATATATTTACCTGTAAGTTCAAGAACAATAAGTAGTCTTATTTTGAAAGTTGTTCATCAACACGGAAACTTAATAAATTTTCGTGGTCAAAAACAAACAATAAGATTGCATTTAAAGCCTATGAGAGAATGATTATATATAATAAAACTGAGTTGCAAAAGCATTCACCATTCATTCTAACCTTATCAACGGAAGACGAAACCGGAAAGCTATCGAATTGCAATCAATCAAAGAAACAGAAAAAGCGACAAATTAAAGAAATAATACGAAAGAAACAAAAAATTATTCTTCGTGAGGATGATAAGGAGTTTTTAAACAATTTGGGGTTTCAGCTAAAAGTAAAATCGTAAAGATAAAGGAACAATGAGCAGCATTATTAACATTTTACAAAAACTCGATAACTCCATTATTCAGAAAGAGTACCACAGCTACACATCATATTTACAATCATTTAAAAATAATGATGAAATTCGTATATCAATTCAAAATCAAGATTTGTATGTTTTACCAAGTGAAAGTCTTCTATATATAGAAGGACTTGCTACGAAAGGGGACTCATCAGTTTCTACATCCATACGGCTCTTAAACAATTGTATGGCACATCTATTTGATGAAATTTGTTATGAAATTAATGGTATAGAAATTGATCGCACACGCCATTTGGGTATTGCAACGGAATTAAAAAACTATGTCTCGCTGAATAAATCTGAAAGTGACAGTCTACTAAATGCAGGATGGTCTCCTTTTAACATTGATGATCTTACGCTTGAATAGGGTTATTTCAATTTTTGTGTACCCTTAAAATATTTACTCAGATATGCTGAAGATTTTGATAAAATTATAGTTAATTCTAAGCATGAGCTGATACTTTCACGATCTAAACATGATGGACAAGTTCTTAAATCTCAAACGATAGCTGAAAAAATAAAGTTAGCAATTTTAAATATTACTTGGAAAGTAACACACGTTCAACTTGCTGATGTGTACAAATTGCAGATGCTTAACAATAAACAATCGCCGTCCATTAAGTACATGTTTTAGAAATTGGGATATGTATTACTATCCTTTACATACAGAAAGTACAACAGCATTATGGAATGTTAAGCTAGCTACCGAAAACGAGAGACCGCGTTTTTCATTATTGGGTCTTCGAAATGATGATAACAAGTTTTAACATTGCGATTTAAGTGATATTAAAGTGCATCTTAACTCTGTTACATGTCCATATGGTAATTTAAATCTAAAATTCGACAGAAATCGTTTTGCAATTCTATATGATATCTACTTAAAATTTCAACAAAGTTATTACTCACGTGATTCCCAACCATTATTAACCCCGGAAAATTTCAAAACTATATCGCCAATAATAGTTTTAGATGTTACTCATCAAAATTAATCAGTTGAAACTGGACTTATTGATATTCGCATTGAATTAAAAACCTTGAAAAATATTCCGCCTAATACAGCTGCATATTGTTTGATTATACATGATAAGATGTTTGAATATATAGGTATTCCTCTTAGAAACGAAATAAGAAAATAATGTAAATTTTCTATTTAGTTAAAAAATAAATATATATTATTACAATAAAAAATTAGATAAATAAATATAAAAATTCTTTTCATTATGTATACAAGAACGATGAAAGCAAGTAAGTAATTGTATGTCTACTTATGTAATGGTAGCTCATATGTAATTGGTTAAAAAGTATAAATACCAAACTTCAAAATGTTAATGCTTATTCACAAATACTTCGTGCAAGTACTTGGTCATAATTGATTGTAAAGCCTATAGTACACGGCATGTAAAAAGCCACATGCATATGTGGCGATGACGTCACAGACATTTTCAGCATTTTGGTTGCATTTTTTTAAATTACTAGTAGTGGCTACATGCCGTAAAATTTTGATAAACAATTTTGTTCCAAAATACAAATGTGACATTTTTAACCGAATTGAACACATTTTCTGAAGCAGCAAATCTGTAATCATGTGAATATTTGCATGTACATATGTTGCTAGTACACGGCATGTAGCAAATGTAGTTTTGTGATGACGGCAAAATTACGTCAGAACCACATGCGCATGTGGTTTTTTACATGCCGTGTACTATAGGCTTAAGAATGGTGCTAAAAGATATATATGATTTTTTGAAAAGATGTTCCCATATTGTTTCGGATGAAGACAAAAACAAACTAATTAATATTCAACATCAGCTAGAGTGCGCCAACAAATTGTAGAGAAAGAAAAGAGAATTTGGAGAACATTATGAAGATTGTGTTTGGTCGGACGATAATACAACATGTATGCCGGACACTTGCTTCTACTCGCACTACCGAAGTAAAAATATGGAAGCGGAAGAAGTAGCAAAGCAACTGATAACAACATATAATATTTGCAATGTTACTAAATATAAAAATTGCAATTTCAATCAAATCAAAACTGAAAAGTATAAAGGCTAAATCAAATTAAAACTCAATTTTACTTCTTGTTTGTCATTATATTTTTATTTATTTATTTATATAGTTAAGGAGCATCTTAAATATACATTTATAATGTGTATATGTATATATAAAGTTTAGAATTACGAAAATCATGTATTGTTGCCAATAGCTTCCCATTGGGCTGCTATTTCATCCAAGATTTTGTCATTACCATCATGCAGCATCTCAATTAAAGTCACTGTATTGTCGAGTAACTCATCATCTCGGCAGGATTATTATTTCTTTTATTTCTATTAGTGCTCTTCCTGAGCGAGTATTTTCATTTCTATTCATTAATGACATTTTACTTAATTCACTTAATTTATCTAATTTGTTCAAAAGTAGAAGTTAGAATAAACATACGTTTCTTATTTGTAAGCAACAAGGATTGAGTTTTTCTTTCGCTAGTTATTGCCAGCTGAAAACCAACTGATCATCACCTTATTGACAATTTGATTGTAACTAAATATTAAAAAACATTTCAATAGAATGAGACAACTAGAATAATAGTGCAAACTAGTGCTTGCTAGTTTATTGTTAGTTGACTTTCTGCTGACCATCAGCTGATTTTCCAGCTGATCATCTGATCGCCATCTGAATGATCATCATCTTGTTAATTAGAATACTTTACCCAAAAGCAATGTATCCATTTAATAATCTTAAAATATTTATAGCAAACTTCAATTACAATAATATTTGTTTTTTTATTTTATAATTATCTTTAGTTAACGATAAGCTTATAATCTTTTTGATATTAAATAATATTTTTTTATGAAATTTTCAATTTGTGTTATTTTTTGGTTTTTATCATTTAAGTTGGAGATGGTCCTTAAAAATAAGCCCTTCAAAGTCCTCTAGAAATTTACGATTTGGATTTGTGGACATCCTGCTTATATTCCAAGGCAAGGACAAAAGGCGACTAATAAATTTTTTAAAAATTTTGGTGGTTCATATACAGTTTTCACGGATCTTGTTCTTTAAAACACATTGCTAAGCATTGCCAAAAATTTCATTGAACAAATATTAAAGTGGTATTTTATTTAAAGAAATTTGACAACATTACGTTTTACAAAATAAGGTTTTTATTTCAAATACATAATCAGAATATTTTAATACAGTTTCGGAATTTTCTCTCCTTCCCAAGTAAAAAAGGGTTGTGAGTTTAAAATGTAAAAGCCTTCATTGTCTTCAATAGTTTTTTCGTTGTCATCAGGAAATACCTCCGCCAATTCTAATGTGTATGAATAATTTTCTAGTTTTTTTGTTAAAGAAAATTTTTCATCCCCAGCCCCTTGAACTACTTTATTTTCTAAGCTATTGTAGCATTTGGGAAGATATAGCATTCCATCCTCGAGTTCTGCAATAACTATGTTTCCATATTTGGTCTTATGACCAAACATCATTATCCCTTTATATGGCTTTGATGGTTGTAATTCCTTCACAGATATGTATGATTTTGCTTTCAGTTTATTAAAACCCTCAACAATCTTAATGTTTGTAATATTTTTTGAAGTCATAGTTGACTACTGAAGGATTGCAGTTAGTTAATGAATAGTATTATTTTAGAAGCTGCGTTTTTATATCAATTTATTTGGCACACATTTAAACAATTTTTAATCAGGAGAATTTTGTATTCTGAAACTAAAATTTTGATCTCTTAATATTATTATTCATAGCTTCATAATTTCTCTTACTTAGTTTCTACATTATAATGAAAAATGCCTCCTCTTATGTTTTAAATAATTTATTTAAAATAATTATATTATATGCAAATGTTCTCAAATATGCATCTTCATATTCACTTAAACATACATATGTAAAAAATATTTATGTATAGTTATGTGCAAAAACAGCATTAAATTCATTTAACAGTCACACACTAACATACAAGTACTATACAAGGTTTCTTAAAATAAAATTATTCCTTCAATTTTTATACTTTCATCCCAAAGTAAACAAACAATCTTCGTTTCCCTTTTCTTCTTACCAGCCAACAGCAATAAGCAAATTTATAGCATTTAAGGACAACAAACAAACGCACAACTACTACACAAGGCTTGTTTAAATAAAATTCTTCCTTCAATTTTTTACACTTTCATCCCAAAATAAAACAAAAGAATCCTCTTTTTCCTTTTTCTTCTTACTAGCCAACAGCAATAAAAAAGCAAGTTTATGAACGTACAAATAACAGCCTAATGCTGTTATCTGTAAAATGATAAGCAACCGATATTTCAAACTAAAAACGATGTTTATAATTAAAAAAACAAAAAGGTTTCTATTGACGATTTCAAGTGATTTAAGAGACAGAAATAGACACAACTATTATTAAAGAGACAAACCGACAGACAAATATAAAGGCTCGTTAAACAAAAGTAATCCCTAAAATGTTTCATCGCATCAAGTGTGCATTGAAAATAAAAAAATCTATTTAACGACATAAAAAATTTTCTTATGCACTTGCATTTCACACAAAAAAAATAATCCCAAAATTTTTTCATCTCTTAAATCATCCAAAATAAAAATCGTCCCAAAAAGATGATTTTTTACATTATGAGCTTTTTGTTTACATTAAGAATTTTTTGTAAATTAAGTGTATGTCCATAGGAATTTGTGGGTGTGTCTGCTTGTCTGTGAGAATTTAAGCGAGACTTTGATTGGTAGGGGGCGTATGTATGTATGTGTGTAAGTCTGTGAGAATTTAAGATGATTGTGAATTACTAGGGGCGAGGTGTTCTTGTAATATTTAGCCGTGAGAATCTATGTGCATATATGTCTGTAGGAGTTTAAGACTATCCGTGATTTCGGGTAGGTGAGAGTGTTGTGTTGTTGAGATTAATCTTGTATATCGTATATGTATGTATGTATGACCTTGGGAATTTCTGTATGTATATCTCGGGGAGAATTTAAGACTGGTCATGATTTGTGAGGGGTGTTTTTGAAATTTTCTTTCTTTATATGTAGGTAGAAATAAATTTTTTTCAATATTGACATTTGGTACTATAAAATACTATCATATCTGAACTTCCTTAATCCTTGTATGTTTTTATACATACGATTGCTTTATATTTTCTCATGCTTAAATTTGTCACGCATTAAAGTCTGCCTGTGAGAAATTCGTTTATTTAACTACATCCGCCTTCTTTGACTGGACAACTTTTCTACACCCAGAGAAAAACTAACTTAAAATCAGTAAAAACCATGTTGTCATATTGAAATTTTTATTTCAATATGGAAAAATATAAGTTTACTTATTGGTTTATTAAACTTATTAGTTTGTAGGTATCTCAATATACATTTTCTATTATAATTATTAAAAATTATTGAATTAATGTGATGCATTCTTATTTTTAAGCAGCAGATTTTTCCTGATCATGGGAATATGTGGAGTTTCTCTGTCCATAATAAGTTTGTTTATCTTTGCATTGTGCTTTGACTAAACGACGCTTCATATATTTTCATGATGTAGATATGTAAGTGTGATTGTTAAGTTCCAATAAATACTTGAGCATTGATAAGAAATTTTATATGTATACATACAAATCTACAAATTGATTTTATGTATGTATGTATGTATGTACATACAAATAAGTGTTTAATATTTTTTTTGTCTTGCCCCTCAAGTCAGCCTAGAACCATATGTCTCTATGTCAATACCCTTTCTCCAGCGACAATTTTATGTGCGAGTAGAGATGCGTTAGAAACAAAAGTTCTAGTGTATTTCTGGTGATATTGTCAATGAACCCGTCAGTAGTTTGGTAGTAAGCTCAACGACGATCAAACATTTGCTCGAGACAAATGGTACCAACACAAATAGTAAAAATATTTATATAAGTGTTGAATTATTAAACTAAATTAGATAAACACATAGTGAAAAAATCCAAAATGATTAGCAGTATTTAAACAGAAAGAACGTTTATTTAATTATTATTTTTCGAACTTCATTTGTTTCTATCAGGCCTGTTACAGAAATAAGGTTCGATCGAAAGTAAAATCAATTCCGAAAAAACTTCTTCAGAAAGTTAAAATCGATCAAATTCCTCTGAATTGTAATCACGTTTTATTTTGTGCTCGAATTAGTAGTTTTTGTTTGTGAAAGAATAAAAAAAAATTAAAACGTTTTTATTTCAATTTATAATCTATATTATTAACTTTTAATAACATTTTATTAGTATTTTTAATATAATTTTTATTATTTGCAACAAATTTGTATGTTAAAAGTTAGTAGTTGTTTTATGCTGGTTCGGGGCCCCTTTTTCAGTACAAAAGTCTGCTCATGCCTGGATGGGAATGTCATACATTTAAATTATATTTCCTGCTTCAGCATTTATTTATAATATGAGTTTTCTAGGCCTGGATGGGAATATACATGTTAACTGACACATGTACATGTTAATTGACACATACGCGTTAGCTGTGGTTGTGAAATTCAAACACATTTTTTTAACTGATAAGAACAAATTTTTTTTAAAGAGCATTTAATGTATATTTTTATCAATGGAGATGCTGGATACATGAGTGTAATTTAAATATTTACCCTTGTCAATGAAATAAAAAAATTAAAGTTTAGTAAAAATGTATAATATATATTTGTATTAAAAATTTTATTTTACAACATTTTAGTATCTGTTTAAAAATTATTTTATATTAATATTTAACTTTAATTTTCTTTCTTGGTGGAGTTAACTTGCTTGAGATATCTTTTTTTCAATTATTGAATTAAAAGCAAGATTCATTCTCTAATCCATATGTTTTTTCTCGCAATTCTTTAATTTGTAAAAATATTTTTTCTTGCAATTTTGTCATTTGTTCATCGAAATACATTTTTAATGACATTTCTCTACGAGATATCATATCTTGAAGAGTGTTATTAATAATCCCAATTTTTTCATCAAGTTTTTTGAGCTGCTGTTTTGATAAAGTTATTAAATTTTATTGTAATTGACTGATTTCCGTTCCTAAAGCTACGGTCACACTTGTCAAACATTTGCCCAAAAAAGCGTAATCACTAAATACTAATGAAAAATCTTTCAATTCAGACAAAACTTTGTCAAGTTAAAGAGTAGCCAATATTGTTGGATTCTATGACATTGTCCATTAGTTGTGTTCGAAACTGTTTAATATGATAAACCAGTGTCTGGATCAAAACTTTTTTCATTAGTGTTTGTTGGTTACGCTTTTTTGGGCAAATGTTTGACAAGTGTGACCGCAGCTTAAGTAATGTTTATTAATAGCGTCTTTTTCTTGTGAAGGAAACGAAATATTAGTAATCCTTTTATTTTGCACGTCGATATTGTTATTTTTATCCAAGAGAATTCCAACAACTTGACGAATTTTTCTTTTTCCTTTTTCTGTTTTAATGATATCGCTTGAGCTATTACCAAATTTATTAATAGACATATTGTGTCCTGACCCTTCTATTACCATTAATAATCTGAACCTAGCAACAAATATATATATATATATATATATATGTATATATATATAGGACTATATTTTTCTTTTATAAATTTTATAACTTTTTTTATTAAAATAATATTTTTGTTGTTATTGTTTTTATAGTTTAATTTTTTTCAATGTTTCCTTATATAACATTAATTTTACAATATTTTCTTATTTTCTAAACAGATTAAAACTAATTAAACATCTATATTTATACTAAGAAATATATCATCATCATCATCCATAAATTTATCATATAAATTTAAATTAGATTTTGATAATTCCGATGATGATGTTGTTGATGATGATGCTGGTGTTGGTGATGATAATGAGGGTAAAGAATTTATGCTACAATGTCCCCATGCATGTGTATCAACACCATTTTCTTTAATAAATCTCTTATCATCTAAATAGCTTAACTTACTTATATGTTGGGTATATATTTGATGAATCTTAGATCTAAATATATACATGGAGTCATAATACAATTATTTTTTTCTAAAAGACGTTTTCTAAAATCATTAATACTTAATTTAGCGGTGACGCATTGCTTTACGTCTTTAATTTTTTTGATTTCTTTCTCATCTCTATCAATTTTTACAGAATACATTTTAGCTCTTAAGTCAATGAATTCCTTAATAACTTTGCCATTACACTCATCTTTCATCATTCCTAATACTTTTTTATTCATCAGTGGGAAATTATAATTATTTTCTTTAGAATATGCAGATGTATCGAAATGTATTGGGATATCATATCGAATATCATCACACAAATTATTTGTTCTGACATCATATATAAATGAATCGGTATCCATATAACAGAGATTGATATTTTCAAGATATTTTGGCTTCATGTAATCATAATGAAAATTATACATTTTATACTTTGATAATTCTAAAACAGAAAAACCGATATATATAGGTTTATTATACACAGTTCGCACTCTACTCATTTCTATGGCAATCATTTCTTCATGAATTTTAAGAGAACTGTGAAAATTAGGTTTAGCTATAAGAGCTCTAGCTCTTAACCATTTACCTCTACTCTCCCATTCCCAAACTAATTTTACGTCTTTTCTTTTATCGACATTTTCCATTGTCTTACCGTATACAGCATTGTTTAAAAGTTTGAAAAAGTTTTGTTCAAATGAATTTTTAGCTATTTTTCTATGATGATTTTTTAAGTCAATATACTTTTTTAACCAATCCAACTGATTAAATTGAAGTATTCTATATATTTTCTTTAAAATGAAACCATTTTGAAGACACGGTTGAAGATTTCTATAGTGTATTACATATTTTGTTTTATGATTTAAGTCGGTAATTAGTTTTGATTGCTTCATAGTTTCAATTTTTTTGTTTTCGGCACAAAATGGAAAATCATTATGATAGTCGTGTAATGTTGATGGGTACTCTAAGTCTATTGCGACATTGCATAACCATACAAATTGTTAACATCTAAATAAATAAGATAATTTGATTCTTTAGTAGAATCATTATCACTAACGTATTTATTATTAGCAACTGATCGTCGCTTACTACATTGTACAATACCTAACCTAATACCCCGCAAAACGAAATTGTACATATTAATATCAGTTAACAATTCAAGTTCTATTTCTGTATATTTTAACATAGCATCCCATGAAAGACCTGGGGTAGTTTAATACTAACAGGGATCTAAATTATAAATACTTTTACAAACTTTTGTAAAACTTTCAAATATATCACAAAGTAATAAGACATCTACTTTTAAATATAAAAGTAAATAGTCCATAAGAGTTCTACACTGAAATGTATTCCAAACTTTTTCAGCATGTTCATAATTATCAACACTACACGACTCATTTGTAAGTTTATTGAAGAAGACTAAATGGGGTGGTAGCTGTGGTTCCTGTAGACGATTGACTGAATCTAGATAATCGTAAGGAAAGACACCTTTACGTCTCATTAAATTGAACTCGTTAACATTTTGATATTCAGATTTCACAACTTTTAAGTCATCATCTGATAAATATCATGCTAGCTTTTCTAAGCTAGAGGACATAAATCGAAATGAGTCTAGAAAACGGAGTTCAATAGTATTTTTATCATTTACTTTAATTTTTTTAGATATGCATACATATAATTCCTTTTTTAAAGGAATTATATTTATTTCACCTTCAACAGATGAAAATTCCCTAACAAACAAATGACAATCATATGCCGAAAGATTGTGAAAAAATATTGGAATGAAATTAACAATTTGATATTCCAAATTGCATTTGTTATGAGCAGGACCTCTATATTCACCGGTCAAATGACAATGGTCAATTACCCTGTCTTCAACTGATAAATTTTTTTTACAAATATAACAAGTTGTATCTGTATGTTGTTTTATCTGTTGAAGTGGGGTTAAGAAATTCATTGGTTTAACAATACTTAAGTAATTATGGTAGATATCTAAGACATCAGCAACTAAATTTTTAAAAAAGTGTTTTGGTGCATCGTCACCGCTATAAATTCTAAAAAAATCTAAACTGGAGTTCAATGAACACTTAATATTATAACTATAAGCAAATGGAATATGCTTTTGCGTAGATTTTACGTTTGTAGAGTTTTGTATATTAACTGACTCTAAAATACATTCAAAGTCAGCATACACTACAAAAGGCGCATCCATTTGCTTTTTAAAATTTTTAAAACTTAAATTACATTTATCTAAAGTAGGTATCTTAGTCACCTTCTTTATATGTTGCATACATATATTTTATTATTTTTTTTTGTCAGTTGACTTCCTATTAATCTGTAAGGAAAAAATAATATATTTTTATTTATCAGTACTAGAATTATTATTACTTTTATTTTTTTAATTTACATCTAAATATCAGATTACAAATGTAGATTAACTTACCTTGAAATATTCTTAATCCACACGTAGTGAAGTTGTTCTCCTTCTTCCAGTAAGAGCAAGTTTATGTGAGTTGATTTATCTTCTTGGGTGAAATAATATGGACGCACTATGTTTTCCCCCTCCAAACCAAACACATTTATGCTGATATTCAAATTATTCAACTCAAACACCTTTATTTTATTTACGGACAAGGGAAAATTAAGTTCTTTGAAATTTAGAATAATACTATTTTCTAGAACGTTAAATTCATTTTGTATTTTATTAATATTATATGATGAAAATCTCGTTGGATGCTGTCCATGAGCGATTGGATATAGAGCGGATATTATAGCCCACTTAAAACAATATTCATCCTTGTTTTTTACGTTGATGCATGCTTGTTTTCTTAAAATGCTAGGTGGTAAGCATATGTATTGAGACCCTTTCAAACATTTATACTGATTGATATTAATTTCAAGATGAGAAATTTCAATTAATGCCCATCCACTATCCCGTTCTTGAAATTCACTCATTTTTTTAACTAAAGTGGCATCGTGAAGGATATGACTGTTTTCAATTTCACCATCATCAGTTGACGAAGATAAAATGCTCATTTTTGTTTGATGTCATTTTATATCCACACTGCATGAATCATCTTCTTCTTTTATTAAAACATACTCACAAAGCAGTTCAAAGTTAAATTTTATATTACAATGTTGTTGTAGTGAATCTCTTAACAATTTTACAATTTTTGCCTTTATTGCATTTAAAAACACTTCCGGGATTAATTTATCCTTATTATCATTTTGAATTATGTACACTGCTAATCGATTTTTAAAAGATGAACTTATCCGTTTCATATTATCATTATTCATTAGCTCAGCACTATTAATTTTATGTGTGTTTGTTCGCAAATGATATGGCCACATTGTTTTTGTTGTTCTATTAAATGAGAATGTGTTACGAACTCTTTACGGTTCGTAAATTGGATGTTACATGTTGCACACTTTAATAATGATGATGAAGGTCCTTCGTGATGTGATCTTATATTTCCGCAGAATGTACAAATAAAACCGACCATTTTTAAATATATTTTTTATTTTTTGTTGTTGAATAATGATATTTAGCTTTGATTTTCTTTTCAAGAATGATAAACATTTATTTTTTGAACGTTCTATTTATATTAAATTTTAACGTTAGCTGTTGTTGTGAAATTCAACCATATTTTTTTAGGAGCATTAAATATATTCTTATCAGTTGTTTTGTTTCAACGCATAAAAAATGTTTTATACACCGGATGTGGTTTTAAAATGTGTTATCAGTTATTTTTTCGCGTTAGCTGTAGTTGTGTAATTTAAACACATTTTTTTAAGGAGCATTAAATATATTCTTATCACTTGTTTTGTTTCAACGCATAAAAAAATGTTTACACACCGGATGTGGTTTTAAAATGTGCTATCAGTTGTTTTTACATGTTAGCTGTAGTTATGAAATTCAAACACATTTTTTAAGGAACATTAAATATATTCTTATCACTTGTTTTGTTTCAACGCATAAAAAAATGTTTTATACACCGGATGAGGTTTTAAAATGTGTTATCAGTTATTTTTAATTCTAAATGTTAAAATATGTAAATTCATACATTAGATGTGATCTATACACCAGATGTTGATTCAAGGTCATTAATTTGTTATTAGGATTTATATAGCAGATGTTGATTCAAGGTCATTAATATATTATCAGATAATTTAGGTCTACTCCTCTAGTTATATATCTCTTCATCTATAATTTTTAGTATAAATAGCGGTGTCGATAATGAAATTCATCATTCTTATTATAAAATTTCTTGAATAAATACCTATTATTTGATCTATTCTTCAAAAATAAAACAAATATAAAATGCAGAATACTTTAGAAATACTTAACGGATTGGGGAAAAAAAATTTTTTTTTTTTTTTTTATAATGCATGTATTTATTTATTGTATCTTCATATGTGAACTAAAAATAAGTATTCAAATCTTAAAAAAAAAGTTATTAGGCCCGACCAGTGTTGGACATAAACTTAGTGGTAGTTATAAATAATACATTAGTAGTGATAATAAAAAAAGGGGGGGGGGAAAGTATTTTCAAGTAGTCCCATCTGGAGTGTTAGGTATAAGAGCCCGTGTGTCCCTCTTTTTTAAGCGGATGTGTCCAGTAAAGTTCAAAATATTACGAGCAAGCGGATTAGGATGTGATTCGAGTTTTGTTAAATATTTGCCTGCGTATTTTGCAATTTCTTCAGTCACTAGTGGCATATTTAAATCACGATGTTTAATAGAGTTTTGGATGTACCATGGAGCCGATGTTATTAACCGTAAAATTTTGTTTTGCCTTCGTTGGATTCTCTCGACATTGGAAGCTGAAGCAGTGCCCCATAACTGAATTCCGTAGCACCATACTGGCTTCAAAAGCGACTTGTACAGTAAAAGTTTGCAGTCTAAGCTGAGTGTTGAGTTTCTGCCAATCAACCAATATATTTGAGTTAACTTAAGTTTCATCTGAGTTAACTTAGAGTCAATATGATGTTTCCATGTAAGTCTTCGATCAAGGTGTATACCAAGGTATTTCACTTGGGAATGTTGAGGAATATTATGATTGTTGATTCGAATGGGGGAGCAAGTATCTCTTCTTAGGGTGAACGTTATATGGACACACTTTTGTTCATTGACTTTAATTCTCCATAAGTTCAACCATATTTCCAGCTGAGTGATATGTTCCTGGAGATTGCGGGATGCCTCATAAGGGTTTTCGTACACACTCATACAGGCTGTATCATCGGCAAAAGTAGAAATATGGATATTATTGCTCACAGGCATATCACAAGTATATATTAAATACAAGACAGGACCCAGAATACTACCCTGGGGCACACCAGAAGATATAGATTCGGGCACACTCGTGAACTCTCCTTCCACAACAGTGAACTTCCTATCAATAATATAACTTTCCAAAAGCTTTTGAATGTTTATTGGCAGATATGTCTTCAATTTTAAAACTAGGCCTTCGTGCCATACTTTATCAAATGCCTGAGAAACATCAATAAAGAGAGCAGAACAATACTTCTTTTCTTCAAATGTTCTTCTTACAACTTGGACCAGTCTATGCGTTTGTTCAATCGTGCTGTGCTGACTTCTAAAGCCAAATTGATGGTCCGGGATGCACCCATTTTCAGTTAAAATTTTGGACAATTTAGTCATGAGCAGCTTTTCGAAAAGCTTTGAGATTGTAGATAGTAAGCTTATAGGCCTATATGACTCAGTCTTGGTAAGATCTTTGCCCGCCTTTGGAATCATTTTGATCTTGGCCAGTTTCCAGTTACGTGGAAAATACTGCATTCTTAAAATAGCATTAAAAGTAAATAGCAGGATTCTTATTGCAATATGAGGCAAGTTCATGAGCATTTTGTTACTAATGCCATCAATACCTGGAGCTTTCTTCGGGTTGAGTTCAGCAATTACTTTTTGTACTTCACGCATCTTAAACCTTAAGGGACGAGGGGGTAGAGAAACTACACTCGGTAAATCAGCAGCACCCGTACATGAATTGGGAGTGAATACAGATTTTAAATGCTCAGAAAATAAGTTACCTTTCTCACTATCACTTCTTGCCCAGCCTCCGGTTGCAGTACGCAATGGTGATTTAAGATCAACGGGTCGTTTAAGATTTCTAGTAGCGCACCATAAAGAGTAATTAGATGCGGACGTTACATCAAGACCTTCTAAATACTTTTCCAGTAGTGCAGTTTTTTCCGACGATAGCAGCTCCTTGAGTCGTTTAGTACATTCTTTAAGTCTGATTGTATTTAGGGGTGATCTGTGTTGTTGCCATTCTCTTCTAGCTCTCCTTTTTTCACATACAAGACGTTCAATTTCCGTAGAATAAATTCTGTTAAAGCCGGTCTGCGGATAGGAGGTAGTGGCGTGTTCAGCAGCCTGTGTAATATTTTCGTTAAGATTGGCAATATTAAATTCAATATCATCGCATGATCTAAGCTGAATGTTTTCTACGCAGTGACTACTAAGATATTTTTTGAATACCAGCCAGTTGATTCCATTAATCATCTTCACATATGAGTTAGTTAAATCACTCCTTAGTGGGTTGAAAATTGTAACTATTGTTGAAGAGTGATCGGAGGACAGATCTAGAGAGGCCTCTACATGAATTAAGTCCCTATAAATATTTTTCGTGACGGCAAAATCTATAACATCTGGAATTTTTCTTATGTCAGTAGGCCAGTAAGTAGGCTCCCCACTCGAAATGACATCTAAGCCCATTTTTGAAATTGTATTGAACAAGGCTCGACCTCTAGGTGTAACAAGACGCGATCCCCAGTAGGTATGTTTTGCATTGTAGTCACCAGCTGCCACGAAACAAGATCCAAGCGATTTGTAGAACTTCTCATACTGATCTTCGGTAACTGAAAATCTGGGAGGTGTGTAAATTGATGATATCACGAAATTCGCACAAAAATTTTCTACGAAAATATTCGTTGCTTGCAAATATTCTTCACTAACGTTGTCAAGGACATAGTGCTTGAGTCTTGACTTAATCAGAATTGCTGATCCACCACATGCTCTCTCTCTCTCGGGTCCTTTGTATCATATAAAGTGTAACCATTTATTTTAAATAAGCTTCTTGAGGTCAAATGAGTCTCAGAAACCAACATTATATCAATATTTTTTTCCATGAGGAAGTGCTCAAGTTCATTTTTATGTTGGCGAATGCCGTTTGCGTTCCAGAAACATATTTTTAACGTGTTCATGGTTTATTAACTAATGCTTGAAGCAGTGTATTCTGCATTCGCAGCATTTCTTGCATCATAGTTGTCATATTTGTAGTAAATTTGTTTATAGTTAGCACCAGATTCTCAATAGTAGCTTCAAGGCGACTAAAGTTAAAGCTTGAGTTTGAATTCGTTGAATTATTTGGCGGTGGAACATTTTGCGTGGGAATTGAACTAGTCCTAGCAGCATCAGCATACGATATACGTGAAGTAACTGGTTGGCTGATTTGAGCAAAAGTGTCGGAGTTCGCGTTTACTTGTAGAGCTGGAGTTAACTTGGGCTTTTGGCCCATAGCCTGTTTAACGAAAGAAAATACAGGGCACCCTCTATAGCTAGCTGTCTGATTACCTCCACAATTACTACATTTTTTTTCTGCTTGATCTTTTGGCTTAGTGCAGCTCAGTACCATGCAATTCACCGCAGATAACACACACTGTAGGTAACTTGCAGTAAGTTTTCGTATGGCCATATTCTTGGCAATTATGGCACTGTACGGGACCTGAACGCTTACGTGGCTCTTCAACTGTGATTTTTCGATGTAAGAGATACTTTACGTTATAAACTGGATGGGCTTCATTTTTTTTCAATTGTATGTCATTCGGCTCCAGTTCAACCCAAAATAGGGGTTGGGGGACCTTTTCTCTATTAAATATGTTGGTAACATTTTTTTCCTTGAATCCTTGGTCGACAAGTGCACATTTTAGTTCTTCGGGTTCAACATATGAATCTATGCCCTTTTATACTATATGTAGGCCTTTAGCACTCTTAAGTTGGTATGTGTAAAAATTTGTTTTATTTTTTTCGAATTCACTAACAATTTTTCGGAAATCTTTTTCATTATATATTTGGATTTTAGTTTCATCAATATTACCTCGTTTAATTGGAATGATGTGAAAAGTATTTTCACCAATGGTCGACAGTAGTTTTTTTATAAGCGCGTTAGAATTTTTTTCTCTCAGATAAATAGGTGGTGGCTTAAAAGACTTTTGCGATGATGTAGAGGGCTTGTCGTCGGTGTCTTGCAATAACGAAAAACGATTTTGACGATTGGTAGATGATGCGCTGTTATCCCTAGACATCTTTGGGGCAGATGAAATTTTTGAAGAATTTGGGCTTCGCCCACGCTTTACCACTGTTATATATCTGTCCATTCCCACTTGTACCTTGGGTTTTGAGCTACTGTTATCTGTAGTGATAACTTGGTTTAGTGATGAAGGCGAGCCCGATGCGGATGATATCGCAGACTTAAATGACGAAGTACTAGGCAATGGTAATGTTAACGATTCACTAGTTGGCATTGGACAAAGCGAAGTTGATCGCTGACGAAAAATTGGCTTTGCCGTTAAAAAAGATTTTCATCAGATTTATTATTTATATTTTTTTCATTAAGAGTTTCAGAACTCACAGTAAAATAAGCATTTCTGCCGTTAGAACTCACTTCAAAATTTTTTTCCTTTGAGGTACTCATACAGAGTATTATTCCTCAAGGGAACTTTGTTTGTGTTTACGGTTTTTTTTTGTTTTTGCTATTTCTTGCTATGTAAAAAAAATTAGTAAAGCCAATAAGCTTATTTATCAAGGTGAATATGTATTACGAATATTTTTTGTATGATTTTTGATTTTGTTGTTTTTTATATTTGTTTCGTATGTATGTATGTAAAAAAAATCCGCTTTAATGTCTCTTCACTATGAAGGTTCAACGAGAAAAGAAAATATGAAAAAACAATTTTATCTCTAAGAGATTTTCCTTTTAATGAATCTATGAGAATAGTAAGATGTGATAGAAAGCTTACACTATATGGAGTAAGAGTTATGATGGAGTTGAGCAATCAAATTGTATTTTTACCTGAGAAATATAACTATATATCGGATGAAATAGTCAACGATATTTCGCTGGGAGAATATTATATAAGAAAAGTGACAGATAGATTCTATTATAAGCTTGTTTTTGAAATGAAACAAAAAAATAAATAAATAATAATAAAATAATATAAAATATATATGATATTTATTAAAATTATTAGTTGTATTATAACAATGAATCAAAAGAGGTTTATAGTTATTGATGTACAAGGATTTTGTATTGATAATAAATTATTTGGAAAAGAAATTAGCGTTTCTGGAATTGATTAAAAAATCAAGACGTTTCTCATCCAACCTCCTTTTAAATATTCAGAACTATCATGTAAGGAAAAGATTACAAATAAGTGGTTATATAATCATTTACATGGAATCTGCTGGAATGACGGAAACTATACACTAGATGAATTTAGAGAGTATACAACAACACTTAAATATGAAGGGAATATTAATATTTATGTTAAGCGACTTGAAAAAGCTATATGGATAAAACAACAGATTGCGAAAGAAGAAATATGTATACATAATTTAGATGAAACTAATTGTCCAAATATAAGAACTTTATATAAAAATAATGGAAACATAAACATCTGTAATTATCGTCATCATCATAAAAACAATTCATATCAAATGTGTGCTGAAAAAACTGTAATTATATTGAGAAATTTTATTAATTTTGTATATGTATAAATAAAGAAAACATTGACAAATTTTAGAGTTTAAATAATTTTTTTATTTGAGAAAAAACATTTTTTATAATAAATAGTCTTGGAATTATATTATTTTAACTAGTTTATAATTCATTTTGGCATCATTATGATTTCATCAGCTAAATTGGAGAATCTATTAAATATATATAACAAGAAAATTAATCAAGTTCACAAAATTTTTTTTATAAAAATGATAAATGAAATAAGAATGTATGATAATATCGATAATCTGTTTATATATATTAATGATGAAATTCATAAATGTGATTGTGAAAACATTTTAACGAATAATATAAATGAATGTGGATGTATATATTTTTATAATAGATACAAGTTTATTGAAAAACTTATTAAATTTTATGTAGAATCTGAAAAAATAATATATTGAATAAAAAACATAAAGTTAAAAAATTTTTTTTAAATATTATTATTATTGTTTTTATTTTTATTGGTAAAATGAATATATATATATGGCTTAAAACCAAATCTAAGACCATTTAAGTATTGTATTTGAATATATTCTATTCTTTGCCTACAAACGGCGCAAAACTGCTTATCCCATCTTAGAAAACATTGGACACAAAATATATGCATACAATTTGTAGGCAACATTTTGCATCCAATGTTTTTCATTAAGCATATAGAACATTTGTTTTTTTATAAAATAATTTTTTAAAGAGGTTGTTTTCCTCTTTTTTTTAATATTTTTAAAAATTTGTTTTTATTATTGTTAAGTTTTTGGGGGACCTCAGTCACCCTCTTTTGATATTTTTTAACCTTTTTCAGGTTTTGTTTAATATCTGTTTCCAATTCTTGTATTTGTTGTATATGATGATTATATATATCTTTCATATCATCATCATCATCGTCATCATCATCATCAGCATCATTTTGTAATAGATTTGGCGGAGGAGGAGGATTCGAATGCGTTTCGAAGTCGTCCTGTTCATTTTCAAAAGCTGAACGCTCTATAATATCATTTATTTCTTCCATTTTAAGCACTTGAATGATTTCAATAATTAAAAATTTATGGTTATTATGCAAAAATATTAAAATCTACACCTTGCTAGTTCTCTCACAATATTTACATATTAGACATAATAAAAATAAAAAAATTAATTTGAAAGTATTAAAATTGATTGATGATTTTAGTTTAAGACTTTTTACCGGACCGGACATAATGAAAATTAAAAATAGTTTTTACTTAAAACTGATAAGGGTTGTGGTACAACGTACTCAATCTAAAAACCTTTGCGTTAATAAACATGCTGTGATTATCTAAAAATAATAATCCCAATGTAAGGTACATTTCTTCACATTCTTGAGAAATTAATATAAACACATTTCTAAAAAATAAAACGAGTATTATATTTTATTTCAAATTATATTTATTAAATAAAAATTTCAAACATAAATCACCTCAATTAATTATATTAAATTTTTGTTTTTGTTTATAATTATATTGGTGGCTTTAAGTATTTGATAATTTCAAATGGTGGCTGCAAGTTTCCAAAACTATCAAAATATTCCATATCATTATGCTTTTTATAATATGCTACCCAATGAATTCCAGGACCATTTAAATTATCTAAATTAACAATACCACATTCCTCTACTAATGGCTTTTTGGTAAGTCATCTCGCATAAAAACACCTCTGAAATATTTGAGTTGACTGCAATATTTATATAAATCCAAGTCCGTCAGTGATCGATTAGGCGGATTATTTAAAAGTTTTTTTGGAGCTGAGTTGTAATAAAGAACATATCCAGATTTGTATGGTTTAATATATAACCTTTTCCCATGACAATTGATTCCATATATCTATTGTGACGAGAAGCTTCAGCTAGTTGTTCCTTTCCATTTTTATTACTATTAACAGCTTTAACAATAGCTGCTCCGCCTGTAGGCAAACCTCCAAGTGCAGATAGTGCTATTAAAATTGGAATTAAAGGAAGAAATCCACCAATTTTAGGTATGGGTATAACTCTTGGTATATTAAAATTCATCCTCTTCTTCCTTTTAAAATTTAAACTAACTGTTTTTTTTGCAATTTGAACAGCATCACTTATGTTGTCAGGTTTCTCATTTTTTAAAACTTTCAGTATATTTCTTACAGTAGATGAAAACAATTTTCGATCAAATACTTTTTTCTGTTGTTTTTTCGGCGAACGCGATTTATTTCTCTTCATACCTAGTCCAAATTTTACTTTAGCTTTTATCGCGTTCGTTAAAAACCAAGATTTTGCTCGTTCTTTTAAATTACTATCTGTAGATTTCATTCGTTCCCAAGCCTTATCAGCTAGTGTTTTATCAGCTCGATGTCTTGTATTAATATGTTTTGACTGTGAGTATACAATATCATGTTCTTTTCAAGCCTCATCCAATAAATTTATCCCTCTATCTTCTCTATTCAATCGTTTTTCAAGCTTTGTAACAGGTAATTTGTTTATTAAGTTGTTGACGAATCCTCTTCCAGTCTTATATTGATCTCGTTTATAGCTTTTAATATAATTTATAACCATTTTTTATTACAATTTAAAATGATATACTTTTCTTATATAAGGATTAATTTATATCATTAACATTTTAGTTATCAATCAATCAATATACGAATAATTAAACAAACTAAACATATTGTTGTAAAAAATGCAGATGAAACCTAAAAAATAAACAAAAGATTGTACATAGTACATTGTTACCAAATTCAATACGAGCACTAATTGTAGGACATTCAAATTGTGGAAAAACTAATGTGATGATTAGATTAATAGAAAGTCCTAATGGTCTTACTTTTAAAAATATTTACATTTATTCTAAATCATTATATCAATCAAAGTATATATATATAAAAACATTAATTAATCCAATAAAGGAGATAAACTTTGTTGACGTTTTCAGAAAATGAAAAAGTTCTAAGTCCGAATGAAGCAAAACCGCATTCTATAATTATATTCGATGACTTATTTGTGAAAAACAAAATACTATAAGAGATTACTTTTGTATGGGCAGATACAATCATATTGATTGTTTTTATCTATGTCAAACATATACAAAAATTCATAAACATCTAATACGTGACAATGCAAACATGATTATAATATTTAAACAAGATGAAATGAACTTAAGGCATATATATAATGATCACGTTATTGGTGATATGTCGTTTAAAGAGTTTACAAAGATTTGTGGGCAGTGTTGGAAAGATAAATATGGATTTGTACTTGTAAGCAAGGATGATCCTAAAAATAAAGGAAGATATAGAAAAGGTTTTCATGAATTTGTACAGATATAAAGCAGATTGTAATCAGATGCAGTGCAGATATAAAGCAGATCGTTACCAGATATAAAACAGATCGTAAGCAGATATAAGCCAAGTCACAACCAGATACAGACCAGATACAGATCAGATATTAAGCAAGTTGTAACCAGATACAGATCAGATGTAGAGCAGGTTGTAACCAGATACAGGGGAAATATAAAGCAGATCGTATCCAGATATAAAGCAGATAACCCAGATCATAGTTAGATACAAAACAGATTAAAATAAATAATAAATTGTTAAAAGATATTGTTCAGACAAGAAAAATATTAAAGGAAAAATTAAAAAACATAAAATTAAATGAAGTAGATAAACAGAATTTATTAGAAGATTCATTCAAACTAAACCTTTGTACATATTCAGTGAAAAAATTGCTGATTATCAATCAAAATTTTTTTGAAAGATGAGATGAAACGTAAGGTTAAAATCAGAAAAAGTAATGATGATGATGATCGATCAGATAATTATCAATCAGAATACAATCAACCTAATGAAGATAAAACAGAAACAATACTTACACCACTATCAGATGATAATAGTTTCGATGAAAGTTCTGATAATTATGATAATGCTGAAGACTATAATGAAGTTATTGCAAATGATAATAATAATAAAACTAAATCTAGACTTGAAGAAAATATTAAATTGTTTCTAAATAATAATCAAATAGATAAAGCTTATGGCTTCAACATAGACGAAAGAGGAAATTGACGATATGCAAATAACAACTATTTCCAATTGGGAAGTACAATGTGGAATATGACATCAGGATTATTTCAATTATTACTTCATTCAAAACCTTTACATTGCACTGAAAAAGATTTAGAGAATTATAGAGAAATCTTTATGATTACAAATGTACACAAACGTCAGTTTCAAGCATAAGCTCAAATAAAAGGTTCAAATTCATATAAATATCAGTTCTCGTGGTACCTTTATAGCGAACAGTCGATTATCGGAATTTTGCTTACATACTTAAAAACCAAACAAAAATTATACAAAAAAATATTCGTAGTACATATTATTCGTAATAAGTACATACTGACTTTAATAAATAAGCCTTATTGCTTTGCTAATATTTTTTTACATAGTGAAAATAACAAAAACAAAAGAAAAACCGCAAACAAAAAAACACAAATAAAGTGCCCTTGAGGAATTCATACTCTATATGAGTACCTCAAATACAAAAAATGTTGAAGTGAGTTCTAACGGCAGAAATGCTTATTTTACAGTGAGTTTTGAAACTCTTAATGAAAACAATATAAATAATAAATCTGATGAAAGTCTTCTTTTAACGGCAAAGCCAATTTTTCGTCAGCGATAAACTTCGCTTTGTCCAATGTCAAATAGTAGTGATTCATTAACATTACACTTGCCCAATACTTCTTCATATAAGACAGTAATATCATCCCATTCAGGCTCGTGCTTATCACTTAAAACAGTTATCACTACAGATAACAGCAGATCAAAACCCAAAGTACAAGGTGGAATGGACAGATTTATAACCGTGGTAAAGCGTCGGCGAAGCCCGCATTCTTCATAAATTTCATCTGCTCCAAAAATGTCTAGGGATAACAGCGCAGCCTCAACTAATCGCCAAAACCGCTTTAAAATTTTGAAAGATGACAACGACAAATCCGAGGTATCCTCGAATAAAACATCCAAGCCGCCACCAATCTATTTGAGAGAAAAAAATTCAAATGCCCTTGTTAAAAAATTAATTTTGGTCATTGGTGAGAATAAATTTCACATTGTTCCAATAAAACGTGGCAACATCGATGAAACTAAAATCCAAATTTATGACGAAAAAGATTTCCGCCAAATGGTTTCTGAATTTGAAAAAAATAAAACAAGCTTCTACACATACCAGCTTAAGAGCGCTAAAGGCCTGCAGATCGTATTGAAGGGCAAAGATTCTTATGTTGTTCCCGAGGATATAAAAGATGCACTCGTCCTCCAGGGATTTAAGGTAAAAAATGTATCAACAGCACAAATAGGAAGAAGATCCCCTAACCTCTATTTCGAGTTGAACTTGAGCCAAATGATATAAAATTAAGAAAAAATGAGACGCATCCAATTTATAATTTAAAATACCTCTTGTACCGAAAAATCACAGTTGAGGCGCCACATAAGCGTTCAGGTCCTGTACAGTGTCATAATTGCCTAGAATATGGCCATACAAAAACATACTGCAATTTACCCTCTGTTTGTGTTGTGTGCGGCGAATTACACGGCACTGCTAGTTGCAATAAGCTCAAAATGATAACAAATGTAGTAATTGTGGAGGTAATCACACCGCTAACTACAGAGGATGTCCTGTGTACTCTTTCATCAAACAGACTATGGTGCAAAAACTTAAATTAGCTCTAGCTCAATCAACAAACGCTTACTCCGCCACTTTTGCGCAAATGAGCCAACCAGTCACTTCCCATGCTTCGTATGCCGATGCTGCTAAGACAAATTCTATTCCATCACAAAATGTTTCACCAACAAATAATTCAACAAATGCAAACTCAAGCTTTAATTTCAGTCGCCTTGAAACCGCTATTGATAATCTGGTGCAAACTATAAACAACTTTACAACAAATATGACTAGCATAATGCAGGAAATGCTTCCAATGCAGAACACAATGCTTCAAGCATTAGTTAACCAACCACGAACATATTAAAAATATGTTTCTGGAACGCAAACGGCATTCGCGAGCATAAAAATGAACTTGAGCACTTCCTCATGGAAAAAAATATTGATATAATGTTGGTCTCTGAGACTCATTTGGCTTCGAGAAGCCTTTTTAAAATTTATTGCTACACTATATATGATACAAAGGACCCTAGAGGAAGAGCTTGCGGTGGTTCAGCTATTCTAATAAAGTGAAAAAAGAACTATATTCTTGACAATATATGTGAAGAACATCTACAAGCAACAAATATTGGCATTGAACATTTTTGTACAAATTTCGTGATATCATCAATTTATTCCCCTTCCAGATTTTCAATCACAGAAGATCCGTACGAGAATTTCGACAAATCCCTTAGACCTTGTTTTGTAGCAGCTGGCGACTGCAATGCAAAACATACGTTCTGGGTCTTATCACTCCCAGAGCAACACAATTGCAAAAATGGACTTGGACGTCATTTCGAGTGGGGAGCCCACCTATTGGCCTACTGACATACAAAAAATTCCACATGTCATAGATTTTGGCGTCATGAAAAATATCTCTGGGAATTTGGTTTAAGTTGAAGCTTCTCTAGATCTCTCGTCCGCTCACTCTCCCACTATCGTGACAATCTGTAACCCACTACGAAGTCGCTTGCCTCATCCATATATGAAGATCGTGTTAATTGGCTGGGGTTCAAAAAATACCTTAGTAGTCACTGTACGGATAATATTAAGCTAATAACACCAGATGATATTGAATCTAACATTGCCAGTCTCAACGAGAATATTAAACAGGCTGCTGAACATGCCACTACCTCTCATCCGCAGACTGGGTTTAATAAAATTTATTCTACAGACATTGAACGTCTCGTACGTGAAAAAAAAGAGCTAGAATGGAATGGCAACAGCACAGATCACCCCAAAATAAGATTAGATTTAAAGAGTGCACGAAACGACTCCAAGAGTTGCTTGCATCTGAGAAAACTGCATCTCTTAGAAATTATCTTGAAAGTCTCGATGTCACACCAGCATCTAACTACTCCTTGTGGCGCGCTACTAAAAAACTTAAAAGACCCGTTGAGTTTAAACCACCTCTGCGCACTTTGACCGGTGATTGGGCAAGAAGCGAAACTGAAAAATGTAAAATATTTGATGAGCATTTAAAATCCGTATTTACCCCAAATGCATGTACTGGTGTTGCTGATTTTCCGAGTGTAGTTGCTCTACCCCCTCGACCCTTAAAGTTTAAGATGCGTCATGTACATAAACTAATTGCTGAGCTCAACCAGAATAAATCTTTAGGTATTGATGGAATTAGTAACAAGATGCTGATGAATCTGCTTCGCACTGCAACTAGAATCTTACTTTTTATTTTTAATGTCAAATTACGACTAGAGTATTATCCACACAGCTAGAAGCTTGCCAAAGGTCAAAATGATTAAAAAGTCGCGCAAAGATCTTACCAAGGCTGAGTTTTGCAGGCCAATAAGCTTGCTATCAACAATATCAAAGCTTTTGGAAAAGCTAATCATGACAAAATTGTTCCCAATTTTAACTGATAGTGGGTGCATACCGGACTATCAATTTGGTTTTAGAAGTCAGCATAGTACCATTGAACAAACGCATAGATTGGTTCAAGTTATGAGAAGAAGATTTGAAGAAAAGAAGTATTGTTCTACTCTCTTCATTGATGTTTCTCAAGCATTTGATATAGTTTGGCATGAATGCCTAATTTTAAAATTGAAGACATATCTACCAATAAACTTTCTAAAGCTATTGGAAAGTTATATTCTATCCCGGAAATTCATTGTTGCGGAAGGAGACTTCGTGAGTGTTCCCGAATCTATCTCTGCCGGTGTGCCACAGGGCAGTATACTGGGACCAGTTTTTTATTTGATTTATACTTGTGATATGCCTGTTAGCACTAAAATCCATACATCTACTTTCGCCGATGATACAGCCTTCTTTAGCATGCACAAAACCCTCACGAGGCATCCCGATATCTTCAGGAACATATTGCCCAGCTGGAACTATGGTTAAAGCTATGGAGAATTAAAGTAAATGAGCAGAAGTGTGCGCAGGTAACATTTGCTATACGAAAAGATACTTGTTCCCCCATTAGAATCAATAATCAAATCGTTCCTCAACATTCACATGTAAAATACTTTGGTATACACCATGATCGACGGATTACATGGAAACAACACATTGATTCTAAGCTAACAGAAATGAAACTAAAAGTAAATCAGGTACATTGGTTTATTGGTAGAAATTAAACTCTCAGTCTAGATTGCAAGCTTTTGATATACAAGTCACTTTTGAAACCTATATGGCGCTACGGAGTTCAACTATGGGGCACTGCTTCATCCGATTTAAATATGCCATTAGTGACTGAAGAAATTGCAAAATACGCAGGCAAATATTTAACAAAACTCAAATCACATCCTAATCTGCTTGCTCGTAATATTTTGAGCTTTACTGGACACATCCGCCTAAAAAAGAGGGACACAAGGGCTCTTATACTCAACACTCCAAATGGGACTACTTAAAAATACTTTCTTGTTTCCTTTTTGATTGTCACTACTCATGTATTATTTATAACTATCACTAAGTTTATGCCCGACAGTGGTCGGGCCTAATAATTATATTTTCGATTTAAGATTTGAATACTTATTGCTAGTTCATATTTGAAGATACAATAAATAAATACATGTATTAAAAAAAATATATAAATATCAACATGTAATTAAACCATTAATTAATAAGATATTAACAAAGGGCAGTAGACTGTTTTTAAAATCTGTAGTCAATAGTAAACCCAACTATATATATTGGGATGATGCTAATGAATTAGTTGACAGATTACGTTTACTTCTTTCATCAGAGGGTGCTGGTCATAATAATCTTAAAAACGAAATAGTATCTATAATTGAAGAACTTAGAGAAGCGAATATGATTTATTAAATGAGTTTTAAATATGTTTAGACGATTATAGTAATACATATATATATAATAAGAATATTGATAAAAGAAGAATAGTGGATGAGCTACATAAACAAGCGAGAAAAAATTTTAAAAGAAGACGAGATATTGTTAAAGGAATTGACGATTTATTGCAAGCGGATCTAGTTGAGATGGGGAATTATGAAGCAAAGAATAACGGATATCGATATCTATTAAATGTAATAGATACATTTTCAAGCATGGGGTGTAGCGGTAAAAAACAAAACTGCTTTAAATGTAACGAATGATATGAAAAGTTCTTTTAATAACAGTAATCGACACCAAAAGAACTTGCAAACAGATAACGGTAAAGAGTTTTATAATAATCAATTTCAACGGTTATTGGAATCATATCAATTTAAACACTATTCAACATATAGTGTTCTGAAAGCATCAATCCTCACAAAAACATAAATGTCAAAAAAAACCAAGTTCCTATCAAAAATTTCGGCCATCAAAAGCGGTGAGATATAAATTTTGACCAAGTTCTTATTTGGAACAACACCTTTCACTGACATATGCTATGCGTTATATACATTTGTGATCGTAAGGGTGTCATATAATTTTTAGATAATCTGCTAACTTGACAACATTTTTACCGATATAAAGAAATGAACAAATAAACATTATTTTCTCCTTTTTTAGAAAGGTAAAAATATTGCCATATTAGCAGATTATCTAAAACTTATATGACACCCTTACGATTACAAATGTATATAACGCATAGCATATGTCAGTGAAAGGTGTTGTTCCAAACAAGAACTTGGTCAATATTTATATCTCACTGCTTTTGATGGCCGAAATTTTTGATAGGAACTTGGCCTTTTTTCACATTTATGTTTTTGTGAGGATCTGACTACTTTTTGAAAAATTTTATATGATAAAACTTTTTAAACTTAAAATTTTTAGTGTGATTTATTTCTATTCATGATCACTGTGCCAGCTAAAAATAGCATAGTTATATTAAATAATGGATTAGAGCTTGATGGGTATTGGTTTGCACACCTTAAAAATGCACTATTGTGTCATTACAACTGGTCACCGATGTGTACGCAATTTGGTAAGAGTAGTCTGAAAGTATGTAAAATGCGTGACCCCGCATTTTTTCTCAATATATTTACATATTAAAGTCTGTTTAGCCGAAGTAAATAACTCACAAAGATATGAACAATGTGCATGCAAAGTTTTAATAGGGTAGCTGGTGCTTTAATTTTTGGATTTTCCGATTGACTAAATCAATTAGGACTATTTGTCTACAAAATGTCAGCTCTCTACAGTATAATATTACTTAAAATTTTTATGGGTCTGGCCCCGCCGAATTTTATATCTGCTAATATGAAAAACCTAATGGGAAATACATGAGTAATAGAATAAAAAATGTTAAGGCGAAGTACATGAAAGAAAAAGCCAAGATTTATGGGTGAAGTCTCACGGCCGCTTTTCAAAACAGTAAATTTTTACTTTGGATAAGTGCAATGTGTATGAAAAGTTTCAATAAAATTTAACTTAATTTTGAGTTTACAATGCTTGTTCCCAACCCCTGATTGAAACTACTGGTTTCTTAGATTTTTCTTAGTGATCTCTGATCTAGATTAATTTGTGTACCAAATTTCAGCTCTCTAGTGAAAATTGGAGTTTTAGAGGATAAAAAAACTTCTTGGTTTACAGATTTTCCCATTGGCTTACTCATATCCACTTACTTGTGTATAAAATTTCTGCTGTCTAGCGTGAACTATACCTTATAATTTTATGAGCATTACCCGCTATTTCCACTATTCTAAACTCACAATATATATTATTGGGCCTAAGTCTTCATCGACTATTTTCGACGATTAAAAACTGATAAAACACTTGCGCGCTTGAAAAAATGCTTGAAAATGATTCGTGCTTATGCTTCAAAAGTAATTTATTGAAAATACAATAACAAAACATACAGCAATCGAAAATATATCATACAGGTGTTTGAAATATGACTGTTTTGAAGTTTGAATTATATATATTATATTAAAATATCTAAAAGTATATGTTTATAATTAACATAGTTTTTTATTTATAAATTTATTATTATGGTTTTATTCTTTTGTCTTTATAATTCTGATTAACTCTTGCTTATTATGCATTTTTAGTTTCGTTGCACTCTTAAGTATTTTATTACAATTATATAGTCTGTTTGTAAGTCACTCTTGTCTATTATGCATTTTTTGTTAATTTGTTTGTTTTTTGTAGTACGATCACCTTTTAGACATTAAATTGCATGCTAAGTATTTTGTTCGCCTCATGTTCATGGTCACACAGCCAATGACCTTAAAATATGATACATAATACCATAAATGTTAAGTATGTAAAATTAACAGTAAATAACATTTTATATTAAATTAATAGTAATCAATATTTCTGTATAAAATGAAGAAAAATTTAAATAAAGAAAACCTTTTTGTTATTGAACATTAAAGAGTCTACATCAAATCATTTCTTCAAACAACTCGGTTCAAGTACTGTTTGTTGTTGAATACACTTTAACACTTTAATCTAGTTTATGTGCTGAGATTAAAACAAGCATCTAATTAACAAACGAGTTAATTAACATTTTGGTGACCCCGACGTGATCGTCAGTTTATTGATTGCTTAATATCATCTTTTCATCAAGAAAAAATAATTCAACATGAGTTCATTTACGGAACTGGTTACTTCTCAACAGCAAATTGGTCAGCGGATCGAAACCATCATCCGCAACTATAAAAAGGATGCAGCATCGAGGAAGACATCAACAAGCTAGTTCCAAGAGCGATTAAGAAGACTGGACGAGGAATGGACAGCCTTTGAAGTCAATGACAGCCAAATTCGCGAGCTGGAGAAGATTCAACTCGACCATGACTACTTCCAAAAGGATTATTACACATCAATCCTAAATATCGTGCAGCAATACAGGAGGGAGTTTGAAGTATCAATGCTGAACCTACCTATGCCTGAAGCCACGAATACAGATGATCAAATACAGGTAGAACTCGCTAAGAAAGCCACGGCACCAGTTGGTGAGCTGGTAAAACTTATGCGAAGGCAGGCAGCCATAATGGCATCGGTCAATCGACTATTAACAGATGACGTTAGTCATAACGATGCCATAGCCGCCACCAGGTTATGGCAAGACATTGAGGAGCTACACTACAAAATCTCAGAAATATGTGATGAAGGAAATCAGAATGTATACAATATGGAGAGGTCTATCCAGCTTGAAAAGCAGGTCCGAGCAGCCTCCAGAAGACTTAGAGACAACACAGTTCAGAGTAATCATGGGCAAAACATTGGGCATTCAGACACATTGACAGTACCTATTCCGAAAATCACTATACCCAAATTTGATGGAAACCAGATGAAATGGCAGGAATTTCATGATCTATTTTTATCACTGGTTGTCATTCAACCAATGACAAGAGTCCAAAAAATTTGGTACTTAAAAACACACTTAGTAGGAGAGGCAGCAAACTTGATAAAACATTTTGCTGCAACAGAAGAAAATTTTGAAGCCGCATGGACGATGGTCATAGACCGCTACAACAACAAGAGATTACTAGTCAGCAGATTAGTTCATGAATTGGGCGAAGATGCAGATGATAGAATAAGTGACAACTTTAAAGAGCTTCATGACAAGACTCAAGAGTGTCTTTTAGCACTACAGAACCTTCAAATTGATACATCATCTTGGGACCCGCTTCTGCTGCACTTATTACTAAAAAGGCTAGATCGAAACACACGATTGCGCTTTGAACAGTCTCTATTACAACCACGAGAAGTTCCAACAGTTAAAGAATTTTTGATGTTTTTGATAAAACACTTCCAGTCCATTAAAGCAATGGGGGTAAAAAAGAAACACCCAATTTCGAAGGTTTGCACTTCAGTGGTAACTCAAAACGATTCCTGTGTCATGTGCAGAAACGGTAAACACCCCTTATTTGCTTGCAAGATTTTCCTTCAATCATCACCGGTAGCTCGGCTTCAATTCGTTCAAAAGAAAAAATATTGTTTCAATTGCTTAAAAACAGGCCATAACGTAAAGAATTGCATTTCTAGAAGCTGCATGAAGTGTAACGAAAAACACAACACACTTCTTCACCTAGAAACCTCAGAACAAACCAGAAGCAACACGGCTTCAAAGAACCAGACGACTAAAGGAAGCTTAACTCTTAATGCACAAGAAGCTGCCACATTAACCACAGCTAAAAATTCAAGTTCAAACAATTACGTGCTTCTTAGCATAGCATTAATCATCGTCAAGGCAAACGGAAAAGAAATACAATGCCGAGCAATTCTTGACTCCGGATCTCAAATTAATTTCGTCAGTGAGCGACTAGTTAAGCGCTTAGGACTTTCATTAAAACCAGCTTCTATCTATATAAATGGAATCGGATCAAGCAACGCTAAGGTTCGGCACAGAGTCAATATCACGTTACATTCTAGACTAAACAACTTCACGACGCAACTCGAAGCAGCTGTTCTTCCTCAGATAATATCTTCACAACCGTCACAAACAATTAACATTGACAATTGGCCAATTCCCAAAAACATCAAACTTGCAGACCCGGAATTCAATCGTCCTGATAAAATAGATGTGCTTCTAGGTGCAGAGTTTTATCATCAGTTATTTTCAATCGGACAAATAAAATTGGGCAAGGAGCTGCCGACTTTGCAAAATACGGTATTGGGATGGGTTATTTCAGGAAGGGTTGGTGAAATTCAGCTATCATCGACAACCTGTGGAATGTGCACTGAGGAGGAAATCAAGCTGGAAGAAATAATTACGCAACTATGGGAGCTAGAAAAGGTGGAAGCAGCAGATAAAACACTTTCTACTTCAGAAAGGCTTTGTGAAAATCATTTCGCAAATACTTTTACAGTAGATCAGAATGGAAGATTTGTCGTGAGACATCCATTTTGCAGTAATCCCGAGGAACTAGGGGAGTCTCAGGGAATAGCATTCAACAGGTTTCTTGCCTTAGAGCGTCGACTTGCAAAGACACCAGAAATTAAAATGCAATACATACGATTCATGGAAGAGTATCAGTCGTTAGGACATATGACCGAAATAGACACCAATTCCATAGATAAACCTAACTACTTCATTCCTCACCACTGCATACTCAAGCCTGAAAGTTCGACAACTAAATTAAAAGTAGTCTTTGATGCCTCTGCGAAGACTTCTACTGATGTATCATTAAATGACTTAATGTACACTGGGCCAACAGTTCAAAGCGAACTCTTTTCCATTATACTCCGTTTTCGAATACCACGCTTTGTGTTTACCACAGACGTGGAAAAAATGTATCGACAAATGCTTATACATCCGGAAGACAGGAAATTTCAAACCATCATTTAGAGAGAGAGTCCAACTGCAGCAATCAAGCATTACCAATTGAACACAATAACCTATGGCACCCGAGCTGCACCGTATTTAGCAACTAAATGCCCGGAAAAAAATCGCAAAAAAGAATATAGCACGATACCCTCTTGGAGCCAACTTTCTACTCAATAATTTTTACGTCGATGATGGGATGGGAGGAGATGATAGTTTGAGTACAACAATCACCATTCAGCAAGAATTGAAGCACATATTAAAACAGCATGGCCTAACTTTGCAAAAGTGGAGTGCAAATCATCACCAACTACTCCAAAACATCTCAACGAACGAAGAAGTAAACATTGATTTTAACAACGAAAATCATCAAACAGTCAAAACCCTGGGATTGATATGGATACCAAAAGTCGATGAGTTTTGTATAAAGGTATGTTTGGGTGATACAAAACGTGTTACTAAACGAACAGTTGTCTCAGATTTGGCTCGATTATTCGACCCGCTGGAAATTGTATCTCCAATTGTAGTCACGGCAAAAATGTTCATTCAGGAATTGTGGCAATTAAAACTTGAATGGGAGGAAGCCCTACCAGCAGAACTACATTAAAAATGGATGAACTTTCGGAACGACTTAACACACATAGACAACCTCAAGTTTTCGAGACATATCTTCCAAGGGCAGATTGCATCAGAAATGCAAATTCATACATTTGTAGACGCTTCAGAGAGAGCATATGGGGCAGCAATATACATAAGGTCAATTAAAAAAAATGGCCAAATAATAGTAAAGCTACTATGCTCAAAATCACGAATAGCACCTTTAAAACAACAAAGCCTTCCCCGTCTTGAACTCTGTGCAGCATGCTTAGGTGCTCAACTAACGGCTCGAGTGAAAGAGGACTTAAAACTTGAGGATAAGCGTACCTTCCTCTGGACAGACTCAATGATTGTTTTGGCCTGGATTAACTCGCAGTCATCATCTCATCAAACGTTTGTGGCCAATCGAATAGCCGCGATTCAGGAGTTAACAATGGCCGAACAATGGCGACATGTAACTTCAAAAGAAAATCCTGCTGACATCATATCGCGAGGACTGTCTCCAAAGGCATTACCATCATGCAACTTATGGTTCTATGGCCCAATCTTCCTACATGGGCATGAAGCAGTTTGGCCACAAAGATACTCGAAGGCCACAGAAATACTGGAAGGTAACATGGAGTGAAAGAAAACAGCTACCGTGTTAGCAATTGAGAATACAACACCAATAATGTACAACGTTGATCACAAGGGATCATTTCGAACATTGCAAAGAATTGTAGCCTATATGCTACGATTTATTAACAAGACAAGAAAAATAAACACACGTCCAGAACTCGCCTTGACAGTAATGGAACTCGAACAAGCCCTTGTAGTTAAAATACGAGCAATGCAGTCAGATTTCGAAGACGACTTAAAACATTTAAAAAGAAGTAATGTAGTTAGTAAGGCAAGTCCTTTCAGCAACCTAACCCCATTCTTGGATTCAAATGGTATAATTAGAGTGGGGGGACGATTAAGCACATCTTCCCTTTCATATGACGCCAAACATCCGATGCTGCTTCCCTACAATGAACCAATCGCAAAGTTACTGATGCAAATGGTGCATGAACAAAACAGACATTGCGGTCCACAAGCACTACTGTCATACATTAGACAAAGATATTGGCCAATCAAGGGAAAATCCGCAGCAAGATCTACTGTACAACATTGTATACGATGCTCCAAGGCCAAGCCAAGGCTGCTCAATCAGATTATGGGCAACTTACCAGCGACGCGTGTCACACCAGCTCGACCATTCATCAACGCTGGAGTTGATTTTTGCGGACCATTTTATGTCCATTATAAAGTGTTTTGCTGTTTTGTTACCAAGGCAGTACACCTGGAATTAGTGAGTGATCTTACCACCGAATCGTTTATAGGATCACTAAAAAGATTTGTATGTAGGCGAGGTCAATGCCGAAACCTCTATTGTGACAACGCTACCAATTTTGTAGGAGCAAAGAATCAATTAACAGAATTATCAGAAACTATCCATTTTGGCTCAGCTCAAGAAATAATTAACCGAGAATGTACATCAAGAGGGATAACATTTCATTTTATACCCCCAAGAGCACCACATTTCGGTTGCTTGTGGGAAGCTGCGGTCAAGTCAGCAAAACATCTTCTCGTCAGAAGTGTGTCAACAGCATCGCTCACGTATGAAGAACTTGACACAGTAATCATTGAAATTGAAGGAATTCTCAATTCAAGACCAATAAGCCCAATGTCAGAAAACCCCAATGACTTAGCAGCATTAACTCCGGGCCACTTCCTTATTGGGGAACCCCTCAATGCTCAAGTTGACGTAAATTGCACCCAAGAACGAGGCAACTTATTGACCAGGTGGAAACTAGTAACTCATCTCAAAAATGAATTTTGGAGACGATGGTCGAGGGAATATTTGAATGAATTACAATATCGACATAAATGGAAAACTCAAGCAAACAATATTAAAACCGGGGATATGGTAATAATCAAAGAAGACAACACAGCACCGTTACAATGGCCATTGGGTAGAATTATAAGGATACATCAAGGAGATGACGGTCTCGTCCGAGTAGCTGATGTTAAAACATTAACAAGCAACTTCAGAAGGCCTTATACACGTTTAGCACCGTTACCAATAAATACTGAAGACGATAACGAAATATCTGTACAAGACCAAGCAATTGAAGCAAACGATAATGAATCTGAAATGCCTACGAAAAGGAGACGCACTTCAATCAATTCAAATATTCCCTTGATGATAATGACTATGATACTGTTACCACTGGTATTAGGAATAAATATCTACAATGAACAATTTGGAACACAACCTGGAATTTATTATGAGGGAATCGGAAAAGCATTTATTTCACCCACAGAATGGCAATTTTTAATTTATTATGATTTGGAGGGGTTCTGGTCTGAACTAGCGCTATTCTCAAATGGAACCAAGGCACTTAGTCATTTGTGCAAAAAAATGCAACAAAAGGCAACATGCACAAACCTAGTCAATTATTTTGAACATGCTGACGTATGCATTACTTTCCGGGAAAAGACATAAAAGAGCTGCAATCGATCTTGTGGGAAACATTGCGCATACATTATTTGGAGTGCTAGACTCCGAATATGCAAAAACAATGGAACACACAATAGCGCAAGTTAACCAAAATAAAGCCCACTTACTCAATCTATTAAAGAATCAAACATCAATTATAGATTCTATCATTAACATAATTAAATTGGATCAAGAAGCGGTAAAGAAAAAGTTTGATAAATTGGATGCCCAAATAGCAGAAATATACAATAGGATAAATAGCTACGGTGAAGAAGACAGAACCTATCGTATTTTTTCGTCATTATGCATACAACTCACAATCATGGCAGCCACTTTAGACCAAACTCAATCCTTAATTGTTGATATCCTAACAAATACACATCATGGCATTATAAGCCCGTCATTACTTACTCCGATACAACTGCAACATGAAATAGACAAAATATCACTTCATCTGCCCGAATCACTTCAGTTACCTGCAAAAGGAGAAGATTTATTACAATTATACAAACTCATGAAGGTCACAGGAGGACTCGCAAAGATCACAGCAATCTTTACTGTTACTTTACCACTGATTGAGAGTGAACCGTTCAATCTCTTCAATCTCATACTAATCCCAAGGTGGACTAACAACACGCTGGTATCAATAAAACCATGTCCTCCGCTCTTGGCAATCAATAAGGTTCAAGCCACATATTTCACCATAAGTAACTCAGAACTCGACGTATGCATTAGCCTCAAAGAAGAAATATATATATGTTCAAAGGGTCAGATTCAATACAGGCCAGGTGCAGCAGCGTGTGCTTGCGAATTCAATTTATTTATAAACAAAACAAAATCTGACTGTACATTACAGCAGTTAACAGCAAATTCTGCTTGGATTCCACTACGACTTCAGAACAAATGGATCTATGCAACACCGTCTTCATCTCATGCAATTATTGTATGCAGAAAAGAGATCACGCATTTAAGTCTCACAGGATCAGGCTTACTTGGTTTAGAACCAGAATGCGTGCTCCAATACAATTCCACAACCATACAAGCGCGGCAGAAAATATCTAGCTCAATAAAAACATCATACACCAAGTTTTGGGAGATCTCGGATGAAGCACATACAAAACTTGTCAAACCCCTTCTACATGAAATACATGAAAGCGAGTACATCTCACAAATCCAAAACTTAACAGAACTACAAACCTCATTAGCAGAACAAAATATTCTCCAGCTTTCAAACCAAATCGAAGCCCAAAACTACCACCACATAACGATCGGCTACTCCACCTTATTCATTACTGGTGTCATCATTGTTTATCTTATCATTAAAAGGAATACCAACGTCACACCAACTCCAGCTCCTCGTAACTTGCAACCCACACCAGATTTCACAGTCCATATTTAGACCAAAAGATGTATACCCAGCACTTCAACTCAAGAAGATAAGAAATGTCAGTCCAGCATCTTCAACAAACCGCAATTCAACACCGATTTTGAGCTGCGCTCAACGGGGGGAGCATGTTTATAATTAACATAGTTTTTTATTTATAAATTTATTATTATGGTTTTATTCTTTTGTCTTTATAATTCTGATTAACTCTTGCTTATTATGCATTTTTAGTTTCGTTGCACTCTTAAGTATTTTATTACAATTATATAGTCTGTTTGTAAGTCACTCTTGTCTATTATGAATTTTTTGTTAATTTGTTTGTTTTTTGTAGTACGATCACCTTTTAGACATTAAATTGCATGCTAAGTATTTTGTTCGCCTCATGTTCATGGTCACACAGCCAATGAACTTAAAATATGATACATAATACCATAAATGTTAAGTATGTAAAATTAACAGTAAATAACATTTTATATTAAATTAATAGTAATCAATATTTCTGTATAAAATGAAGAAAAATTTAAATAAAGAAAACCTTTTTGTTATTGAACATTAAAGAGTCTACATCAAATCATTTCTTCAAACAACTCGGTTCAAGTACTGTTTGTTGTTGAATAAACCTTAACATTTTAACACTTTAATCCAGTTTATGTGCTGAGATTAAAACAAGCATCTAATTAACAAACGAGTTAATTAACAGTATATACAAATAAATAAAATTTTTTTAATCTAATTTTTCGATCTTTTTTTATATTTTAAATTAAACTATTTTCTTTTGGTCAGTTTATATTTTGAGTTTATTATTTCAATATTTCGTTAACCTTCGGTTAACTTCTTCAGGATATCTATTTTTTGGTTTTTATGATATCTAATTTTTTTCTTTTTTAAATACAAAAAGTAATGTCAGCCAAACAATCGATTACAAATATGTCAGAAAAAGAGTCAAAAAAGACTCGCAAACGATCAGAAATATGACTAAAAACGACTCATAGATGATTCGCGAACGATTAGAAATACAGCTAAAAAAAGTACTCGAAAAAGGCTCGCAAATCATTAAAATATATGAGTCGAAACTGATCAGAAAAGCGGGTAATAAAAAACTAATCAAGAAGAGTCGCGGGTAGGGTACCGTTTTCTCCCGAGAAAACAATAATTTATGATCAGAAAATCAGCTCTAATATGCCTATTTTAATCGTGCAGAGGAATCGTAAATCACTCGAATATGATAAATTTTTTCATAAAATGCTTGCAGGGTACATATGTATCTACATACTAGTGATGCACGAATATTCGTATTCGAATTGTCGAATATTCGGCCATTTTCAGGCGAATACGAATATTTTTCCAAAGAAATTAAATAAATAAATGCATAAATCATAAACGAAATTTAAATAAATTACTAAAAATTTTAGTTTGTACAAATACATTAATTTTTTGTAAAAATTTGTGCTTTGTATCATTTTCAAATATTATTTAATGACGACCATTAACATTTTGGGTACTTTTTATTAACTTTAAAGTAGAGATGTGCAAATGACGTGATTTTATCGTGTCACGCTTGATTCACGTGATTCGTGATCAAATATTATAACTAATCACGCGTGAGTGCCTGAGCGTGATTGAAAAAAATTTACTCGTGCGTGATCGTGCGTGAGCTTTTTTAATAATCACGCACGAATTCTCACGCTCTCACGATATAACATTCCTGCACAGGTACATATGTAATTATATTCAATCATTTGAAATAAATTATTTTATAATAATACATGCATATATGTATGTATAGTAATATGTATGGTAGTATGAGAGTTAATCAAGGACGGAACCTTGATTTAAAAAAATTACTGACAGCTTGTGTACTCACACAACCTTTTTTTTAAATAAAACAAAAATCCGTGTTCTGTTGTTTTTACTTCGAACCCCAGATTCTTTTTTTTTTAATGCATGTTTTTTATTTATTGTATCTTCAAATATGAACTAACAATAAGTATTCAAATCTTAAATCTATAAAAAAATTATTAGGCCCGACCAATGTCGGACATAAGCTTAGTGATAGTTATTAAGGGACAAATAGTGTGTGTTTGTTATGAAAATTGCAAGCAAAACAAACAGAAAATATAATAAAGAAATTTAATTTTACAATATTAAATTAAAGTAATTTAAATTAAAAGTATTTACTTGTTTCTAAATGGAAAAATATAATGTGGAAAAGATTATTTGTATTAAAATGTGTACATACGTATTAGATTTGTGTTTGAATAGTAAATGGTGTGTGTGTGTATGTAAAAAATTAAAATGCCACAATTAAGTCCATGCTTAAAAGAAAAATGTGGCCAATATATAAAAAACATGGAATTTATAAGAAATAAAAGTGAAAATGAGGAGCAAATAGATATATTTAATCATTGAAGGACTAATATTTGCTCTGGCGTACGTGATGTGTCTTATTTGGATTTTTTTTAAATGCATGTTTATTATTTATTGTATCTTCAAATATGAACTAACAATAAGTATTCAAATCTTAAATCTATAAAAAAAATTATTAGGCCCGACCATAGTCGGACATAAGCTTCGTGATAGTTATTAATAATACATAAGTAGTGATAAGCAACAAAAAGAAAAAGGTGTTTTCAAGCAGCTTCATCATCTAGAGTGTTGAATATTAGAGCCCGTGTATCTCTCTTTTTTAAGCGGATGTGTCCAGTAAAGTTCAAAATATTACGAGCAAGCGGATTAGGATGTGACTCGAGTTTTGTTAGATATTTGCCTGCGTATTTTACAATTTCTTCAGTCACTAGTGGCATATTCAAATCGCGATTTTTTAATGAAAAATTTTTAGGCTTGCATTATCGTATTATGTATACCGAATTTCAATAAAATAGCTTCCACTAAGCGCCTCAGATCTGCTTTTTTAATTCTAGCCTTTATAGGCGTAGCCCCGCTTTCCTGGCCAAAACTTTCAGATTTGAATTTTTTTAGTTTATTGCTCACCTAGACCTAGCTTTGTAGCAAATTTCAGCTCAGTAGTTTAGATTTTAATTTTTATGGCTTTAGCCCCGCCCCCTTGGTTGAAATTTTCAGGTTTTCAGATTCTTCTGGTTCATTGCTCACCTAGATCTACTCGTGTACCAAATCTTAGCTCTCTACCTATAGCGGAATTGCTTCATCAATTTGATGAGTGATCAGTGAGTCAGTGAGTATGTCTTAAAATATGCACTTTTTGCACCTCCATATCTCCAAAACCTTTCATTGTAAAACTTGTGTGGTTACATGAATTTATTCTAATTATGATTTAAATTTCATAATATTACGGCCGCAGCGAACAAAGATATGAGGGGGGGGGGGGGGTAAAAACAGCTCGAATGGCTTCCTGTAAATATACACACTGCGTGCATTGGCCGGAACTTGGCCTGGTGCACTGCCGTACGCTTAGATAGTAGAACCATTTAATAGAACCTTAAAAGCCATGATGTGGAGAGAGTTTAGCTATCAAGGATTATATAAATGTATAAATATATATAAAGAACTCGTTGATAAATATAATAATACATTTCACAGAACAATAAAAATGACGCCTAATGAAGTGAATTCATCTAATGAAAAATCTTTAAAAAAAATTTTAAAAAACCAAAGTCTAGAGTTGGTGATGATGTTCGAGTAAGTAAATAGAAACATGTATTTGAAAAAGGTTATACACCAAATTGGACTACAGAAATGTTTAAAGTTAAAACTATAAGAAACACAAATCCTAAAACATACATTTTAGAAGACTATCAAAAACATGAAATTAAAGGTGGTTTTTATGAATTTGAGCTGATGGAAACAAAATACCCACAAACATATTTAGTTGAAAAAGTTTTAGAGAGAAAAGGAAGCATAATATATGTTAAATGGTTAGGCTATTCATCAAAACACAATTATTGGATTAAGGCTAACGATATATCACTATAAAAGAAATCGTATTAACTTAAAACTGATTTATTCATTCATCGAACGTTAAGATGTCGTTAACATTAACCTTAAACGTACATTCTTCATTACTTGTGGCAAACTATTTCCCTCCCATTGTATTTGATAAGAGCTATGTTTGCGGTTTAATAAGCTTCGATACTTATCACACAATAGCAAATGTTGATGTCGAAAACAATTTATTTCATATTGGTGATTATAAAATAGAGATTCCCTTGGGATCTTATGAGTTTTCTGATATAGTTGATTTAATTAAAGATAAATATCACTATTTAACTAATGAAGGTGATCTTTATATTAATGAAAATTCTAATACGTTCGCAACATCTATAAAAAGTACAATAGACCCCATCTATTTCAATAAAGAACGATCAATTGGATCTTTGCTTGGTTTTGGTAAGATAGTATTGCGGCAACAAGTGGAACATTTTTCAGTTAAAACAATTGATATAACAAATATTAATACAGTAATCATTGAATGTAATATTGTGAATGGATCATATATAAATAACGTGTCAGCACATACTATTATAAAATATTATAAAATAACTGAAAAACCGGCTAATCCAATATATTTATCTACAAATTCGAGAGAAATATCTACACTGGTTTGAAGAGTTGTCGATCAGGACGGAAACTTAATAAATTTTCGCGCAGAAAAAATATATATTAGATTACATTTGAAACCTATTAAAGAATGATTATATTAAACAAAACTAGTTTGTAAAGGGTGTCCCAACAAGAACGCAAAATTTAAATTATAAATAAAACACAGATATTTAAAAAAAATCGTGAAACTTTATTATATCGTAAAGTAAACAAAATGAGGTTATGTATGGAACAACAAATCGGGCAGATGGCCGCCGCGGCTTTGCTGGCACACACGCAATCTTTTAATGAAATTTTCAATGGTCGTTTTGCATAAATGCTGCGGTATTTTATTAATGCAGCGTCCAATTTCCTCTTTTAAGGCTGGAGTCGACGTCGGCTTATTCGCGTAAACCATCGACTTCAAAAAACCCCAAAGAAAAAAGTCTAATGGTTTTAATCGCACGATCTAGGCGGCCAATTCTGGTCTCCAAAACGCGAAATAACACGACCGGGAAATGACTGAATTGAATTGTTTCTATGGCTGTATGAAAATGTGGTGCCGTCTTGTTGAAACCACATGCCCTTCACATTCATTTCTTCAATTGTAGGCACGAAAAAACTGGTTATCATTTCACGATACCGAACACCATTGACTGTTTGCGCTTGACCTGCGTTTGAGCGACATCATCACGTACAACTGCGACATTTTCGGTCGATCGACCTGGTCGAAGGCACGTTGTTGTCTTTGCATCACTAACAGACCCAGTTTCGGCAAAATTATCCATTAATGTCTTTACAGTTTGTAACGTGTGTTTGACAAGCTACAAGGGAGAGGTAATTATTAGTCAGCATCTGGTACGGCGGGTTGCCTCCAGACAAAATTAACAGCTAGTAGTGTATCTCATAAACATGGTGGAGTTTGGCTATCCCGTGCAGTCCTGCTACTGCCTTCCAGTCCAAAACAAAGTGTAAGGAATATTCACCCCTATTCTGCGTTTCGATTCGAATCGAAAATTTATCCGTTTGGCAACTTTGTTATTCTGCGTTCCGTTCTTCGATTTCTCTTTCGATTCTATGTATTCTGCATTTCGATCGTAACTACGTTTTTGTAAGTTGCTATTTTAGTGGCGGAGCGTTTTCAATTTTTGTTTGTTTAGGTTCAAAAAGTGATTAAATAAAAAAATAATGCAAGCATTAAATCCAAAGAAGTTTTAATTAATGATCTACAACCTTTGTTTTGTTTTTCTGTACTGAAATGCGATTAGAACAGTATAAAAAGTTGGCATACATATTTAATAGCAACGAAAAACGATATTGTCTATGGATTTAATTAAATTTAAACAAATAAACTTTATTTTTATGTTACAATTATATGTAAAAAATTAAAATATCACCTCCGGCGCGATAGGATTCTTCACACTGGATAAGTTTGGCCACAAATACCTCTTGCTTATCTCGTTTTTTTTTAATCGCTGTACTTAAATTTGCAAGAATTTATTTAATAAAAATGCTAACAATGTTTAATTATTATTTGTTTTAATGTTAAATCACTGTTTTTTGCACTAAATTTAACTATTTGCTAAAAATTTTGCAAAATTGCTTAATTTTTCTGTTCCTATTTCACTCGTTTCATAGCAAAGCAGCAGGTTTAAACAAACTCTTCTCTTCTTCTTTTTCTTTCGATTCAGTTTTTTGGCAGAATACCTTTTTCGATCCGTGCGTAACTGAATGCGGGAACGTAATCGAAACGCGGAATAGGGGTGATTAATTAAATTTAAAACGATTATATAAATATACAACTAATATTTATATTTTCTTTTCACCTTCTTGTCAAGAGTATTTTATTTTTTATGAACATGAATTCTTCCTGTCAAGTAATTTCATTGGTTCTCACTGAATAGCCCCAACCAACCATATAATAATATTTCAGTTCTGTCTGAGCTAAATACAGCAGAGTTGGGAAACTGCTTCATGTAGAATGAAGAAACTGACTCAAACTTAGATGTCAGAGGCTATGCTATTCAGCATAACAAATAATAAAATACTGTAGAATACATAGGAGCGACGATAACTAAACTCATAATCACGAGGTTCCATCCTATCATGGATATGTCTTTCTTCTAAAGAAAATATTTTTTTCAAAAACATTTATGCTTGACTAGAGGTTGCTTGAAATATCTCTACGATATATGGCAACATCGTTGTATAAAGGGGTTACTGTTCACTGCCACTGTAGCAAGATCCTTTTTCCTGCTGAACTTCTAAGTGACAAGTTATGTTGGACAAGTTGCGATAAAAGAAAATCTGGAAAATTGTTAACAACCAGTGACAAATTGCGTTACGCTTATAGGCAAAAGCATATTTTTTTCCGTTTGAGGTAAATAGATAACTATTTCGTATTAGTGTGTCTGTTGCTTTAGTATTGTGTTTTCTTTCCCAATAAAATGTTAGTTCCTGCATGTGGGAAAACTCACGGAGGTATTAAACGTAAAGAAATTAATCTGTGCATTGTATCACTGGGAAGGTGCATTCAATATTTATTATTTGGCCGCCTCAAGGAATAAGAAAATTTGACGGAACAGTGTTTTACTAGTGGGGTATTATCTGTAGAAAGCCCAGAGGCCTTTTGTAGAGCTCCCTGCAAGATATTTGATTGTATACTGCGAAGTAATTTTAAGCGTAAGACGATCGTCACTAAACAACAAATTCATAGTGATTGCTTAATATGCGGATAACCAAACATAAAGCTATGTTCATGATCACGTTGTGTTAAGGCTAACCATTAGCAACTATCACTTCTTGTAAATACTATTCAGCACGAGAACTCATATGAAAATTACTGCAATGTTTAGCGATGACAGACAATTCATATATATGACCTTACTTTACCACTAGTCATCAGATAGGGATCAGCGTATAAGAGGCGTGAATATACTATTAACATACCACATTAGCGAGACTTATTATCAATTATGCACTTCTGGCCCTGTCGACAGTATTCAACGTGTCAGATAAAACGTTTATGTTGCTATAAATGGAAACTTCAACTTATTTGGTATAGACATTATGTATCTTTTATACCTAGTATACCAATAAGGCTATAAGTTATCTCATAAATTTTTATACAGCGCACCACAAGTTCATGGAGGAGGCCTTCTGCAGAATCTAAAATGGTGAGTGAAGTAATAATAAATTTTAACTAATAACAATTAGACTATAATTATTAATATACCGTTATAGCTACATTTATTATGCGGGTATGAGTATAGGTACACAGGTATATAGTAGTAACTATCTACACAGATATATATGGATATATGTAGCTAGGCATGTATATATTTCTATCAGGTAAAATAAAACAAAGAAAAAAAACTAGCATCGTAAAGACACATCGAACCTGCTGAGTGGTCAATCGGATAGTGTCAATGAACCATCCCTGTTGACCATTTAACGTGTGCAACATGACATAACTTAATTCTGGTTGCAATCTACATAGTAAATAATACAAACATGTTGTAACCTAATTAATTCGGTCCAACATCGACACGCATGTTATGTACAATGCAATGTTTTGCATTTACCACTTATGTACTATAAATCAAATGCACCGTGGACAAGACAAACGCAAATTTTAGCAGATTATATGAATTAACATTTGCAAATAGTTCCATAAATGTGAATTATTATATAGGTTATAAACGATAACGTTAAATAATTGCTGATTGTAGCATTCGAATTATATATATACATACGTCCTCGTTAAATTATCCACGCATTATTATTTACGTAAAAATTTAACTGAAGTATTAATCCTATAATGTAATATATATATATATATATATATATATATATATATATATACATATATATATATATATATATGTATATATATATATATATATAGATATTATCTAGATTGTATAAGATTTCGTCATATTTTCATTAATAGTTCAGTATAATGACTCCTAAGGGAATCATTCACATTAATTAATAAATATGAATGAATAAATTGGATCATTTGATCTTCTAAATCCGTGATGATGTGAAAATGTAGAGATGTGATTAGTTTAGGGGTTCTCGAATGGAATCAAGTGTGCCACGGGAAGAAAAGGTTGGTGAGGGTTTTGAGGCAAGCGGATTCACTTCCAATTAATCACGCATCCTATCGAGTGGAACTTGTTGTCATTTCACGTTTTCTTTTTTTATTGGCTGGAAAGGGGCTTAGACTTAGTAGACAGGCGAATCTAGCCAATTCTATTCAATTTCAAATTTTCGATATTAAAAATTATATTTCCGGGAGTCTATAATAGAGCACGTAACTAAATTAAAAAGATACAGTAATGGAACACGAACCCGGCTGCTTGCTAGTATTTCAATGGCTCCCATACTTCTTGTCAATTTATTTTTTTATTCAATAGAATCCTTGTTTCCGTAGCATTAGGTGCAACCCAGAGCCTCATTAATCATAGCATTTGCAAGTTTGTTCATCATAGGGAATGGGGAATTTGTTGGTCAATAGCAAGTTTACAATGGAGTTCATTACAGAACCTGTTATAACTTTATTCTAAATTTTAGTCAGTTACGTTACAAATGGCGCCCAACGTAGGGCCCGAAGGAATAGCTCGTCTTTCGTGGCTCAATTTTATTAGTATTTAAATTTCATTCCATCCTATGGGGGAAGACTTCTGTTGCAACAAGATTTCTATGAGATAACTATAAGAACTTTTCTGGAATTTTGGCTACTTGAGGGTTAAAGTTTTGAGTATGCTAACTGTTAAGTGGATTATAGTCTTGTCGTATGGAAATGTGGCAGTGGAATAATTTTGGTCTTGGGAAGGATGCAATACTACTGTAAAACTTGTGATGCTAGAATTTGACCGTTAGCCATTTGCATTTTAAGGAATTCATAAATGTGTTCCTTACCGTTTATGACCGGGAATAAAAATGAGTGTCAGAAAAAAAATACGATCAGCTAATGGGATCAACATCATAAAACAAGCAGTAGTGATAATAAAAGCAATAGACCAAGTAATTTTATAGTCGATATTACAAAGACATAGTCGTAATGTGTTGTACGTACATATAGTACATACGTTTAAATGTCACATCATTCTGTTTAAGCAGTGTAATCACATTTTCACATTAGAGCATTTAGAGGACCAAATTTTGGTATTAAGCATTATAACGAATATTTCGCAATATTAGTAGAAGTTGCATCTCTAATAACTTGAGCTATTATCTTTAATATTAAATATCTATTATTCATTATAAATATCTATTTCTTAATGTGCTTATAATTAAATAATACTTTTCGGTAGAGACGACAGTGGTAAAGTAATTTTCTAAACATAAAATTTTAATTCTCTGGCAATTTTCATTAGTTGCTAACCAATTTTTACGTAATTACTTAGGGCGCTAGTTGAGTTAGTGTAGGGTTGTTTAGAATAAGAAGAAAAAAAGGAAAAAAACCATTTAAGTATATCATTAGGACGTTCGGAGTTTAAAGCGATATGGCCACTGGGTTTTCCTCTTCCCCGGCCGCGATACCACCGGCCTTGCCCACTGCTCCCTTGGTGATAAATCCGTCATCTTGTCAGCTTTGTAAACGCCTCATGAATGAGGCACATTTAGCTACTTCTTCTGAATGTCCAATTTGTAAAAACAAATTCCAGCTCTCAGAGGTAAGAAAGCTAGTGATTTAATCCAAAGGTTTATGACCGAAACTTAACTCTTATAAACCTCCCAGTGGTACGACCAGATATTATAATACCCGAAGCGCAAGTCGGAATTTATTGCAAGACACGGGTGACGTGAATCCTACTGGTAAAGTTACGGATGAGCCTATTTAATCATCAGAAGATAATAATCACAATGATTCCGGTAATAATGCAAAACAGCAGAATAATAACGCCCAAGACGTACGCAATTCGGGTATTGATTATCAGGAAATTTCTCGTATGATTGACCAAAATATTTCACGTCTATTATCGAATATGGATTTGACAACATCACCTAACACTCATGAGGCTCACACTAAAACTAAATCCTCACATCTTGATATTCCGATATCAGGGCAAACTCCTGAAAATATTTGTAATACTCCCGTACGAGCCAATACAAGCGTTAACTCGTACCCGAACAATCTAACGGCAGACAAAGTCTCACTGATTATTCATAACTGGAACGTCAAGCTCGATGGAACTTCTAGTGGACTACCTGTTGAGGAATTTTTATATCGTATTCGCACCTTAACCAACGACTATTTTAATAGTGATTTCTCAATTATTTGTCGCAACTTACATATTTTGCTAACCGGAAAGGCTAGGGAATGGTACTGGAGGTATCACAAAAGAGTCGCACTTATTGAATGGACGGAGTTCTGTAATGCTATCAGATGCCAGTACCGAGAATTTCGATCACTCTTTGACATAATGGAAAACCTCCGTAACAGGAAACAGAAACCGGGAGAATCCTTCGATGAATTTTTCGAAGCGGTTTCTAGTATTATAGACAAGTTAGTTACACCGATGTCGGAATTAGAAATTGTGCATATTTTATGATATATGGCAACCTCGTTATATTGTCAGCGTTTTGACAGTTGGCAAAAAGAGGTTACTATACACTGCCACTGTGACAAGATCCTTTTTCCTGCTGAAATTCTAAGCGACAAGTTATGTTGGACAAGTTGCGATAAAAGAAAATCTGGAAAATTGTTAACAGCCAGTGAGGAATTGCTTTACGCTTATAGGCAAAATCATATTTTTTTACCGTTTGAGGTAAGCAGATAAATATTTCGTGTTAGTGTATCCGTTGCTTTAGTATTGTGCTTTTTCTATATAAAATGTTAGTTCCTGCATGTGGGAAAACACACGAAGGTATTAAACGTGAAGAAATTCATCTGTGCACTGTATCACTGTGTTTTGGAACAGTGCATTTGAGCAGTGTTTTACTAGTAGGGTCTTATCTGGGGAAAGCCCAGAGGCCTTTTGTAGAGCTCCCTGCAAGATATTTGATTGAGTACTGCGAAGAAATTTTAAGCATAAGACGATCGCCACTAAACAACAAACTAAACTACCACTTCTTGTAAATACTATTCAGCACGAGAACTCATATGAAAATTACTGCAATATTTAGCGATGACAGACAATTCATATTTATGACCTTACCTTACCACTAGTCATCAGAGAGGGATCAGCGTATAAGAGGCGTGAATATACTTTTAACATACCACATTAGCAAGACTTATTATCAATAACGCACTTCTGGCCCTGTCGACAGTATTCAACGTGTCAGATAAAATGGAAATAAATGGAAACTTCAACTTATTTAGTTAGACATTATGTATCTTTTATACCTAGTATACCAACAAGGCTATAAGTTATCTCATAACTTTTAATACAGCGCACCACAAGTTCATGGAGAAGGCCTTCTGCAGAATCTAAAATGGTGAGTGAAGTAATAATAAATTTTAACTAATAACAATAAGACTATAATTATTAATATACCGATATAGCTACATATATCTATGCGGGTATGAGTATAGGTGCACAGGTATATAGTAGTAACTATCTACTCAGATATATATGGATATATGTAGCTAGGCATGTGCTCATACTTTCACAAACAAAAACAACACTGACTTATATTTTAAACTACACTTCTCCTGTAGTTCATTGCACCTCACAATTAAACAAAAAGAAATAAGACACTGTTTATAATTAAGCTGCATAAGAATATCAAAATTGGGTCATAAATAATTGCAAACTTGCAATTATGCATAAATGGTTGCTTTTTGTACAATGAATTTGTACTTAAGCAATACACTTAATAAAGCAAAATTTTATGACCTCAATTTAATTAAACAACACAATTAATAGTAGAAAATTTTAATGACATATCAATAAGTTAGTATATAAGAAAGCAAGTTAAATAAAACATTTGTTCAATTATATTTTGAAAAGAAAACAAAGTTGTTTAAACCAAAAGTGATTTAACCATCTCCACGCAACCAAGTTTCAAGTGCTTGAGTTGCACCAATAAATCTTCTTGGTGAATCGCCTTGAAGATAACCCAAACAGGTTAACCAAACTAGTTTATCTTTATTTATTTACTGAATTAAACATTTGGTGACCCCGACGTGATCTGGCACAGGATCAATATTCGTCTTTGAAGTTTCCTACAATGAAAGCACTACTCGCAGGCAGCTAGGGTTAACATTCAGCATAAGACTTCCTACACTGGAGCATTCTCTTCAGGCAGCTAGAATCAATATTTATCATCGAATTTCTACACTGGAGCTTCCCCTTCAGGCACCTAGAAGACTTTACAATTCAAATCGTGACTCCTGAGAAACCAAACATGGACACTTTCAACAAGCTGATAGAATCACAGCTGGTAACAAGTGACTTGATCGAAACTATAATCCGCAATTTTAAAAAGGACTCAGCTACCATGAAAACTGTTGTTTATTATGAGGAACGACTCAAAAGGGTAGATAGCGCTTGGTCGGAATTTGAGACCACGGACAGCCAAATCCGTTGCCTCTATCAAATTCCGTCAGACCGCGACTACTTTGCTAAAGATTACTACAAAAACATCTCAGAGCTTGTCGACAAATACAAGGATATTTTTGAAACAGCTATGATGAAATCATCTCTAGGGAAGGTAGTTCAACAACCAATCGCCGACAAACCCACACCAATAATCAAACCCGCTGGTGAGGTAGGATGTACAACATCTGCAACTATCGCTTTAATAAGAAGGCAAAATGCTATGATGGGGTCTCTACAGCGATTGCTCACAATGGATCCGATAGCCGAAAATATGAAGCTGAAAGAAAAGTTGTGGGACCAAATCCAGAACCTACATTTTACCATATGGGAAACCAGTCAGGATCCAGTTCAAGAAGGATATAGCATGACTGCATACACTACCTTAAAAGCAAAGATATTTGAAAATTTTAGGCAGGCTTCCCAAGTGGCTCCCGAACCACCGACTCCATATGATCAGCCTATTGGAGTACCGCTGCCTAAGATAACAATTGCTAGGTTTGACGGCGACTACCTCAAATGGATGACATTCTATGATTTATTTCTGTAACTTGTAGGCAATCAATGGATTCCTGCAGTCCAAAAAATGTAGTACCTGAAGGCTAATGAAACAGGTGAAGCTGAAAGGCTCATAAGCCACCTTTCAGCAACTGCAGAAAATTATGAGACATCCTGGGAAATGCTAAAAGAGCGATACGACAATAGGCGAATTCTGGTCGCATCAATAATACAGCAGCTGATCGAACAACCTGCAGTCGGACCACCAATTGCATCAATCAAGCAACTGCATGATACATTTCAGGAATGTCTACATGCGCTGGAAAATCTTGGAATTGACATTACATCCTGCACCTCCTCGTAAAGAAATTGGATCGAAACACTCACAACCAATATGAAAGATCCATCACAAATCCAAAACAGCTACAGCGAATCAAACACTTCCTAGCTTTTCTGGAGACTCGATTTCAATCAATGGAGGCAATGGGCCAAAAAGAAAGACCATCTTCAAAGGTATGTGCAACAGCTGCACCATATAAATCAATTGAGCCTTCGTGCTTGTTTTGTAAAATAGATCCTCACCAGCTATATCGTTGCCAATGATTTCAACAACTCAAACCATACGAGCGCCTAAATTTCATTCAAAAACAAAAAATATGTGTAAATTGCCTGAAATCTGGTCACTCTTCAAAATAATGTACCTCAAGAGGTTGCACAAAATGCAACAAGAAACATAACTCGCTATTGCATTTAGAAAACAAAAACTACCCGTCAAAACCATTAAATGAAGAAAAACCACAGGCAGCGTCATCTTCTGCAACGACCATTGTAGAAGCTACGACTTCTCCTGCAACAACATGGTGCTCAACCAAATCAAAAATTATTTAACCACAGCAAGTCAACAGCCGTCATTAGCTGTGATTCTTGGCACTGCAGTAGTTAGAATCAAAACTGATTCATCAGAAATTGAATGCCGCGCATTACTTGACTCAGGATCCCAGGTAAACTGTATTACTGAGCGTCTAGTGAAACGACTTGGTATTCCAATGCATCCGTCATCTGCAAACTTTAGTGGAATCGGAAGCACCACCACTAAAACACAGCACCGAGTTAACATAGCATTGCATTCTCGAATCAATGGATTCACAACACAACTCGAAGCATTTGTACTTCCGCGTATTATTTCTCCCCAGCCGGCACAATTCATCAACATAAATCACTGGCCATTACCCAAAAACATGGTACTAGCTGATCCACATTTCAACCGACCGGACAAAATCGACATTTTATTGGGCGCAGAACACTTTCTTCAACTTCTTTCAGTTGAACAAATCAAATTATCTCCACAATTACCAACCCTCCAGAACACTCTGCTTGGATGGATAATTTCTGGAAAAATAGAAGTGAAAAATCCCACACAGCTTATATGCGGAGTATCCACAACTAATGACAATCTTGAAGCTTCCATTGCAAGACTGTGGGAACTGGATGAACTTAAGTCAACTGAAAGGGCGCTGTCACAAGCAGAAAGAAAATGTGAAGATTTTTTTGTACATCATACAACGCGGAATAATGAAAATCGGTTTGTTGTAAAGATCCCGTTCCATCAAGATCCTGAAATCCTCGGTGACTCTTACAAAATCGCTCTAAATCGTTTCTTGTCGTTAGAACACCGACTGCAGAAAAACCCCGAATTGAGGAGTCAATATCAGAAATTCATGGATGAATACGAAAATATGAAACACATGACGAAGATATCACCAACTTCTATTCATTCACCAAACTATTTCATCCCACATCAATGCGTTCTAAAACCGGACAGCTCCACAACCAAATTGAGGGTAGTATTCGATGCTTTAGCCAAAACAACATCAGGGCACTCTTTAAATGATTTGATGTATACAGGACCAATAGTATAAAGCAAATTGTTTTCAATTTTATTAAGATTTCGACTTCCCAAGTTCGTATTCTCCACATATGTTGAAAAGATGTATCGGCAAGTTTTGGTCTCTCCTGAAGACCGCCGTTTTTAAATGATAATTTGGCGGAGATGAGCTTCAGAACCACTTTCATACTATCAACTGAATACTGTTACATATGGAACAAGAGCAGCTCCCTATTTAGCAACCAAATGCCTGCAAGAGTTGACAAAGGAAAGTGCCAGACAGTATCCTCTGGCATCACAATTTCTAAAAGAAAACTTCTACGTAGATGATGGACTAGGCGGAAGCGACAACTTATACACCGCAATTCAGGTGCAAGAACAACTTCAGCAGATAATGAAGCAAAGTGGCTTCAATTTGCGAAAATGGTGTGCCAATCACCCCCAGTTGCTCAAACATGTTCCAAAAAGTGATCTGGAACTGAATTTGGACTTTGAGAGCAGCAAATCAGATTCCATCAGTACACTAGGACTCACGTGGCTGCCGAAAGAAGATCAACTAAGCATAAAGGTGAATATTACTGATAATAAAAGAGTAACTAAACGGGCTGTGACATCGGATCTCGCAAGAATTTTTGATCCATTGGGTCTTCTGTCTCCTATCAGTGTCACTGCAAAAATATATTTACACAAGAGTTGTGGAAGCTAAAACTCGATTGGGACCAAGCTCTACCCGAGTCCATGCATACCAAGTGGATTACTTTCCGTGCAGACCTGAATGAACTGGAAACGCTAAAAATATCAAGACACATTTTGAAAGGTGGAATTCCAGAATCTGTACAATTGCACATATTTACAGATGCATCAGAAAAGGCTTACGGTGCAGTGGCTTATCTTCGATCTACCATGAAACATGGAACAGTCATGTCACAAATCCTTTGTGCGAAGTCCCGAGTAGCCCCAATCAAAGCTCAATCCATTCCACGATTGGAGCTATGCGCAGCTGTATTTGGAGCACAACTAGCTACAAGAATAATAGCTGATCTTAAGTTTACAAGTCAAGTTTGGTTGTGGACTGATTCGGAAATTGTGCTGTCTTGGATAAACTCATCAGCATCTCTCAACACCTTTGTTGCCAATAGAATTTCAACCATCCTCGAAAACACTAGACCAGAACAATGGCGGCATGTCAGCACAAAATGTAATCCCGCAGACATTTTATCTCGAGGAATTGCACCCCGGCACCTAAAAGATTGCTCTTTATAGTTTTATGGTCCCATATTCTTACACGGCCAAGAAACAGCTTGGCCAACCAATTTATAGAGAAAAAAAAGCAAGCATTAGTGATGACTTCAACAAAACCCGATTTCATCTATCAAATAAATCATAAGAATTCATTCTGGCGTCTTCAACACATTGTTGGATACATTTCACGATTTGTAAACAATACCAAACGGAATGGCTCTAAACAACATCAAAAATCCCTATCGACAAAGGAACTACAAAATGCACTAATGTTAATCATCAAGCAAATACAGGCATCAGATTTCAAAAAAGAAATTCAACAGCTTGCTAAATACAAGGTATTGCGGGGAACTAACAATTTGTCGAACCTTTCACCATTTTTCGACGCTGAAGGTTTGATACATGTAGGAGGTCGACTGGAAGCCTCATCATTGGAATAGTAAGACAACGATTTTGGCCAATAAAGGGTAAGATCATGGCAAGAGCGACGATTCATCGCTGCACAATATGCAGTAAAGCCAAACCCGCCCTATTTCACTAAATTATGGGCAACCTGCCCTCCACACGGGTAACACCAGCTAGGGCGTTCATTGATTCTGTAGTAGACTACTGTGGTCCAATGACAGTTCACTACAAGGTGAGAGGAAAACGGCCACACAAGGCGTATATTGCTATCTTTTGTTGCTTTTCTACGAAGGCAGTACATTTAGAGCTGGTAAGCGATCTAACCACTGACGCATTTATAGGAGCTATCAAACGGTTTGTTGGCCAACGAGGACATTGCCAAAACCTATATAGCGATAATGCAACGAACTTTGTAGGGGTAAAAAATAAATTGTCTGAACCATTACCCGCAATTTATACAAGCGAAGCGAAAGAAGCAATTGAAAATGCATGCCGCAAAAAGAATATACAATTCAGGTTCATACCACATCGAGCACCTCATTTTGGAGGCCTTTGGGAGGCGGCAGTAAAATCTACAAAACACCTTTTAACCAGGAGCTTAGCTAGTTCTTCCTTAACTTACGAAGAACTAGAAACACTGGTTATCGAAATAGAAGCGATTCTCAACTCCAGACCTATTTCACCCATGTCAAACGACCCCAAAGACTTCGGTGCGTTAACTCCAGCACATTTCCTGATTGGTGAACCACTAACGGCACAAGTAGATGCACAGGCCACATCAACGAAAACAAACTTGGCAACTCGATGGAAACTAGTATCCTTTCTCAAACACAACTTCTGGGAAAGGTTGTCACGGGACTATCTGAACGAATTGCAATATCGCAATAAATGAAAGGAGCAATCAAAATCTCTAAAACCCGAAACCATCGTGATCCTTAAGGAAGATAATTGCCCCGTAATGAAATGACCTTTAGGAAGTGTGATTAAAATCTATAAGGGGGAGGACAACATAGTTAGAGTGGCAGACGTCAAAACCGCTTCAGGACTCCTTAAAAGAGCGGTCCATTACCTGGCACCACTCCCTAAGGCCAGTCTAGAAGAAACAGAAAACAACAACAAACCGGATGATGAAATCAATGAAATCGACAGCAAAGATGAAATCACTGAGCCGAAGAGCAAACGTCTAAAATTACTCGGTAATAATTTAAGCATCACACTGTTGACACTAATGCTCATACTCGCAATTATTTTGGGAGCACCAATTGATAATGAGCGCTTCGGTTCCAAGTTGGGTATTCATTTCGAAGAAGTAGGCTTAACATAAATATCTGCAAGTCAGTGGAATCTGGTCGTTTACTATGACTTATCTGCTTACTGGGCTGACACAGCGTTTTTAGGAAATGGAACGAACTCCTTGAGTCGACTGTGTGCGAAGATGGAATACAATACATCGTGTTATAGTACAATAGAACATCTTCGAAATGTTGAAGCGGATTTGAGACTTGATAATAAATTACTATGCAAACCACGTCAAAAACGAGGTGCTGTCGACTTCGTCGGAAATCTTGCTCATTCAGTGTTTAAGATACTAGACTCTGAATATGCAGAAAAAATGTCAACAACAATAACTAAACTACAAGAAAACGATTCATATATGCTTCGCCTCATAAAAGACCACACCTCCGTTAGTAATTCAACCATGAACATTGTCAAAGAAAGTCTAACAGACACTAAGTTTAAATTTGACCATCTTCTGTTAAAACTAAATGAAATCGCGAAAACTGAAGAGACACTAGCAGAAGAAATAACACAACTTAAGCTTGCACACATGTTCAGTATGGGTGTAACAAAACTTTCATTCATTGCAAACTATCTGCAACGAATGCAAACTTGCATTCTGAACGCACTGACCGACACTCATCATGGGAAAATTAATCCATTGCTGTTGACTCCAATTCAACTGGAAACTGAAATACAAAAAATTCGGGCACATATGCCACAGTCATTGGAGTTACCGGTTCCTGAAGATAACTTGCTCGAAGTTTACAAACTTATGAAAATAAAAGGCGGTCTTACTCAGGAACATGTAGTATTCAGCATAACTCTACCATTAATAGACCATGAAAAGTTTAAGCTTTACAACCTAATTCCTGTTCCGACCCCCAATAAACAACACTATGCTGGTCATAGACACATGCAGTCCGACAATAGCAATAAACTCATTTCAACGGCATTACTTTCCATTATCATCAACACAACTGAAAGGCTGTGACGTAATTGGCAAAGAGGTATTTATATGCTACGATGTGCAACTCCAATATAACTTTGGTGCAGAAATGTGCTTTTGTCAAATCAACTTATTCAACAATATCACCGTACTAAATTGCATGTTGAGGAAGCTTCCAACTAATGTAACCTGGACACCCCTAACTCATAAAAACAAATGGATATACATATTCATCCCGAGCCTCTACACATGCCACAGCAGTTTGTGGAAAAGAAATTATACCAATAAGTTAAGTTGTTAACTATTAATCCTGAATACATCCTTAAACATGAGATCATCCAAATGTCCGGCCAGCAATCAATCGTAACTAAAACTGTTTCATCTTACACAAGCCTTGGCAACATGTCAGAACTAGCATATCAACCCCTGCTGCAAATCAATCATATCAACAAAACCAACCAGTCATTTGTGCCAGATGAAATAGCAGTACAGCAACAACACCTTCTCCAGCTCCACGACACAAGTTCAGCGTACATGTTTGAAAACATAATAAATTTAATATTTTTTATTGTATACTTATTTTATATTTTTAATTAGTTTTGCATAACTATAAGGTCATTGCCTTTATTGTAAAAACAAACCAATAGTTTCTTCTTGTAACAGGGGTTACCTTTGGGGTAGTTATGGTCTATTCCAATTTTTAATAAAACAAAACTATTTTATTTTATTTTCAAAGCACCCAACGTTTCGTTTGTTTTATTCAAACTTCTTCAGGTTTATTTTTTTATTCATAAAATCTAGCAAGAAAACAATAGTTCAATCAGATTTTGAATTCTACAATTATAGCAAATTAATTTTTGCCTTACAATTATTTGTTTTACATATTGTCACTATTATCACTTATTGATTAAAAATAGAAAAACTGGACTTCACGATACAGAGTTTGTATAATAGTTTATTTTTATTTTTAACTATAAAACCAAGTAGTAAGCACTTTATTAATGCCATAATTGTAGTTAGTTGTTGAGCATAGCCTCAAAGGGGGATGTTCATACTTTCACAAACAAAAACAACACTGACTTATATTTTAAACTACACTTCTCCTGTAGTTCATTGCACCTCACAATTAAACAAAAAGAAATAAGACACTGTTTATAATTACGCTGCATAAGAATATCAAAATTGGGTCATAAATAATTGCAAACTTGCAATTATGCATAAATGGTTGTTTTTTGTACAATGAACGTTTACTTAAGCAATACACTTAATAAAGCAAAATTTTATGACCTCAATTTAATTAAGTAACACAATTAATAGTAGAAAATTTTAATGACATATCAATAAGTTAGTATATAAGAAAGCAAGTTAAATAAAACATTTGTTCAATTACATTTTGAAAAGAAAACAAAGTTGTTTAAACCAAAAGTGATTTAACCATCTCCGCGCAACCAAGTTTCAAGTGCTTCAGTTGCATCAATAAATCTTCCTGGTGAATCGCCCTGAAGATAATCCAAACAGGTTAAACAAACTAGTTTATCCTTATTCATTTGCTGAATTAAACAGCATGTATATATTTCTATCAGGTAAAATAAAACAAAGAAAAAAATACTAGCATCGTAAGGACACATCGAACCAGCTAAGTGGTCAATCGGATAGTGCCAATGAACCATCCCTGATGACCATTTAACGTGTGCAATATGACGTAACTTAATTCTGGTTGCAATCTACATAGTAAATAATACGAACATGTTGTAACCTAATTAATTCGGTCCAAATAGTTTGCAAATAGTTCCATAAATGTAAATTATTATTAGGTTATAAACGATAACGTTAAATAATTGCTGATTGTAGCATTCGAATTATATATATACATACGTCATCGTTAAATTATTCACGCATTATTATTTACGTACAAATTTAACTGAAGTATTAATCCTATAATGTAATATATATATATATATATATATATATATATATATATATTACATTATAGGATTAATATATATATATATATATATATATATATATATATATATATATATATATATATATATATATAGATATTATCTATATTGTATAAGATTTCGTCATATTATCATTTATAGTACAGTATAATGACCCCTAAGGGAATCATTCACATTAATTAATAAACATAAATGAATAAATTGGATCATTTGGTCTTCTAAATCCGTGATGATGTGAAAATGTAGAGATGTGATTAGTTTAGGGGTTCTCGAATGGAATCAAGTGTGCCACGAGAAGAAAAAGTTGGTGAGGGTTTTGAGGCAAGCGGATTCACTTCCAGCGAATCACGCATCCTATCGACTAGAATTTGTTGTCATTTCGCGTTTTCTTTTTTTATTGGCTGGAAAGGGGCTTAGACTTAGTAGACAGGTGAATCTAGCCAATTCTATTCAATTTCAAATTTTCGATATTAAAAATTATATTTCCGAGAGTCTATAATAGAGCACTAAATTAAAAAGATAAAGTAATGGAACACGAACCCCGCAACCGGCTGCTTGCTAGTATTTCAATGGCTCCCATACTTCTTGTCAATTTATTTTTTTATTCAATAGAATCCTAGTTTCCCTAGCATCAGGTACCACCCAGTGCCTCAGTAATCATAGCATTTGCAATTTTGTTCATCATAGGGAATGGGGAATTTGTTGGTCAATAGCAAGTTTACAATGCAGTTCATTACAGAACCTGTTATAAATTTATTCTTAACTTTAGTCAGTTACGTTACAAATGCTCTTTTGGAGCCTTATTGTGACTCCAAATTGATCGCAAATTTGCGAACTGTAGCCGCAAAACTTTCACCATCTTGGTAAAACAATTTCACAATGAGAATGTGTTGTTCATTCGTCTAGCGCTCCATTTTTACTAACATGGTACCTTCTACTAGCAAACAATAACAATTGTTCAAATGTCACACCATGACACTTCGAATGGCGCCAAATTTAAATCTTGCGTTCTTGTTGGGACACCCTTTATAAGGATTTACCAATCGCTCTATCATCATCTGCAACACAACACACACTTCGAGGTGAGTTTCTTCTGGTAAACAAAAGTTGTATAATAAAAAGCTGATATATCAAACAAGCAAACATCAACGAAACACTTTAAATTAAACTAATCTAAAATTTTTAAGAAGTTAAGGATTTCAACTAAAACATGAAAATTAATAGTTTAATTAATATATTAGACAAACCACAATTTTTCAATTCAATTCAATTATTAAAAAAGAGTATCACAGTTATAGTTCATACTTATAATCTTTCAAAAATAATGATGATATCCGAATATCAATACAAAACTAAGATTTATAGGTTTTACCAAGTGAAAGCATGCTTTATATTGAAGGTTATGTAATAAAAGAAGACTAAATAATCTCTTCAAATATACAACTACTGAACAGTTGTATAGCTCACCTCTTTGATGAGATTCGATATAAATTAAATGGAATAGAAATTGATCGTACACGACATTTAGGAATTGCATCAGAAATTAAAAACTATGTTTCGTTAAATACATCTGAAACCAATAACTTGATTAATGCTGGATGGGCTCCAAAAATAGAAACAATCTTTTATGATCTATGCTAGATCTGTAGAAAATGTGTTCTTATCAGTTAAACGTTGTAATACACACACTCAAATCGTGTATGTGTTCTTATAAGTGAACATGTACATGAGCAGACTTTTGTACTGCAAACGATATCCAGAACCGGCACAAACATACTACTAACAAGAGATGTAATTTTTAATGCGGATGAGACCGGTTTATGTTGGAAATTGCTGCCTGATAAGACACTTGGCCATGCAGGAGAATCCAGTGCTCCTGGTAGGAAGCTGTCCAAGCAAAGGGTAACAGTTCTTTTATGTGCAAATTCATCCAGTTCAAAATAAATAAAACCGCTCTTAATTTGTAAAGCAAAAAACCCTCGTTCATTTAAAAACAGGGTTGTTCCAACGAATTACACCCATTCAAAATACGCGTGGATGAATTAAGCAACTTTTAAAATGTGGTTCTTTGAAATGTTTGTTCCAGAGGTATGTTTTGTGCTCAGATATGCATAATTTTTCGTGACGGTGTTTTGTTTTTGTTTTTAGTTTTTTTTAAGATTGAACAACAACAACAGCAACAATCTACCCATAAAAGCACTACTTATCCTTGATAATGCACCAAGTCACCCGCTCGCAGAGGAGCTGTTCAAAACAACGAAAGACGGAAAAATATGGAAGCTTTATCTACCACCTAACGTAACTCCTTTAATACAACCGACGGACCACAATGCCATCCAAATTTAAAAAATGAATTACAGAAATCATTTAGTGAGCAAAATTGTTTCATCAAAAAGAGAAATTGTTGTTGATTTTTTAAAAAATCTTAATTTATACGATGCAGCTCATATTATTTAAAATGTAGTTATGATAAGAAATTAGATAAGTTTAAGTATTTTAAGGGGCAAGATTCATCCAAAGAAGTTATAAGTGAACTAGTGAAAGATGTAGTCTTCTTATTCGCAAATTTTTTAAATAATATTAAACCAACGAATCCCTTGACTGAAGACGAGCATGTAATTTGGCTTAAAAAGCGATACGAACCTTAGCTTGTTCAAATCATAAATATAGAAACAAATGAAGTTCGAAAAATAAAAATTAAATTAACTAAATTAATAGTCATTGGCTTGTGGCAAAAATTAAATAAATATACTTAATAGTAACAAACCAAAAAAGAGCTGTTCCGTTCAACTATGTGTTGTCAGAATATTTACAACTAACTTTGGTGTTATTTGTTCATTAATAATTATCACATGTAATTTGGCTTAAAAAGCGATATGAACGTTAGCCTGTTCAAATAATAAATAAAGAAACAAATGAAGTTAAAAAAATAATAATTAAATTGACGAGCAATTAAGTTTTAGAAATTCCAATAATTGTCAAATTTGTTTAAATCCTATAACCAATGAAGTCAAGGTGAAACATTATTATCATTTAAGTGGGAAATATAGAAGACCTGCACATTAAAAACGTAATTTAAATTTTTAAGTTCCACGTTTTATTCCTGTTGTCTTTCATAATCTCTCTTCGTATGATTCACATTTGTTTATAAAGGAACTTATTCATATTAATCATGGTCCAATAAATATTCTCCCATTAAATAAGGAATTGTACATATCCAATTCAAAAATTATCAATATAGATAACATCAATATTGAAATTAGATTTTTAGACTCATATAGATTTATGCAGTCAAGTTCAGACTCACTTCTCGTGGTACCTTCACAGCGAACAGTCGATTAGCGGAATTTTGCTTACATACTTAAAAAACAAACAAAAAATATTCGTAGTACATATTATTCGTAATAGGTACATACTGTCTTTAATAAATAAGCTTTATGCTTTGCTAATATTTTTTACATAGTAGAAATAATAGAAACAAAAAAAAACGCAAACAAAAAAAAACATAAACAAAGTGACAAAGTGAGGAATACTCGTATGAGTACTTCAAAAAAAAAACAAACTATCATAAATAACAAAAAAAGACCGCAAACAAAAAAAAAAAACACAAACGAATAACCCTTGCGGAATTCTTTGTATGAGTGCCTCAAATGCAAAAAAATTTGAAGTGAGTTCAAACGGCAGAGATGCTTATTTTACTGTGAGTTTTGAAACTCTTAATGAAAAAAATATAAATAATAAACGTGATGAAAGTCTTTTTTTAACGGCAGAGCCAATTTTTCGTCAGCGTTCAATTTCACTCTGTCCAATGTCAAATAGTAGTGATTCATTAACATTACAGTTGCCTAGTACTTGTTTATCACTTAACAAAGTTATCACTACAGATAACAGCGTCTCGAAACTCAAGGTACAAGTCGGAATGGCCAGATATATAACGGTGGTAAGGCGTGGGCGAAGCCCGAATTCTTCAAAAATTTCATCTGCTCCAAAAATATTTAGGGATAACAGCGCAGCCTCAACTAATCGCCAAAACCACTTTAAAATTTTGCAAGATGACAACGACAAACCCGAGATATCCTTGAATAAAACATCCAAGCTGCCACCAATCTATTTGAGACAAAAAAAATTCAAATGCCCTTATTAAAAAATTAATTTCGGTCATTGGTGAGAATAAATTTCACATTGTTCCAATAAAACGTGGAAACATAGATGAAACTAAAGTCCAAATTTATGACGAAAAAGATTTCCGCAAAATGGTTGCTGAATTTGAAAAAAAATAAAACAAGCTTCTACACATACCAGCTTAAGAGCGCTAAAGGCATGCAGATCGTATTGAAGGGCATAGATTTTTATGTTGTTCCCGAAGAAATAAAAGATGCACTCGTCCTCCAGGGGTTTAAGGTAAAAAATGTGTCCAATATAATAAAAAGAGAGAAGATTCCCCAACTCCTATTTCGTGTTGAATTTGAGCCTAATGATATAAAATTGAAAAAAATTAAACGCATCCAATTTATAATTTAAAATACCTCTTGTAACTCAAACTTTAATTTTAATCGCCTTGAAGCCACTATTGAAAATCTTGTGCAAACTATCAACAATTTTAGAACAAATATGGCTAGCATGATGCAAGAAATGCTGCGAATGCAGAATACTCTGCTTCAAGCATTAATTAATAAGCCATGAACACGTTAACAATATGTTTTTGGAAAACAAACGGCATTCGCCTTCATAAAAATGAACTTAAGCACTTCCTTACGGAAAAAAATATTGACATAATGTTGGTCTCTGAGACTCATTTGACTTCGAGAAGCTTTTTCAAAACTAATGGCTACACTACATATGACACAAAGGACCCTAGAGGGAGAGCATGCGGCGGATCTGCAATTCTAATGAAGTCAAGACTCAAGCACTATGTCCTTTACAACCTTAGCGAAGAATATATGCAAGCTACGAATATTTTTGTAGACAATTTTTGTTCGAATTTCGTGATATCATCAATTTCTTCACCTTCCAGATTTTCAGTTACCGAAGATCAGTATGAAAAGTTCTACAAATCGCTTTTATCTTGTTTCGTGGCAGCTGGAGACTACAATGCAAAACATACGTTCTGTGGTTCGCGTCTTATTACCCCCAAAGGTAGAGCATTGTTCAACACTATTTCAAAAATGGGCTTGGATGTCATTTCGAGTGGGGAGCCCACTTATTGGCCTACTGACATACAAAAAATTCCGGATGTTATAGATTTTGGCGTCATGAAAAACATTTCTAGGGATTTAATTCATGTTGAAGCTTCTCCAGATCTCTCCTCCGATCACTCTCCGACTATCGTTTCAATCTGTAACCCACTAAGAAGTGACTTACCTCAACCACATATGAAGACGATCAATCGTGTTAATTGGCTGGAATTCAAAAAATATCTTAGTAGTCATTGCACGGAAAATAGTACGCTAAGAACACCCAATGATATTGAATCTAGCATTGCATATATTTATTAATGAAAATATTAAATAGTCTACTGAGCATGCCACTACCTCCCATCCACAAACTGGGTTTAATAAAATTTATTCTAGGGATATTGAACGTCTCGTGTATGAAAAAAGAAGAGCTAGAAGAGAATGGTAAAATTACAGATCCCCCCAAAATAAAATCAGATTTAAAGAGTGTACTAAACGACTCCAAGAGTTGCTTGCATCTGAAAAAACCGCATCTCTTAAAAATTATCTAGAATGTTTTGATGTCACACAAGCATCAAATTCCTTTTTGTGGCGCGCTGCTAGAAAGCTTAAAATAACCGTTGAGTTTAAGCCACCTCTGCGCACATCTACCGAAATTGGGCAAGAAGCGATACGGAAAAATGCAAAATATTTGCTGAGCACTTAAAATCCGTATATACGCCAAACACATGTACTGATGTTGATGATTTGCCGAGTGTAGTTGCTCTACCCCCTCGACCCTTAAAATTTAAGATGCGTGATGTACAAAAAGTAATTGCTGAACTCAACCAGAATAAATCTCCCGGTATTGATGGAATTAATAACAACATGCTGATGAACTTGCCGTATATTGCAATAAGAATCCTGTGGTTTATTTTTAATGCCATATTACGACTGGAGTATTTTCCACAACACTGAAAGCATGCCAAGGTCAAAATGATTCCAAAGCTTGGCAAAGATCTTACCAAAGCAGTGTCATATAGGCTAATAAGTTTGCTGTCAACTATGTCAAAACTCTCCGAAAAGCTGGTCATGACAAAATTGTCCCCTTGTCCAACAGATAATATGTGCATACCGGACCATCAATTTGGTTTTAGAAGTCAGCATAGCACCATTGAACAAACGCATAGATTGGTTCAATTTATAAGGAAAACATTCGAAGCAAAGAGGTATTGTTCTGTCCTATTTATTGATGTTTCTCAGGCATTTGATAAAGTTTGGCATGATGGCTTAGTTTTAAAATTGAAGACATATCTACCAAATAACATTCTAAATCTTTTGGAAAGTTATATTTTAGGCCGGAAGTTCTCTGTTATGGAAGGAGAATTTATGAAAGCGCCCGAAACTATCTCATCCGGTGTACCTCAAGAGAGTATATTGGGGCCAGTTTTGTATTTGATTTATAATTGTGATATGCTTGTGAACAGTAATATTCATAATTCTACATTTGCCGATGATACAGCCTGCCTAAGTATGCACGAAAACCCTCATGAGGCATCAAGATATCTTCAGGAACATATAACACAGCTTGAGCTATGGTTAAACTTATGGAGAATAAAAGTAAACGAACAGAAGTGCGTACATATAACCTTTACCCTACGAAAAGATACTTGTCCCCCCATTAGAATCAACATGTGAAATACCTTGGTATACACCTTGATCGTCGGCTTACATGGAAACACTATATTGACTCAAAGTTAACACAAATGAAACTTAAACTAACTCAGATACATTGGCTGATTGGTAGAAATTCAACTCAGTCTAGATTGTAAACTTTTAATATACAAGTCGATTTTGAAACCAATATGGTGTTACGGAATTCAACTATGGGGCACTGCTTCAGCTTCCAATATCGAGAAAATCTAACGAAAGCAAAATAAAATTTTACCGTTATTAGCATCGGTTCCATGGTACATAAAAAAATTCAAATATACATCGTGATTTAAATATGCCACTAGTGACTCAAGAAATTGCAAAATACGTAGGCAAATATTTAACAAAACTGGAGTCACATCCTAATCCGCTGGCTCGTAATACTTTGAACTTAACTGGACACATCCACCTTAAAAAGAGGGACACAAGGGCTCTTATAGTTAACACTCCAGATGGGACTGCTTGAAGATATATTTATTTTTCCCTTTTTAATTATCACTAGTTATGTATTATTTAAAACTATCACTAAGTTTATGTCCGACTCTGGTCGGGCCTAATAATTTTTTTATAGATTCAAGATTTGAATACTTATTGTTAGTTCACATATGAAGATACAATAAATAAATACATGTATTAAAAAAAAAGTTCAGTCTTATTAGCACATAACTTATCTAGAAATAACTTTACTACATTACAGTCAAGTTTTCAAAATGAAAAACGCTTTGCTTTGCAAATGAGAAAAGTAGTTTTTCTATATAATTATTTAAATTCAGTTGACAAACTTAAAAAATTTACAACGAGGGAACAATTTTTCAATATACTTACAAAGACAGAATGTTCAGTAGACAATTATAACCATGCCAAGGAAGTTTGGAACGTTTTTAATTGTGAGACACTAGATTATCTAATGATTTACCTAAAAACTAATGTTTTACTTCTGGCAGACGTTTTTGAACATTTCAGACTATTATGTAAAAACATATATAAATTTGACCAATGCCATTACTATAGAGCGCCAGGACTTTCATGGGACGCAATGCTAAAAATGACGAAAATAAAATTTCAATTTATGACTGATATTGATATAATTACGTTCATCCAAAAGGAAATTATTAAAATATTTTATTTTTATTAATATTATTTTAATAAATTATTAAAATTTATTTGTATTTTTTTAAATCTGTAGTGAACCAACCTTCCTTTATAAACACTATGGTACATGTAATCTTGTGTCTGAATCAAAACGGTTTTCACTAGTATTTAGTTGTTATGCTTTCTTCGGCAAATGTTTGTCAAGTGTGATCGTACCTTAAGTTAATAAGAATAAAAACTATCACAGAAGTGCACTAATTGCGGCGCACTCTTAGTTCGGTAGGCGTTAACCGCCGTCGAAAAACTTTTTTTTCTTCCTCTTTTAACTATTTTTTTCTCAAGAAAAATTTATATAAAATTTTATTAAAATTATATCAAAAAAAAAATCGTGTAATATAGGGTGTTTTTTTAAGAGGTATAAAACTTTGAATTGAAATAAAACACAAGAAAATCGTTTTAATGTCCATCAATTTGGCTTTATTGGAAGGATAATTTTATGCCATTAATGTTTAAATATGATTTCGGGCATGTGGCCGCCGCGGCTGGCTCGAATAAAGCCAATTCTACAGGTCCAATTTTCAACCACTTTTTCGAGCATATGGGGCCGTATGTTGGCAATAACGCCACGAATGTTGGCTTCCAAGTCCCCTAACGTTTCTGGTTTGTTGGCGTAGACGAGCGACTTCACATATCCCCAAAGAAAATAATCCAATGGTGTCAAATCACACGATCTTGGTGGCCAATTGACAGGTCCATTCCGCGAAATTATGCACTCATCGAATGCTTCCTTCAATAAATCGATTGTGACGTGCGCTGTGTGGCATGTAGCGCCGTCTTGTTGGAACCACAACTCATCCACATTCATGCCATCCAATTCGGGAACAAAATAGTCGGTTAGTCGGCTCCAATTGCTGTGCACGGTGGCGAATCGATTCATTCGGGTCCTCTTCAACACTTTGCTCTACAGCGGCAATTGTTTCTTCGGCGCGCACTGTTCGACGTCTCTGTGGATGCGTATTATCACATAGAGTAAACGTAGTGCGAAAACGATCCATGGTTAACCGAATTAATTGCTCTGATGGACGATTATGTCGACCATAAAATGGACGGAGCTTGCGGTAAACTTCGCGAACTGAACCATTATTTTCGAAATAAATTTGCACGATTTGCAAGCGTTGTTCTTTTGTCAACCTGTTTATGATGAAATGGCAAACCAAACTAAATATTAATCACTTGACAGCTGACAAAATGGCCGCCAGTTAAAAAAGTGATGCCAACTTAAAGTTCTATACGTCAATAAAAAACACCCTTTACATATAATATTATTAAATTTTAATAAAAATATCTTGTTATGAATAAGCATATATATATATATAAACAAATAAAAAAATCATTATTAATATATCTATTTTGTAATTAATTTTGTAAGGACCTAATTTTTTTTTTTAATGAATAGAAGAAAGTTGAAACCTAAACACCCAATAAGATAGGTGGGATTTCTAAGGAAATTTTAGAAATTCATAACGGGGAAGAAGAAATGGATAAAGCAATCAGTTTTTAACAGATTTGTGGAAACTTTTGGGAATAGAAGGAGCTCCAACAGACAAAAATTTAATAACATTGATTTTTTTTCATCAATTAAGTTTTAACAAAGCAAGAAAATGAAGAAAATTAAAAAGATATAATAGAAATGGAATAAGACAAAAATTTAACAACTGTAGAAAAAGAAACCACGCAAATGGTTAGAAAAACTCGGACTTTCCCTTAAGATCAGTAGAAAAGATAACTATTTTGCTGACGCTCTATCGCGGGTAACAATAAATGACCTAAAAGACATGGATAATAAAATTTGTTCTATATTAAGAGTCACGACTAGATCGATGACCAATACAGAAAAAGAAACGAATAGTAATACACTAAATAAACAGCATAAATTTGATAAAAATAAAAATAATGATAAGCCCAGTATATGTACCTTTAACAAACACTGACGTCAGAAAATACTATAAACTAAAGATTTCCCCCAGAAGATGTTATATCAAACGTGGAAAATCTATAGTAACATATATACATATAAATCATTTATTTACTAACGAGAATTTTGACTTAGGACAATTTTTCTCTAGGCTCGAAAAAGTGGCCGGTAAACACAATATATATAATTTACAAGTGGCACCTAGTGAGACATTTTTCGAATTTATCTCTATTAATGATTTTAAACTTATGGGCGATAAAATATTAAATAAAATTAAAGTAGCGCTACTAAATGAGGTGACCAAAATTGATAACAATAATGCCAAGGCAATTCTTGAGATTATTCTGAAATATCACAATGATCGCATAGAAGGAGGACATTGTGGACTATATAGAACATTAGAAAAAATAAAGACATTACTATTGGAAAAATATGTCCAAAGACATATCTAAATACGTTAAAACATGTCATAAATGTCAAACTGCTAAAACTTTAAAACATAACAAAAGATACGGTAGTGGTAGACACAATAGTGGTCCCAAAATATTTATTTGGAAATGAATACGCAATCACAATAATATGTGATTTAACTAAATATTTAGTTATTATATCAATAAGAGACAAAAGCGCTAAAAGAATAGCTAAAGCGATATTTGAAAATTTTATACTTACAATGAAGACGTTCATTTCGGACATGGACAGAACTATGTAATATATAAAAAAAAGCAATGTGAGTCTGATCACAGACGAGATGTGTAAACATCCAGTAATGAAAATATTTTTTAAGTTGGAAGTACTTATGCTTTTAGTATCTTTTTTTAAATTAATTAATTAAAAGTATCAAAACTTTCAATATTGTAAATACATATGAATTTGTTGGTTTTTGTTTGTTTTATTAAACTTATTTGGTTAGTAAATGTGCACACTGCAGTATATGTATATGTACTGCATTTTGAATGCAGTAAGCAGTAAATTTACTGACTGCTAAAAAAATTCAGTAAATTTTTACTACTAATGAAATTTAATTTGCATTACCAGTAAAATCGTAGGGCCGTTATCATAATAAAACTGTAGCAAGTGGCAAAGTCTTTTCATTAAAATGTTGAAAGTTTTGTATGAAAAACATTTAGCCACTTGGTAGAATTTCATTATGAATACGGGCATTACTGATTACTGAAAATTCAATGCACATCATCATATAACAAATCATTTAGGCAATTTATAACAATTGTAGAAAAAACTTTAGTAATCAGTAAAAATTTACTTGTTAAACATTTTTTATTGTTTTTACTGAAACTTTAGTGGTACTGCAGTGCTCATCTATGGTAAATGACTTTACTTTTACTTTTTAATTTTTAATTCCTGTTGTTCATCGTTTAGTTGTTGCTGTTCTTGTTGTTGTGTACGCATTGCAATTAAAATAAATTCAGTAAAGTGCGACTTTGACTCGCGCACATTCGGTTTTGATCATTTTTTTGGATTTAGCTTTCTTCCTTTTTAAGTTTTTTCAGATTAAACGATTTTTTTCAGTTTTATCGCTTTTTATTCTTTTTGGCGTTTTTTTCTCTTTTTGGGTTTTTTTTAATTTTCGCAATTTTTTTCATTTTGGCGATTTTTTTCTGTTTTATGGGTTTTTTTCATTTTGGCGATTTTTTCTGTTTTTGGGGTTTTTTTATTTAGGCGATTTTTTAATTTTGGCGATTTTTTCATATATGCGATTTTTTTTGTTTAAGGATATTTTTAATTTTGGCGATTTTTGCGGTTTTTTTGCGATTTATTTTAGTCCTAGAGATTTTTTTTAATTTGGTGCTTTTTTTCGTTTTGGCGATTTTTTTATATTTGGCGATTTTATATTTTTTGATTTTTTAGTTTTACCGTTGTTGAAAATTTCAAGAGTTTTACTCTTACGGTTTCCAAGATACAGCAAGTTGTCAAAATTACAAAGTCAAAATTGCATTTACTGATGGAACACCTTTTAATTTAAATTTTTTAAATTTAGTGTTAATTGTTGTAGTCTGTATAAAAATACACTAACTTTTAAAATTTCAAGTGTTTATATGTACATAAAATTGTATGTATATTACATGGGATTTTAACATTTTTCGTTGCTCCTTTTGGAACACCCTTTAGTGTTTAACTCTCATGTATTTGTTGTTGTAGTGGCCAAATGTCTACATATTGTGTCCAAATTACAAGTCCGTAGCTCTTACGGTTCATTTTCACCTTTGGTGTACGGAAATATACAGAAAAATAACCGGCGGCGGCGCACCGTCAGCTTCGAGCCGGTCGACTTGTTTCTCTGCTTGGTATTGCTTCTTTCAAATACTAATACACTCATACATAGCTCACACCGATTTGACAATGCAAAGAAATCTCAGCAAAGAAATCAAAGTCAAAAGATTTTTACCCCCTAGCGTATAGATGTTTACACATCAATAGAAAAAATAACTTCAACTGCATACCATCATCAGACATTAGGTACAATCGAAAGAAGTCATAGAACTTTTCATGAATATGTACGAATTTATATAACAGTGGATATAACTGAGTGAGATGAATGGCTAAAATATTTCACTTATACCTGATTTACATTAAGCATTTTTTCATGAAATTTCATGAATTTTGTTGCACGCAACTTTTTCTATTTGCTTATTGCAGCGCTATAAAAGAGAATATTATATAAAAAATAGCGTAGAATGAATCCCTGATTTATTTTTGACAACTTTTTTGATATAAGTTGCTCCTCCAGGCCTCCTATTGACAAATAAAAAATTTTCATGCAACTAATTTCATGAAAAAATGCTTAATGTAAATCAGGTATTACTGTTTTAATACAACACCTTCAACAGTACATAATTACTGTCCATATGAATTAGTTTTTGCAAAATATCCAAATTCTTTTCAACAGTTTAATGAAATAGATAGAATTATTCGACTCTATAATATAGACAACTATGCTAAGGAATCCAAATTTAGGGTAGAATTAGCATATAAGAGAGCTCAACAATTACTAAATAGGCATAAACTCAGCAAAAACTAAATTACGATAAGAAAATAATAGAATATAATTTTAAAATAGGAGATCTATTTTTACTTAAAAATGAAACAAGTCATAAGTTAGAAACCCAATATAGAGGACCTTAGAAAATTAAGAAAATAGACTTAAGAAATAATGTAACTATAGTTGATAAGAAAACAAATAAAACACAAGTAGTTCATATGAATAGACTTAAGTTATATAATATTAAATAATTTATCAAATATCTTTTGCATGTGCAGCGGACAGAATATAATTGACAATTTCTTTTGTGCCGCCAGCTGCTATATTAATATTTAAATACAAGCAATGCATGTATGTATGTATAATTGTTTTTGTAAACATACCATACATTGTTGTGTGTGGCGCACTTAATCTTCCACGATGGGAAAATAATTTATTGTTTTAAAAAGGTCATATAACATTTTATTTTCCCATGAAAATTTTAAATTTAAATTAAAAAAACCATTCAATCCTAAATTTTGCCTAGCGCCTAAAATTTATTATAGACTGGTACAATGTTTGTTAAATAGGCATAAGAATAGATATAAGATATTGAGTGCATTTTAGCAAATCACTCATTTATGCAATTTTGGTTATTCTCATAAGTAGTATATAAGATATGCAATTTAATTAAAATAAAAAAAGATAGACTTGAACCTTCTAAGAGCTCTCATCGAAGAGCTCTAGAAACTACCAATAAATGTTTATCAAAAATAAATTAGAAGAGTTTATCATTTCATTTTTATTATAATGTAAAAACTTTGAACGAAATAATTCAAATAATCCTGAAATAATTTTCCACGTTGAATTCCCTATTTGAATAGAATTATCAGCATTAAAATTTAATTCACTATTTGCATATCGCCAATTTCCACTTTCATCTATGTTGAAACCATAAATTTTGTCTATTGTTTTAGTATTTAGGAGCAGTTCTGTATATTCAGCTAATGGATAATTTTGCAAATCAGTAAATTGGTTATAATCTATTGCATCATCAAGATCGTTAGAACTATCGTCGGATGGTAGTGGTGTAAGTTGTAAATCTGTTATGTTATCATTAGATTAATAATCATCTGAGTTATAATCATCATCCTTTTTTATTATTTTATTCAAAGGTTTGGTTATGGACTTAGATGTATCATTCAATATATCATCAGATTAATATTCATTAACTTTTCCAATTATCAAATTTAAAGGTCTTGTTATAGGTTTAAATGTATCTTCTAATATATTATCTCGTTCTATATTATCCAGTAAAGTTCAATATAATACGAGCAAGCGGATTAGGATGTGACTCGGGTTTTGTTAGATATTTGCTTGCGTGTTTTACAATTTCTTGAGTCAGTGGCATATTTAAATCACGATGTATATTTCAATTTTTGACGTGCCATGGAGCCGAAATTATCAAACGTAAAATTTTCTTTTGCCTTCGTTGGATTTTCTCAACATTTGAAGCTGAAACAGTGCCTTATAGCTGAATTACGTAGCACTATATTGGCCTTAAAAGTGATTTACAGTTTTTCATTAGTGATAGCTGAGAATCAATGTGGTGTTTCCATGCAAGTCGTCGATCCAGGTGTATACCAAAATATTTCACATGTGAATGTTGAGGAACAACTTGATTTTTAATCTGAATGGCGGAACAAGTATCGCTTCGTAAGGTACATGTTACTTGAACACACTTTTGCTCATTTGCCTTAATTATTCATAAGTTTAGCCACTAAGACAAGCTGTATCGTCGGCAAATGTAGAAGTGTGGATACTACTATTCAGAGGCATAAATCAAATATAAAATTTTAACCAGTATACTACCCTGTGGCACACCAGATGAGATAATTTCAGGCATACTCATAAATTCTCCTTCCACAACAGTGAAATTCCGGGAAATACTGTAACTTTCCAAAAGATTTAGAATGTTTATTGGTAGGTATGTTTGCAATTTTAAAATTAGGCCTTCATGCCACACTGTATCAAATGCCTGAGAAATGTAAATAAACAGCGCAGAACAATACTTTTTTTTTCAAAAGTTCTTCTTATAAATAAAACCAATCTATGAGTTTATTCAATGGTGCTATGCTGACTTCTAAAACCAAATTGATGGTCTGGTATGCACCCACTACTAATTAGAATTGGGGACAATTTTGTCTTGAGCAATTTTTCGAAAACCTTTGACATTGTTGATAGTAGACTTATGGGGTTATATGACTCAGCCTTGGTAAGATCTTTGCCCGGCTTTGAAATCATTTTAAACTTGGCAAGCTTCCAGCTGTGTGGATAATATTCCAGTCGTAAAATGGCATTAAAAATTAATTACAGTATTCTCATTGAAATACGAGGCAACTTTTTCAGCATCTGGTTACTAATTCCATCAATACCCGTGGATGTCTTCACGGATCTTAAACTTTATATTTAGACGGGGTAGAGCGACTACAAATTGCAAATCAGCAACATCAGTACATATGTTTGGCGTAAAAATGGATTTTAAGTGCTCAGCAAATATCTTACCTTTTTCAGTATCGCTTCTTGCCCAACCTCCGATAGATGTGCGCAGGCGTGGTTTATGATCAACGGGTGTTTTAAGCTTTCTAGCAGTGCACCACAAAGAGTAATTAGATGCTGGTGTGACATCAAGACCTCATAGATAATTTTTAAGAGATGCAGTTTTTCATATGCAAGCAGCTCTTGGAGTCGTTTAGTGCACTCTTTGAATCTAATTTTATTTTGGGGTGATCTGTGCTATTGCCATTCCCTTCTAGCTCTTCTTTTTTCACATTCGAGACGTTCAATGTTTGTAGAATAAATTCTGTTAAATCCAGTCTGCGGATGGGAGGTAGTGGCATGCCCAGCAGCCTGTTTAATATTTTCTTTAAGATTGGCAATGTTAGACTAAACATTATCTATTGTTTTTAGCTTAATATTTTACGTACAATGAGTACTGAGGTATTTTTTGAACCCCAGCCAATTAACACGATTGGTCGTCTTCACATATGGGTCAGGGAAGTCACTTCTTAATGGACTACAAATTGTAACGATCATGGGAGAGTGATCAGACGAGAGATCGAGAGAAGCTTCAACTTGAATTAAACCCCTAGAGATATTTTTTATGACGTCAAAATTTATAAAGTCCGGAATTTTTTGTATGTGAGTAGGCCAATAAAACGTGCTGATCCACCGCATGCTCCTCTCTTCTGGTCATTTGAATAATATAAGGTGTAGCCATAAATTTTAAAACGGTTCTCGAAGTAAAATGAGTCTCAGAGACTAGCATTACAACAATATTTTTTTCCGTGCGGAAGTGCTCAATTTCATTTTTATGTTGGTGAATGCCGTTTGCTTTCCAGAAACATATTTTTAACGTGTTCATGGCTTCTTACTTAATACTTGAAGCAGTGTATTCTGCATTCTCAGCATTTCTTGCATCATGCTAGTCACATTTGTTGTTAAATTATTTGTAATTTGCACCAGATTATCAGTAGTAGTTTCAATGCGATTGAAATTAAAGCTTGAGTTTGTATTTGTTGAATTATTTTCCGGTGAAACATTTTGTGTGGGAATAGAACTAGCCTTAGTAACATCTGCATACGATACAAGGGAAGTAACTGGGTGGCTCATTTGCGCAAAAGTATCGGAGTAAGCGTTTGCCGATTGAGCTGGACCTAATTTAGCTTTTTGCATTATAGTCAGCTCTACGTAGGAGTACACGGGAGAACATTTGTAGTTAGCGGTGATTACCTCCACAGTGGTGATTACCTCCACAGTTACTGTATTTTTTTCTGCTTTATCTTTTGGTCTAGTACAACTAGCAGTACCGTGCAATTCACCGCAGATAACACAAACTGTAGGTAATTTGCAGTAAGTTTTTGTGTGACCATATTCTTGGCAATTATGGTAGTGTACGGGACCTGATATCTTATGTGACTCTTCAGCTGTGATTTTTCGATATAAGAGGTATTTTAGGTTATAAATTGGATGGATATGTCTCGTTTTTTTTCAACTTTATATCATTCGGCTCCAGTTCAACACGAAATAGAGGCTGGGGATCTTCTCCTTATTGATTATACTAGTAACATTTTTTACCTTAAATCCTTGTATGATGAGTGCATCTTTTACTTCTTCGGGATTAACATAATAATCAATGCGCTTCAATACGGTATGCAGACCTTTCACACTTTTAAGTTGGTACGTCTAATTTTTTAATAAGGGAGTTAGAATATTTTTCTCTCAAATATATTGGTGGTGGTTTGGTTTGGCATATAATAACGGGCACCGTTATCTCTTAACAGTAATAGATTCTTTATCAAAAAGAAAAACTTCAGCTACATCAGTGAAAAATAAAACTGCACGCAACATAACGAACGCTATGAAAAACATTTTCATAAAAAGCAGTCGTAAACCACAAAATTTACAAACAGATGATGGTAAGGAGTTCTTTAATAACCACTTTCGTCAATTAATGCAATTGAATCAAATCAAGCACTATTAAACATGTAGTGTCTGAAAGCATCCATCATAGAAAGATTTAAGAGGAAGGAACATATGGTTAAACATATATAAGATCATTGTAGAGAAATATAATAATACTCACCACAGAACAATAAAAATGTTGCTCAATGAAGTAAATTCATCAATTGAAAAGTTTTTATTGATACAGTTTACAACAATTTAAAAGTATTTAAAAAACCAAAGTTCAAAGTTAATGATAATGTTAGAATAAGTAAATATAAACATATATTTGAAAAAAAAGCACCAAATTGGACTACTGAAGTATATACGGTTAAAATTATAAAAAATACTAATCCATATACATATACATTAAAAGTCTATTAAGGACATGAAATTAAAGGTGGGTTTTATGAGATTTCCAGAAACTTATTTGGTTGAAAAGGTTTTGAAAATTAAAAGGAATAAAATTTATGTTAAATGGTTTGGTTTTTCTTCATAACATAATTCTTGGATTAATATAAATAATTAGTAATAATAAAAACTGTGAAATTTTTTTAAATTAATTTAATCATTCATGAACCAGTAAAATTCAATTACATTAACTTTAAACGGAGACTCTTCGCATCTTGTCGCAAAATATTTTCCGACAAATGAATTAAATGAAAATTATGTTTGCGGCTTAATAAGTTTGGATACATATCACTTAATACCAAATGTTGATATTGAAAACAATTTATTTCATATTGGAAATCATGAAATAGAAGTTCCAGTTGGGTCATATGAGTTAACTGATATAGCTGAACTACTAAAACTTAAATATCATGATATGAATCCAAACGGTTCTCTTGATGTACGAACAAATTATAATACACTACAAACATGTATAAAAACCACTTCTGATTTAATTTATTTTAATAAAAAATTCTCAATTGAATTATTATTAGGCTTTAGTAAAAAAAGTACTAGCACCAGGAATAGAAAGAACATTACTCCGATAAAACGATAGATATAACCAAAATTAATACAGTAATTGTTGAATGCAATATTGTATGTGGTTCGTATATAAACAACATGTCTACAAATATATTAAATCAGTTGTCGCTTAACGTTAGTCCTGGATATAAAATAACAGAGACTCCAACCACTGAAAGTAGTTGACCAAGACGTCAACAACGTGATGAAAAAATAACACAATTTTAAGCCTACCAAAGAATGATTGTTTAAATGAATCAAACAATTTATTAATTTGGGCTTCAATCATTTATTATTATTATTTTATATTTTGCATTATTGAATTGTTAAAAATCTCTACTTACCACTTTTTGTGTTGATACTTACCGTTTTGTTTTATATTGAATTTATTAAAATGTATACTTACCTTTTTAGGGTTCCGTACACCAAAGGTGAAAAGGAACCCTATTGTTTTCGCTACGCTGTCCGTCTGTCCGTCACACGGTATTTTCTCAGGAACCGTAAAAGCTACGGACCTGAAATTTGGATACAGTATGTAGAACCTTGGCCGCTACAACAACAAATACATGAGAATTAAAAATCAAAGGGTGTTCCAAAACGAGCAACGAAAAATGTTAAAATCCTATGTAATATACATACAATTGTATGAACATATGTATATTGAAACTTGAAATATGTAAAATTAGTGTATTTTTATACAGACTACAACAATAAACACTAAAATTTAATAAACAAATTAAAATTAAAGGGTGGTGCATCAGTTAATGCAATTTTGACTATGTAATTTTGACAATTTGCTATATCTTGGAAACCGTAAGAGGAAAACACTTGAAATTTTCAAAAACTGTAAAACTAAAAAAACCGAAAATATAAAATCGCCAAACCAAAAAAAAATCGCCAAAAATTAAAAAAAATCGCCAAAACGAAAAAATCGCCAAAATTAAAAAAAATTTGTAACAAATTTGTAATAAATCGCCAAATTCGAAAAAATCGCCAAAATGAAAAAAACGCCATAATGAAAAAAAAACGCCAAAAATCGAAAAAATCGCCAAAACGCGAAAATGTCGCCAAAACTAAAAAAATTTTAAATAACAAAAAAACCGCAAAAATGAAAAAAAATCGCCAAAAATAAAAAAAAATCGCCAAAACAAGAAAATAAAGTGTCAAAACTAAAAAAGAAGCCAAAACTTAAAAAAATCGCCAAAAACTTGAAATGTTCAAAAACGGCAAAACTAAAACAAAACCGAAAATTATAAAATCGCCAAACAAAAAAAAATCGCTAAAAATTAAAAAAATCGCCAAAATTAAAAAAAAATTTGTAACACTAAAAAAAATCGCCAAATTCGAAAAAATCGGCAAAATGAAAAAAAACGCCAAAATGAAATAAACGACAAAAATCTAAAAAAATCGTCAAAACGCGAAAATGTCGCCAAAACTAAAAAAAAATTTAAATAAAAAAAACCGCAAAAATGAAAAAATCGCCAAAAATAAAAAACTCGCCTAAATGAAAAAACTCCAAAAATCGATTAAAATCGCCAAAACAATAAAATAAAGTGTTAAAGCTAAAAAAAAGAGCCAAAACTTAAGAAAATCGCCAAGACCGAAACAACGCAAAAACCGCCAAAACAAAAATACCGAAAAGATCCCAAAAACGAAAAAAATGCCAAAACTATATATTATATAGGATGAAGTTTGTATTAAATTACATATCTAGTGTTCGTACGGAACCCTTCGTGCGCGAGTCAGAGTCGCAGTTTACTGAATTTTTTCATCTCTGTCACCTCATTGGTGAATTATTGTTATTTGCTTTTCTCAGCAGCTTAACGAAACTTGAGGTCAAACTAAACTTAGTTGACTTTTTTATAAAAGAGATCCTTCTCGCCACTCAAGAAGTGCTCAGAGGTGGCACAAGTTCCTCGTCGTCACATTCCCTTTTTAAATATTTTTATAAATAAAGTGACAAAGATGTGTAAATTGAAATCTCATCAAAATTGGTTTTTTATTTCCTTTATTTTCTCCTGAGATAATATCCCTATTGAAATACTTTATTTTTGTACCAATTGCGTGGCAAAAATAAACATGGTCCTTTCGAGTCTACGAAGGTAAAATATATCACTAAAATAAAAAAAAACCAGTGGCAACTTTATCGTGCAAACAGATTTTACTGAACAAGGGTCTTTAGTAGGATGATCGACTCGGTTTTTCAACCGGTTTTAAACCCGGACTATTCGAATGTCGACTAGTCCGGTTTTTTTACAATTTAAAAACCGGCTGAGTCGAATACTTTTCGATTTGTACATTTTGCATGTTTTGTTGATTTTCGTAAGTATTTTTTAGTTTAAAAGCTCTAACCTTTTTTGATCATGGCAACATTTACTGAAACATGAAATTTAAGAAAAATTATTTTATAAGGTAACATCAGAGGCAAATTTAATTGGATTTATGGTGTGCAATGGATGTCAAAATACAGTTGCAAAAAGTGTTTTTTAGTTGTGTTGCCATTTTGCTTCATATTTTATATAGAGGTAGATATCCACATTGTCCATACATTCCTATGTATATACCATTAAGGAATAAACTCTACATACATCCATCATTTTTGGGGTTTGAGGAAACTTGGGAAGAAATTCAAAAAATTAAATATGCTAATATTTAGGTTGCTAATAAATATGTTTGTACAAAAAATAAAAAATTAAGAAATAATTATAATAACAACAACATAATAGACCATATTTGGATGCCATTTGTTGACGGTTTGATACCGGAAATCAAAGAATTTTCAAACAAGTTGACGACATCAAACATTTTGCACGTAATTATTCATATATTTTATGCCTGTATTCGACTTTTCTCCGATGAATTTTTAATATTTTTGCTACTGTAGGTGCTATAACTATTTTTTTATTTTTTGTATAAACATATTTATTAACAACCTAAATATTGGCATATTTAATTTTTTGAATTTCTTCCCAAGTTTCCACAAACCCAAAAAATTATGGTTGTATGTAGAGTTTATTCCTCCACTGTATATAATATATAAATATTTACATACTATACATAAGTATATGCAGTTAATTTTTATTTATATTTTTACGCAGGCTATTTTTGGTCAGTTTTCTTAATTATTAAGATGCAAATAAAACAAATCTATTTCATCTTTTTCCTCAACGTCTCGTCAGCTTTTTTCTGACGTCTTCAGGGGAAGTTTTTATTATTAATGGCCTATTTCCCACCTGCGAAAGAAAACGTTCGACTTACAATTTATATTGAAAACAAAAACAAATTTTCGTATTTTATTGTAAGTCGAACGTTTTCTTTCGCAGGTGGGAAATAGGCCATAAGTTCTATCAACAAATTACAAAATGTTTGTTATTTATAGTTTTTGTGTGTTATATTAGTTTTTATGTTGTGCTCACGATTCTTCAGTTACATTACTAAATAAATTATAAAAAACTGGACATCACGAACAATTAAGTGTATAATTTAAATAATAATAAATAAAAGAAAATATCACAGTCGAACTTAAAACGTGTATACCACTTGTTCGTTTTCTTTTCTCTGTCTAATATTTTCACTCATTTAAAATCTATTTTATGTTTAGTTTCTTTCGCATGTTGGGCTAGAGCTGTTGTCTCCTTTTCTTTATTTATATCTGCTTCATGTTCTGATATTCTAATCCCGAGTTTCCGTTTTGTTGTTCCTACATATACTTTGTTACACCTTTCCACTTCATTCCCTTGACAAGTTATTTCGTATAAAAAGATGTCTCAGTGTTTGGTTCGATCTGTGTGTGACTATTGTTGTTGCATCGTTTACCATATGCTTTAATGTTTTGTTTTCAGTCAACTTTGGAACATATGGTACACTGTAAAAACTTTTTCTACTTCTTTATTAGTAGTGTTACCAGTTTGTTTTTTGTTACTTAAGCATTTGTTTATTAAGTTGTTCGTGATGTATGTTGGGAAGTGGTTTTTTGTTATTATATTTCTAATTTTGCTGATGTTGCTATTTCTAAATCGTTTGTCACTAATGTTGAGAATTTTGGTAATGATATTCATTGCCGTGTTTATTTTCGTGTTCATCGGCTGCGTAGAGTGGTAATTAATTAATCTTCCAGATGCGGTTGTCTTGGCATACCAGTTTGTTATTAATCTATTACTGTCTTTTATTATTTTCATGTCTAAATAAGGTATTTCATCATTTTCTTCTACTTAAACTGTAAATTGCAGCTTCTTGTGATATGAATTTAATGTTTTCAATATGATTTAGAAGTCGTTTTTCTTTATAACCGCAAATAAATCGTCAACGTATTTAGATATAAATTTTATGTTTACATTTTTAGTATTCAATTCTTCAATAACGTAGTCCAACAGTGTATCCAAAACAATATCTGCTATAGTCGGCGATAATGGATTTCCCATTGGCATACCACATATTTGATCGTACTATTGTCCGTCGTATGTAAAATAGTTGTTATCCGCTATGCAGAATTGGAGTATTTTTAGAAATTGTTTCTTACTAATAGTAGTGTGTTCCTTAAGGGTTCCCCATTTGTCAAGTATATTCTTAATGGCTAAGTGTGTTGGTATATTTGTAAATAGCGATACCACGTTAAAAAATACAATAATGTCATTCTCATCTAAAATAATATCACAGATTTTATCTTTTAGTTGCATTGAGGTCTTGATATTGTAATTTTGAGATATTATATATTTTTTTTAATTTTTATGTTTTACCTTTAATTTTTGTATTGTTTTATAGTATTTACATGAACTGTTAACACTTTTTTATGAAGCAATTTAAATGCAAAACTTTTGTATAATAATTTTCTTACTTAAAAAACCGGTTGACCGGTTTTTCCTGAATTGTAAAAACCGAAACCGGGGTTTTCATAATTTCAAATATTCGAACTGTTCGAAAACCGGTTTCTGGAAAAAGTCGAATAATCGATCACCCTAGTCTTTACGTTGTAAAAGTGTGGAAGAGTGAAGAGTTGACAGGAGAAAAAGTGTGAAATCAGCAGCAAATTAAAAACAGAAAATATTTCCCCCAGCTTAAAAAAGTCTAATTTAATTTTTCTTCTCTTCTTTAGAAACTCATATTAATTAATAAAAAAATATTTCATTCAATAAAAAGAATTGAAATTACTGAACTTAAGCCTGACTAAAAATTATTTCTGATTGAAAATATTTTAAGTTTATTAAAATATTTGAATTGGTGATACTGAATATATGGAAGTGGAGTGACTATGGTGATGGTGCGAAAACTCAACTACTTTGTAAAGGGTTGCGAGGGAAAATGTGAAAGGAATACACATGTACATACATACAAATTTATGTACACTTGTATAAGCGTACTAAATATGTACATCTTTACCAAAACCCTCCACAAAAGAAGTAAGGAGACTCAAGCAATATTTAGAACAAACTGTAAGTTTGTCTTTATTCCATAAAGATAAGATCATAAAAAAATGCATCACACATATGTGTGTACATATGTACTTACATATGTATGTACATACAAATTGATGCATACATTTTATACGTACATACATACATACATATTTATAGACGTTTGAACACACATACTTACATATGAAGAAAGGTATGTACATATAAACATACTACTTTTAAATCTAAACAAAAATTTAATTATGCTTAAAATTGAAATTTGTTCAACAAACCCAGCAACAAAATACAGGCACTAATTTTACCGCAATTGCAGTCTATTTTGTTTTTGTTAAAAAAAACACCACGTTTTAACTTCTCTTAGATTATGCATTTTGACTTATCGTTTTCTCTTCAAATTAAAAATGTTTTGTTTAAATTTATGGTTTGATTTAAATGAAGCCACCAGATGATTATACCAAGTTTCACAAAAAAACATAAATCGTTAAAACAATACATATGTAAGTTATCATATTCTAGTGAATACACCTATTAACACTACACAAGTTATCATATTCTAGTGAACACACCTATTAACACTACACACAACCATAATTACATAAAAACTACATTGAATACTTTTTAATGCACTACTTAATTTTAGCTGATTTATTAAAGTAAATTACTTGACAATAAAAATAACAAATAAGAAAAGAAATTAAATTAAAAGAAATTAAATTAAAATAAGAAACTGCTTTTATTGTATTTTGCTGATTAGTTAATATTGCAATAAAATTAGGCCAAGTAAAAAATTGTAAATTATTTAAAACCGTAAAAATAAGCACAAATTTGGTATAAAAATAAGAAAGAAATTAATAAAGATTTAGAGTTATTTCAGTACAACAGCGCCGCGACGTTTTATTTAAATCCGCATAACTTGTATATATATTTTTTATGAACTTGCTTGAATAAATCTATATGTACAACAATTAGTTATCTTTAAAATCCATTAACTCCCTGTGAACATTATAAAACAAAGTTAAAAGTATTGTATATTACAAGTTCACTTAATTCCCAATGAACATTACGTGTTAAAATTTCACTTAGTCCCAGTAAAGATCCCTTTTGTCGTTAAAATTTACTAACTCCTAGTGAGCATGTTGAGTCAATTTCAATAATTTAATCGTATTTGAAGTTCACTAAATCCCATTGAAGATACCCAGCACCAGTGAAAATATCTTGTTTTTTTACTGGCCAAGGGCGCCAGTATGTTTAAATGAATCAAACAATTTATTAATTTGGGCTTCAATCATTTATTATTATTATTTTATATATTGCATTATTGAATTGTTAAAAATCTCTACTTACCACTTTTTGTGTTGATACTTACCGTTTTGTTTTATATTGAATTTATTAAAATGTATACTTAACTTTTTTTCATCTCTGTCACCTCAATTGTGAATTATTGTCATTTGCTTTTCTCAGCAGCTTAACGGAACTTGTGGTCAAACTAAACTTAGTTGACTTTTTTATAAAAGAGATCCTTCTCGCCACTCAAGAAGAGCACACAGGTGGCACAAGTTCCTCGTCATCACATTCCCTTCTTAAATATTTTTATAAATAAAGTGACAAAGATGTGTAAATTGAATTCTTATCAAAATTGGTTTTTTATTTCCTTTATTTTCTCCTGAGATAATATTGAAATACTTTATTTTTGTACCAATTGCGTGGCAAAAATAAACAATGATAATATACAACAAAACTGATCTATGCAATGATTTAACATTTATTCAATCGCACATCAGACGAAGACGAAGGTGAAAATTCATAAAATTTTTGCGAAAAGTTAAAAATACAATATAACAAAAACAAAAAAACATCAAAGCCTCAAAAATTTAACGATTTAAATAAAACTAATCAGGATTTTTTAAGAAATTTAGTATTTAAATTAAAATATTAAAAATATTTAAATATTACTTAAATTTAAGAAATTTATTATTCGACATATTGTCAGAAGTTTATTTTAATTTGAAATTTATTTGCTGGTGGTTCAGCGTTGTCTATATATTTCATTGTTGCTGTAACAAATCATCAGTAGACTTCAACCACACATTTTGAATATACACAAACCTCTTATCTTATGCACAGACTTTCAAGAACTATTTGAGAATTCACAAATAACGATATTTTTGAAAAACACAAAATAAAAATAAGCGTAGGCAAAACAAAATTTTACGGTTAATAACATCGGCTCCATGGTACATCCAAAATTCTATTATACATCGTGATTTAAATATGCCACTAGTGACTGAAGAAATTGCAAAATACGCAGACAAATATTTAACAAAACTCGAATCACATCCTAATCCGCTTGCTCGTAATATTTTGAACTTTACTGGACACATCCGCTTAAAAAAGAGGGACACACGGGCTCTTATACCTAACACTCCAGATGGGACTACTTGAAAATACTTTCCCCCCCCCCCTTTTTTGATTATCACTACTAATGTATTATTTATAACTACCACTAAGTTTATGTCCGACACTGGTCGGGCCTAATAATTTTTTTTTTATAGATTTAAGATTTGAATACTTATTGTTAGTTCACATATGAAGATACAATAAATAAATACATGCATTAAAAAAAAAAAAAAAAAAAAAGCGTAGTAGGCTTAGCAAATAATTTATATTCGATACAAATCTATTTTATTTTTCTACACCTTTATACAATAAGAAATCCATCGGAAAACAATAAAAGTAATTATAAGGCAAAATGAAAAATAAAATCTAAAATGAATGAAATACATAGACAACGCTGAACCACCAGCAAATAAATTTCAAATTAAAATAAACTTCTGACAATATGTCGAATAATAAATTTGTTAAATATTAAATTGTAGATTTTATTTTTCATTTTGCTCATAACTACTTTTATTGTTATCCGATGGATTTCTAATTGTATAAAGGTGTAGAAAAATAAAATAGATTTGTATCGAATATAAATTATTTGCTGGGTTTTTTGTATTAGTTTCTAAGCCTACTACGCTTATTTTTCTTTTGTGATTTTCAAAAATATTATTATTGGTGAATTCTCAAATAGTTCTTGAAAGGCTGTGCATAAGATAAGAGGTTTTTGACTTTTCAAAATGTGTGGTTGAAGTCTACTGATAATTTGTTACAGCAACAATGAAATATATAGACAACGCCGAACCACCAGCAAATAAATTTCAAATTAAAATATTATTTAAATATTATTTACAAACAAAGAAAAGAAACAAATGCGTAGTATAATTAATATATTGCAAAAGCCTCAACTGGACAATTCAATTATCAAGATAGAGTACCACAGTTACATATCATATTTACAGTCATTTGAAAATAATGATAAAATTCGTATATCAATTCAAAATAAAGATTTGTATGTTTTACCAAGTGAAAGTTTTCTATATATCGAAGGTCGTGCAACAAAGGAGGATTCAACAGTTTCTACATCTATACGTCTCTTAAACAATTGTGTGGCACACCTATTTGATGAAATTCGTTATTAAATTAATGGTAAAGAAATTGACTGCACACGTCATTTGGGTGTTGCAACAGAATTAAAAAACTACCTGTAGTTGAATAAATTTGAAAGTGATAGTCTATTAAATGCAGGATGGTCACCATTTAACAATGATGGTCTTACACCCGAAAATTGATATTTCAATTTTTGTTTACCACTAAAATTATAACTTGAATTTGCCGAAGATTTTCACAAAATTATAGTTAACTCTAAGCATGAATTTATTCTGTTACGATATAAAAATGAGAAACAAGTTTTTCAATCTCAACTATCAACTGAACAAACTAAGTTAACAATTTTAAATATAACTTGGAAAGTACCACACATTCAACTTGCTGATGCATACAAATCGCTGATATATAAAACGATAAACAACCGTTATCCATTAAGTATGTATATGTCTTAGAAGTTGGGATATGTATTATTATCCTTCACTTCCAGAAAGTACAACAGTTTTGTGGAATGTTAAGCTAGCTGCTCACAACGAAAGACCACGCTTGCTATTGTTAGGTCTCCGAAATAATGATAACACGTTTCAACATTGTGATTTAAGTGATGTAAAAGCAATCTTAACTCCGATACATATCCTTATTATGATCTAAATCTTAAGTTTGATATAAATTGTTTTGCTATTCTATATGACATGTACTTAAAATTTCAACAAAGTTATTATTCACGCAACACCCAACCATTATTAACACCAGAAAACTTCATAACTATGATGTTACACATCAAAATTAATAAGTTAAAACTGGACCAATCGATATTAGAATTGAATTGAGGACTTTAAAAAATATATCACCTAATCCATCTGCGTATTGTTTAATTATTCATGATAAAATATTTGAATATATTCCACTAACAAACGAAATTGTGGTATAACTTTATTTTTAGTTAGTTTAAGAGACTAATAATTATAGATATACATAAACTAAAATATAATTGTATACAATTGAGACATTTTAGATTTCCCCCAGCTTAAAAGTCTAATTTAATTTTTCTTCTCTTCTTTATAAACTCACATTAATTAATAAAATATTTCATTCAATAAAAAGAATTGAAATTACTGCACTCAAGCCTGACTAAAAATTATTTCTGATTAAAAATTGTATACAATTTATATAAATGTTAAGTCTAAAAACATTATTGTTTATTCACAAACATTTTGTCTACATACTCTGTCACACTTATTTGTAAGGATGTTACTCAACTATATATATGAATTTTTAATAAGACGGCTCCAACTAAGATAAATATAAACTGATTAATATTCAATCACATCTCGAAGAAGCAAATAACTTAAAAACAACTAAAAATAAATTTGGAGAGCATTATGAAAATTGTTCATGGCCTAATGAGAATGAAACTTGTGGACCCGACAATTGTTCATGTTTATACGAAAGAAGACAAAACATGTGAATACAAGAAGAATCAGTAAATATGAAAATTGTAATTTTCAAAAAGTTTAAACAATAAATATATTTATTTAAACGAAAAAAACATGATCATTCATTTAATAATAAAAAATAAGAAAACAAATATTTTACATTATCTTAAGACGTATTTTCAACACTTCTTAACACATCTAAAAGTATATCATCCTGCCCATCATGTAGTAATAAATATGCTGCTATATCAATCGGCGTGATGTTTATAGGTTCGTTGATGCTTAAAAAGACATCTTCATCGCCTTCTAAGAGACGATGATAGCTATCGTCTGTTGTTGGTGTTGATGCTTCGGCAATTGCTAATGTAGATGATGTTGATTTTATGGCTTCTGTAGATATGGCATCTATGGATGTTGATGTTGATGATGTAGGTTCTTGCACCTGGTTAATTTTGTTAATGATTCTCCTATATAAAGGAGTATCCCAAAACTTTCTTTTTAATTGTATGTCATGCTGATTAAGATAATTTCACATATTTCACAATATAAATTGTTATGGTTTTTGAAGTATTGTTTTTGTTTTTTTTTTTTTGATGTGTAAACATCTATCCGCAAGGGTGTAAAATTATTTTTCACAATACAATCACAAATTTTGCTGAGATTCACACCGCGTTGTCAAATCTGTGTGAGCTCCATATGTATGAGTGTATTAGTGTTTGAAAGAAGCAATACCAAGCAGAGAAACAAGTCGACCGGCTCGAAGCCGACAGTGCGCCGCCGCCGGTTATTTTTCTGTATATCAAGCCGCCGCCGATTGTATCGGCTCAAAATTACCCGAAATTTTATCCGTTTCATGACAAATTTCTGAGAAAAAAGTTTTAAAATCAATTTTCAGTTTAAATTTTTATTTTCTCTTTAAATTTTCATATGCTTATTTGCGCCGCCAAAAATTCTCTCGGCGCGCCGCCGCTGCCGATAATTTTGCCAGGACTTGTTTCTCTCATACCAAGGCCTATTTATTAAAAATATTTATATAAATTGACCTTGAGCAATACAAACTTGCTTAAAATATTGTAAGTACATAGGAATTTGCTGGTTTTTGTTTGTTATATATAACTTGAAAATTGCTTTGAACAACTGGATAAAATAAAACACATAGTGGCTAGGGGGTAAAAACCTTTTTCACAATACAACCACAAAGTTTGAGTGAGATGCAAACCGCGTTGTGCGCTATATATGAGTGTATTAGTGTTTGAAAGAAACAACACAAACTTATTTAAACTATTGTAAATACATAGGACTTTGCTGGTTTTTGTTTGTTTTATTTAACTTGATAATTGCTTTATTAGAGTTCCGTACACCAAAGGTGAAAATGAACCGTAGGAGCTACGGACTTGAAATTTGGGCACAATGTATAGACATTTGGCCACTACAACTGTTTATAATTAACATAGTTTTTTATTTATAAATTTATTATTATGGTTTTATTCTTTTGTCTTTATAATTCTGATTAACTCTTGCTTATTATGCATTTTTAGTTTCGTTGCACTCTTAAGTATTTTATTACAATTATATAGTCTGTTTGTAAGTCACTCTTGTCTATTATGCATTTTTTGTTAATTTGTTTGTTTTTTGTAGTACGATCACCTTTTAGACATTAAATTGCATGCTAAGTATTTTGTTCGCCTCATGTTCATGGTCACACAGCCAATGAACTTAAAATATGATACATAATACCATAAATGCTAAGTATGTAAAATTAACAGTAAATAACATTTTATATTTAATTAATAGTAATCAATATTTCTGTATAAAATGAAGAAAAATTTAAATAAAGAAAACCTTTTTGTTATTGAACATTAAAGAGTCTACATCAAATCATTTCTTCAAACAACTCGGTTTAAGTACTGTTTGTTGTTGAATAAACCTTAACACTTTAACACTTTAATCCAGTTTATGTGCTGAGATTAAAACAAGCATCTAATTAACAAACGAGTTAATTAACATTTTGGTGACCCCGACGTGATCGTCAGTTTATTGATTGGTTAATATCATTCTTTTCATCAAGAAAAAATAATTCAACATGAGCTCATTTACGGAACTGGTTACTTTTCAGCAGCAAATTGGTCAGCGGATCGAAACCATCATCCGCAACTATAAAAAGGATGCAGCATCGAGGAAGACATCAACAAGCTACTTCCAAGAGCGATTAAGAAGACTGGACGAGGAATGGACAGCCTTCGAAGTCAATGACAGCCAAATTCGCGAGCTGGAGAAGATTCAACTCGACCATGACTACTTCCAAAAGGATTATTACACATCAATCCTAAATATCGTGCAGCAATACAGGAGGGAGTTTGAAGTATCAATGCTGAACCTACCTATGCCTGAAGCCACGAATACAGATGATCAAATACAGGTAGAACTCGCTAAGAAAGCCACGGCACCAGTTGGTGAGCTGGTAAAACTTATGCGAAGGCAGGCAGCCATAATGGCATCGGTCAATCGACTATTAACAGATGACGTTAGTCATAACGATGCCATAGCCGCCACCAGGTTATGGCAAGACATTGAGGAGCTACACTACAAAATCTCAGAAATATGTGATGAAGGAAATCAGAATGTATACAATATGGAGAGGTCTATCCAGCTTGAAAAGCAGGTCCGAGCAGCCTCCAGAAGACTTAGAGACAACACAGTTCAGAGTAATCATGGGCAAAACATTGGGCATTCAGACACATTGACAGTACCTATTCCGAAAATCACTATACCCAAATTTGATGGAAACCAGATGAAATGGCAGGAATTTCATGATCTATTTTTATCACTGGTTGTCATTCAACCAATGACAAGAGTCCAAAAAATTTGGTACTTAAAAACACACTTAGTAGGAGAGGCAGCAAACTTGATAAAACATTTTGCTGCAACAGAAGAAAATTTTGAAGCCGCATGGACGATGGTCATAGACCGCTACAACAACAAGAGATTACTAGTCAGCAGATTAGTTCATGAATTGGTCGAAGATGCAGATGATAGAATAAGTGACAACTTTAAAGAGCTTCATGACAAGACTCAAGAGTGTCTTTTAGCACTACAGAACCTTCAAATTGATACATCATCTTGGGACCCGCTTCTGCTGCACTTATTACTAAAAAGGCTAGATCGAAACACACGATTGCGCTTTGAACAGTCTCTATTACAACCACGAGAAGTTCCAACAGTTAAAGAATTTTTGATGTTTTTGATAAAACACTTCCAGTCCATTGAAGCAATGGGGGTAAAAAAGAAACACCCAATTTCGAAGGTTTGCACTTCAGTGGTAACTCAAAACGATTCCTGTGTCATGTGCAGAAACGGTAAACACCCCTTATTTGCTTGCAAGATTTTCCTTCAATCATCACCGGTAGCTCGGCTTCAATTCGTTCAAAACAAAAAATATTGTTTCAATTGCTTAAAAACAGGCCATAACGTAAAGAATTGCATTTCTAGAAGCTGCATGAAGTGTAACGAAAAACACAACACACTTCTTCACCTAGAAACCTCAGAACAAACCAGAAGCAACACGGCTTCAAAGAACCAGACGACTAAAGGAAGCTTAACTCTTAATGCACAAGAAGCTGCCACATTAACCGCAGCTAAAAATTCAAGTTCAAACAATTACGTGCTTCTTAGCATAGCATTAATCATCGTCAAGGCAAACGGAAAAGAAATACAATGCCGAGCAATTCTTGACTCCGGATCTCAAATTAATTTCGTCAGTGAGCGACTAGTTAAGCGCTTAGGACTTTCAACAAAACCAGCTTCTATCTATATAAATGGAATCGGATCAAGCAACGCTAAGGTTCGGCACAGAGTCAATATCACGTTACATTCTAGACTAAACAACTTCACAACGCAACTCGAAGCAGCTGTTCTTCCTCAGATAATATCTTCACAACCGTCACAAACAATTAACATTGACAATTGGCCAATTCCCAAAAACATCAAACTTGCAGACCCGGAATTCAATCGTCCTGATAAAATAGATGTGCTTCTAGGTGCAGAGTTTTATCATCAGTTATTTTCAATCGGACAAATAAAATTGGGCAAGGAGCTGCCGACTTTGCAAAATACGGTATTGGGATGGGTTATTTCAGGAAGGGTTGGTGAAATTCAGCTATCATCGACAACCTGTGGAATGTATACTGAGGAGGAAATCAACCTGGAAGAAACAATTACGCAACTATGGGAGCTAGAAAAGGTGGAAGCAGCAGATAAAACACTTTCTACTTCAGAAAGGCTTTGTGAAAATCATTTCGCAAATACTTATACAGTCGATCAGAATGGAAGATTTGTCGTGAGACTGCCAGTTTGCAGTAATTCCGAGGAACTAGGGGAGTCTCAGGGAATAGCTCAGGTTTCTTGCTTAAGAGCGTCGACTTGCAAAGACACCAGAAATTAAAATGCAATACATACGATTCATGGAAGAGTATCAGTCGTTAGGACATATGACCGAAATAGACACCAATTCCATAGATAAACCTAACTACTTCATTCCTCACCACTGCATACTCAAGCCTGAAAATTCGACAACTAAATTAAGAGTAGTCTTTGATGCCTCTGCGAAGACTTCTACTGGTGTATCATTAAATGACTTAATGTACACTGGGCCAACCGTTCAAAGCGAACTCTTTTCCATTATACTCCGTTTTCGAATACCACGCTTTGTGTTTACCACGGACGTGGAAAAAATGTATCGACAAATGCTTATACATCCGGAAGACAGGAAATTTCAAACCATCATTTGGAGAGAAAGTCCAACTGCAGCAATCAAGCATTACCAATTGAGCACAATAACCTATGGCACCCGAGCTGCACCGTATTTAGCAACTAAATGCCTGGAAAAAATCGCAAAAAAGAATATAGCACGATACCCTCTTGGAGCCAACTTTCTACTCAATAATTTTTACGTCGATGATGGGATGGGAGGAGATGATAGTTTGAGTACAACAATCACCATTCAGCAAGAATTGAAGCACATATTAAAACAGCATGGCCTAACTTTGCAAAAGTGGAGTGCAAATCATCACCAACTACTCCAAAACATCTCAACGAACGAAGAAGTAAACATTGATTTTAACAACGAAAATCATCAAACAGTCAAAACCCTGGGATTGACATGGATACCAAAAGTCGATGAGTTTTGTATAAAGGTATGTTTGGGTGATACCAAACGTGTTACTAAACGAACAGTTGTCTCAGATTTGGCTCGATTATTCGACCCGCTGGGAATTGTATCTCCAATTGTAGTCACGGCAAGAATGTTCATTCAGGAATTGTGGCAATTAAAACTTGAATGGGATGAAGCCCTACCAGCAGAACTACATACAAAATGGATGAACTTTCGGAACGACTTAACACACATAGACAACCTCAAGTTTTCGAGACATATCTTCCAAGGGCAGATTGCATCAGAAATGCAAATTCATACATTTGTAGACGCTTCAGAGAGAGCATATGGGGCAGCAATATACATAAGGTCAATTATAAAAAATGGCCAAATAATAGTAAGGCTACTATGCTCAAAATCACGAATAGCACCTTTAAAACAACAAAGCCTTCCCCGTCTTGAACTCTGTGCAGCACGCTTAGGTGCTCAACTAACGGCTCGAGTGAAAGAGTACTTAAAACTTGAGGATAAGCCTACCTTCCTCTGGACAGACTCAATGATTGTTTTGGCCTGGATTAACTCGCAGTCATCATCTCATCAAACGTTTGTGGCCAATCGAATAGCCGCGATTCAGGAGTTAACAATGGCCGAACAATGGCGACATGTAACTTCAAAAGAAAATCCTGCTGACATCATATCGCGAGGACTGTCTCCAAAGGCATTACCATCATGCAACTTATGGTTCTATGGCCCAATCTTCCTACATGGGCATGAAGCAGTTTGGCCACAAAGATACTCGAAGGCCACAGAAATACTGGAAGGTAACATGGAGTGAAAGAAAACAGCTACCGTGTTAGCAATTGAGAATACAACACCAATAATGTACAACGTTGATCACAAGGGATCATTTCGAACATTGCAAAGAATTGTAGCCTATATGCTACGATTTATTAACAAGACAAGAAAAATAAACACACGTCCAGAACTCGCCTTGACAGTAATGGAACTCGAACAAGCCCTTGTAGTTAAAATACGAGCAATGCAGTCAGATTTCGAAGACGACTTAAAACATTTAAAAAGAAGTAATGTAGTTAGTAAGGCAAGTCCTTTCAGCAACCTAACCCCATTCTTGGATTCAAATGGTATAATTAGAGTGGGGGGACGATTAAGCACATCTTCCCTTTCATATGACGCCAAACATCCGATGCTGCTTCCCTACAATGAACCAATCGCAAAGTTACTGATGCAAATGGTGCATGAACAAAACAGACATTGCGGTCCACAAGCACTACTGTCATACATTAGACAAAGATATTGGCCAATCAAGGGAAAATCCGCAGCAAGATCTACTGTACAACATTGTATACGATGCTCCAAGGCCAAGCCAAGGCTGCTCAATCAGATTATGGGCAACTTACCAGCGGCGCGTGTCACACCAGCTCGACCATGCATCAACGCTGGAGTTGATTTTTGCGGACCATTTTATGTCCATTATAAAGTCAGAGGGAAAAGGCCTCAAAAGGTTTACATCGCAGTGTTTTGCTGTTTTGTTACCAAGGCAGTACACCTGGAATTAGTGAGTGATCTTACCACCGAATCGTTTATAGGATCACTAAAAATATTTGTAAGTAGGCGAGGTCAATGCCGAAACCTCTATTGTGACAACGCTACCAATTTTGTAGGAGCAAGGAATCAATTAACAGAATTATCAGAAACTATCCATTTTGGCTCAGCTCAAGAAATAAATAACCGAGAATGTACATCAAGAAGGATAACATTTCATTTTATACCCCCAAGAGCACCACATTTCGGTGGCTTGTGGGAAGCTGCGGTCAAGTCAGCAAAACATCTTCTCGTCAGAAGTGTGTCAACAGCATCGCTCACGTATGAAGAACTTGACACGGTAATCATTGAAATTGAAGGAATTCTCAATTCAAGACCAATAAGCCCAATGTCAGAAAACCCCAATGACTTAGCAGCATTAACTCCGGGCCACTTCCTTATTGGGGAACCCCTCAATGCTCAAGTTGACGTAAATTGCACCCAAGAACGAGGCAACTTATTGACCAGGTGGGAACTAGTAACTCATCTCAAAAATGAATTTTGGAGACGATGGTCGAGGGAATATTTGAATGAACTACAATATCGACATAAATGGAAAACTCAAGCAAACAATATTAAAACCGGGGATATGGTAATAATCAAAGAAGACAACACAGCACCGTTACAATGGCCATTGGGTAGAATTATAAAGACAAAAGAATAAAACCATAATAATAAATTTATAAATAAAAAACTATGTTAATTATAAACAACAACAACAAATACATGAGAGTTAAAAACTAAAGGGTGTTCCAAAACGAACAACGAAAAATGTAAAAATCCCATGTAATATAGATACAATTGTATGCACATACCTATATACACTTGAAATTTTAAAAGCTAGTGTATTTTTATACAGACTACAACAATTAACACTAAATTTAAAAAATTTAAATCAATGGGTGTTCCATCAGTTAATGCAATTTTGACTTTGTAATTTTGACAACTTGCTGTATCTTGGAAACCGTAGGAGCAAAACTCTTGAAATTTTCAAAAACGGTAAAACTAAAAAATCAAAAAAATATACAATCGCCAAATAAAGGGTGTTTTTTTCAGAGGTATAGAACTTCGAATTGAAATAAAATACAAGAAAATCGTTTTAATGTCCATCAATTTGGCTTTATTGGAAGGATAATTTTATGCCATTAATGTTTAAATATGATTTCGAGCATGTGGCCGCCGCGGCTGGCTCGAATAAAGCCAATTCTACAGGTCCAATTTTCAACCACTTTTTCGAGCATATGGGGCCGTATGTTGGCAATAACGCCACGAATGTTGGCTTCGAAGTCCCCTAACGTTTCTGGTTTGTTGGCGTAGACGAGAGACTTCACATATCCCCAAAGAAAATAATCCAATGGTGTCAAATGACACGATCTTGGTGGCCAATTGACAGGTCCATTCCGCGAAATTATGCGCTCATCGAATGTTTCCTTCAATAAATCGATTGTGACGTGCGCTGTGTGGCATGTAGCGCCGTCTTGTTGGAACCACAACTCATCCACATTCATGCCATCCAATTCGGGAACAAAATTTGATGGACAAAGCTCCAATTGCTGTGCACGGTGGCGAATCGATTCATTCGGGTCCTCTTCAACACTTTGCTCTACAGCGGCAATTGTTTCTTCGGTGCGCACTGTTCCACATCTCTGCGGATGCGTATTATCACATAGAGTAAACGTAGTGCGAAAACGATCCATGGTTAACCGAATTAATTGCTCTGATGGACGATTATGTCGACCATAAAATGGACGGAGCTTGCGGTAAACTTCGCGAACTGAACCATTATTTTCGAAATAAATTTGCACGATTTGCAAGCGTTGTTCTTTTGTCAACCTGTTCATGATGAAATGGCAAACCAAACTAAATATTAATCACTTGACAGCTGACAAAATGGCCGCCAGTTAAAAAAGTGATGCCAACTTAAAGTTCTATACCTCAATAAAAAACACCCTTTATAAAAAAGTCGCCAAAAACAAAAAAAATCGCCAAAACGAAAAAAGCACCAAATTAAAAATAAAGTTTAGGACTAAAATAAATCGCGAAAAACCGGAAAAATCGCCAAAATGAAAAAAATCCTTAAACAAAAAAATCGCCAATATGAAAAAATCGCGTAAATAAAAAACCCCAAAAACAGAAAAAAATCGCCAAATGAAAAAAATCACCAAAATGAAAAGAAAGCCCAAAAACCAGAAAAAATCGCCAAAATAAAAAAATTGTAAAAATTAAAAAAACCCAAAAAGAGAAAAAAGGAGAGAGGTGTCCTAGGACACTCGGTTGTAGCTATGCTGCTTAGCTATATAAAACAAAAATAATGTGTTAAATATATCGGTTATGCATATATAAATTATAACAATAAGTTTTTCATAAAAAGCTGCCATATTTGAACTATTGAAAAATCGTAAATTTTAAGGAAAAAATCGTCTAAATGACGATAAATCGTTACGTCTGGGAGCGTGGCTGTGTGTTTCAATCATTGTTGCCATTTTGACATTTTCACTGCCAGATTTGGCATTTTAATTCGTTGAAAAGCATTCAACTTTTAAAAATTCTGCCAAATGCTTTTTGGCAGAATTTGCTTAAAATAAAAAAATATTAATTAGTGATTTTTTATGGGAATTGTTAAAATTTAAGTTTAAAATTTTTTAAACGCACTAATAATCCCAAATTAATATTTTACTTATTAAGTAAAATAGTTTTTTTTTTAATTAAATAAGTAAAATATTAATTTGGGATTATTAGTGCGTTTAAAAAATTTTAAACTTAAATTTTAACAATTCCCATAGAAAATCACTAATTATTAAATTGACTGCACCAGGTCAAAAAATTCTTGTGTGGCAACACTCTATTCTTAAATTGCTGTTGTTGTTATTTACATTTATTTTCTTTTCACATACTTTTACAACTACAATTTGAAGCTGAAAAGAAGTCAGCCAATGTAGTAATGGTAAAGAAATTAAAAAACATGTTGATTATTGAGTTCTTGTTTCAACTTTGTTATTTGTTTTAAGCTTCTCATTTGTTTAAATGAAAGTTTATAACATAATAACTCTAGTTGTTCTAAGAAACTTTGGGTAAAGGTTCCATGATGATCTGCATTAGCAACAGTGAAATGCGCATTGGATCCAGCTAAACCCCTCAATAATCAATTTCAATGTATTTTTAATTAAAAAAAATATTTTACTTATTAATTATTATTTATTTATTAATTATTTTACTTAATAAGTAAAATATTAATTTGGGATTATTAGTGCGTTTAAAAAATTTTAAACTTAAAAAAAGAATATTAATTTGGTAATTTTTTTTCAGTTTTTAGAATAATTCTTTTCATCAACGTAGCTTTTTTACAATTATGTGTTTCCTAGGTAATGTAAATACAATGAATACCTACGTAGAAGACGTTTTTTTAGTATTCAAATATGGTTTACAACATACATAACGAGCCTTATTTCCGATTTTATCGTAAGAGACATGTTATCGAAAAGACTTTTTTATTGAAATTAAAATTTTGTGGGTCTACCCATAGTTTAGAATTATAAAAATGCCGAAATTGTTGCTGACTTTTAAGATACGGGCTGTAAAATTTTATCGTAAGCGACAATTTACGTATGTAAAACAAATTTGAATATCATAAAAAAACCTTCTCCTGAAGAATTTAATTTATGCCGCTTCCGATTAAATAAGAAATAAGGCTCGATCAATTGTCGCTTACGATAAAATTTCAGGATGTAGGACAATAAAATAATTTCAATTCAATTCAAAACTTTAATTTCAATCGAAAACAAGTTTCGATATACATACATATATATATGTATGTATATGTGTATATTTAATGTTTGAAAATGCATAAAAATTCATACCTATGGAACAAATATATAATATGGGTCGTATTCAAAAAAACTTAACAACGCTTTGAAAAGCAATGTTAAGTAAAGTTGTATTAAAAAAAAATTATTATATCAAAATTCTAAAGTAGGCACCTACGTTTGTTAAGGCTACTTTAAGTTGATATTTTTCAAAATGTGTATTTTGTACCTGAAATATTTTTGTTAATATAGCACATATTGATTCATGTTACATCTGAAAATGAAGCTAGAAGTGCTAGCTCTTATCTTAAATTTATTATTTCTGCCATGTGATGGAAAATATCACTAAATTATCCAACTGATTCGAAATACATAGCAAAATCCATAAAAAAATATTAAAATAAACACAATTATACAAAAATGTTTTAGTGATGTACATTCAAACAAAACGAATCGAAAAAAGCTGGATATTCAAATACTCATTTCGTTCGAATAAAATAAATTGAGATAATTTTGCTATGTTCATCATATGTTTTTACTTTTACTTCACAAAAATGTTTATCTGTCTTGCTTCCATGTCAGAAGCTTATATTTTATAAATTAGGTTGCTTAACTTCAAGATAATAAAAATGTATTTAATAAAATAAAAAATTAGTTGAATACTCGAATGAAATTGTATTCGATGTTGTACATCATAAGCTGTGAAAGGGTTGTTGAACATGGTGGTGTTACCAGAATTTATTATTAAATCACAAAATAATTAAAGCTATCTTTTGAATACAATTTCTTAACAAAGCAATGTTAGCCTTAAATTGCTTGGTAGCTACTATGAGCCTTAAAGCTCAAGTAAAATATTTTTTTGAATAAGGCTGTATGTATGTGCCTTAAAAATACCTGTAAATACTAATAAGTTTGTATAAGAACAATGAATTCAAAACTATTTCAATAAATTTTTTAAAATTTAAATCTGGCATTATACTTTCCTTCTGTAGAACATTTTAGCAGAATTTTTTTTTACAGATTTAGCATTCTCCCACAAAAAAAAATTGTTACAATTACGTTTAAAAACTTTTTAACGCACCAATAATCCCAAATTAATATTGTACTTATTCAGTAAAATATTTCTTTATTAAAAATACACTAAAATTGATTAATAAGGTGTTTGCTGCGCATATCACTGTTGCTAGTCCAAATCATCAGGGAACCTTTACACTGCAATGCATGTACATTTATGAGTAGAATCCTCTATACAGAAGATTTTTTTTAATAAATTATAATTTTATATTTTCAACAAAATCTGCCAGAAAGCATTTAGCAGAATTTTTTAAAAGTTGAATGCTTTTTAACTAATGAAAATGCCAGATTTGGTAGTGAAAATGTTAAAATGGCAACAATGGGGCCAAATTAAAGATTTGAAAGGGGCAAAATAACTTGGATTGGGCTAAACAAATTTTTAATGTATTTGCATACAATATTTTTATTTAAATAAAAACAAAAGTATGTATTAGTAATATAATACCAACAAAACATAGAGCAAAAACAAACAAAAAATGTTGCTTAAATAAAATAAAATTTTAGTTACAAATATTTCAAATGTAATTATAATTTTGGTGCACATAATCTCTAACCCTCTTATGCAAAAAAATATTTTACTTTAGCTTTAAAGTTCATAGTAGTTGATAAGCACTTTAAGGCTAACATAGCTTTGTTAAAAAATCATATGCAAAAAACAACTTTAAGTAATTTGTGATTTAATAATAAATACTGGTAACACCACTGTGTTCAACAACCACTTCACAGCTTATGATGTACAAAATTGAATACAATTTCATTCGCGTATTCAAATATTTTTTTATTTTATTAAATAAATTTTTATTATCTTGAAGTAAAGCAACCTAATTTAAAAAATATGAGCTTCTTCATATGTAGTAGGAAAACAGATAAGCACAACCATGAAGTAAAAGTAAAAAAATTTGGAAAATTATCACAATTTGTTTTATTCGAATGAAACGAGTATTTGAATATCCAGCTTTTTTCGATTTGTTTTAATTGTATGTACATCACTAAAACATTTTTGTATAATTTTATTTATTTTATGGATTTTGCTATGTATTTCGAATCAGTTGGATAATTTGTGTGATGTTTCCCATTGCATGACAGAAATAATAAATTTAAGATAAGAGCAGGCACTTCTAGCTTCATTTTCAGATGTAACATGAATCAGTATGTGCTATATTAGTAAAAATATTTGAGGTACAAAATACACATTTTGGAAATATCAACTTAAAGTAGTCTTAACAAACGTGGGTGCCTACTTTAGAATTTTTATACAATAATTTTTTTAGAATACAACTTTGCTTAATATTGCTTGGCAAAGCTTTATTAAGTTTTTTTGCATAAAACCCTAAATTCTTAGTCCAACAGTTCCTCCATTTATTCTTGTTTCCAACACTTTTGTGTGCTAACCTTTAAAATATCTTTATCACAACAATTATTAGAACTAGATTTCATTAGATCTTTCAATTGTATTAAAAATGACACAATGTTTTTTACATGAAGACGATTTCTTGTATTATGCCCTGTTTCACAATATCGAAAGAAAACTTTCGACTGAAAATTTATATTGAAAACAAAAACAAATTTTCATATTTTATTGTTGTTTTCAATATAAATTTATTTATAACTTTATCGTGAAACAGGACATTAGTCTCAACCACTTTTTTTAATATTCTTTCCACACATGCTGTGGAATCGAAAGAGTTCCTTGAACAATTCTGTATAAATTTCTAGGGAAAGGTTTGTTTAACCAAACGATTTTTAATTGTAGAAATCTTTTTCCAAAATATACTTCTACTTAAATCTTTGAGATTTTTAAATTGTGGAACTTGGAATACTGCCCTTTATTCATTGTTTATTAATTATGTTTCCTTTGGAAAAGTTTAATAGCAAGTGGTACAATTCTGTTGTCTTTCCCACTTAAAAATTTCGGACACCTGTTTAAATAAAAAATCTTCAACAAAATCTTCCGTTTTTAAAACTGATAAAACTCCATTAAAAAGTATACTCAAATGTTTGAAGGAATTACATAGTTTAATTTTTAGTTGAAAGGGCCAAAATAGCCTAGAGAGTACCACAGGGCCATCAAACATCCAAAAGTCCCAGAAATGGCCCAATTGTGCCACATTTTGCATCACTGCACTCAGCACTAGCTAAACGAAATACACATACACACATGCAGCAGTCAGCACTAGCAATCAGGGCTGTCAGATATGGCGATTTCTCGCCAAACGTTGCGATTTTTCAAATTGTTTGGCGTCCAAATTTTTGGTTTGGCGACATGACGATTTTTCTGGCGATAAATAAATTTGTTGGCGATTTTCCTGGCGATAAATAAACTTGTTGGCGATTATTATGGCTATTTTTTAACAAAGTTTAACACCAAAATTTGTATAATTCAAGAAAATTAGTTTGTTGAAGGAGTAGTTTCAAAAGTAAATCCTACCAAAACTCGTCTGCAAGAAGTTAAAACAATTTGATTTTAATGATTTTTCCTACACTTTGGAACGTGGATGACAAAAATTTACAAAAAATAATTTTGACGATTTTATTTCCAATTTTGGCGATTTTCTGATAAATTTTGATACGATCATTTTATAAAAATGTATATTAAACAAGTAAGAGTGCTATATTCGGCTGTGCCGAATCTTATATACCCTTTAGCAAAGTGCGTTTATGTAGTATAGAGATACATACTCAAGCACATACTTACTTTTATGTACAAAGAAAAAAATAATAATTTTCAAACCCTAGAATCATAATTTTAGATTTTTCTGATTACTTATACCAATCTAGTAGTTCTTAAAAAAAATATAGGAAGTGTGTTAAGTGAAAAGAAGGAAATTAAAAAAAAATGTTTTAATTAGTTACTTTAAAGTCTAGAAAAAAATCATAGTTTCCAGCTCTGGAGCTGTGGCTTTTATTTTTATAATTTTCTATACCAAACTTTTCTTTCCAAAACGTAAAATATATATAATTTATAAAGGAAAAGATAAAAATTAATTAGACTTTGTTACTTTTATATATCAAAAAAGTGTAAGTATCCCAACCCTGAACTCATCTTTTTTGATTTTTCTGATTTCTTACACCAATCTCTTTCTTTTAAGAATTTAAGAAATGTTTAATTTATAGAAAAAAAGGAAAAATTTGTTTTAGTAACTTACTTTTGTAGAAAAAGTTAAAGTTTTCCAACCCTGGAATCGTCTTTTTAATTTTTTTAATTGTTTTTTTTTTTTTATTTGAAATACCAATTTTATTCGTTATGCAGCATAAAATAATTTTATTTAATAAAAGTGGATAAAAATTAGTTTTCGGTAGTTAATTTTTTATATCACAAAGAATCCTCCTTTTTGGTTTTTTTTTTTGACTTCTTACACCATCTTTTTTTTAAGAATATAAGATATGTTTAATTTATAGTAAAAAAGAAAAAATTTGTTTTAGTAAGTTACTTTTGTGTAAAAAAATAAGATCTTCCAACCCTGGAAACGTCGTTTTAATTTTTTTAATTTTATTTATATTTTGAAATACTGAAGTATAAAATAAGTTTATTTTATAAAAAAAAAATAGTTTTCGGTAGCTAATTTTTTATATCACAAAAAGTGCGGATTTTCCAACCCTGAAATCAAACTTTTTAATTTTTCTGATTTCTTATACTAATCTTTTTCTTTTAAGAATATAAGATATCTTTAATTTATAGAGAAAAAGGAAAATTTTGCCTCAGTAAGTTACTTTTGTACAGGGTGGGCCAAAAGAAACCAAGGGGTGTAAAAGTTTAATAACTTTTTTGTTTATTATTTTTTATTTTTTTTTCTTTCAGATTATATAGACAACACTTGGAGAATTTATAATGGAGAGGTTCACAACTGAACAGAGAACCAGAACAATAGAATTTTATTATTTAAACCAGAGATCAATCATTTTAACGCAAAGAGCATATCGTCGACATTTTAACGTCAGAATTTCGCCCTCTGAAGCGATGATTCGTTGCTTAGTTAATCGTCATCACCAACATGGCAGCGTAAGAGATTTGCCTCGAACCGGTAGACCACGTTTAAGTCGCACTGCGGAAAATATTGAACGGGTACAGCAAAGTGTTAACGAAGCACCAGAAACATCTGGCAGAAGGCGTTCTGCTCAGCTAGAAATGTCTCGTACGTCACTACGGCGCATTTTAAAAAAAGATTTACAGTTATACCCATATAAGGTGCAATTGGTCCAAGAATTAAAACCCGCAGATCATCGGCAACGTCTAAATTTTGCAGTTAAATTTCAAGAGTTGGCCAGAAATGAAATCAACTCGAAATTCGGAAATTATTTGGCCAGCGCGATCGCCAGATTTGACAGCACCCAACTATTTGCTTTGTGGTTTTTTGAAGGAGCGAGTGTATGTGAACAAGCCAGAGACAATCTTTGAACTCAAGGCAAACATTGTTGCAGAAATTCGAACGCTACAGCCACAAGTTTTGAAAGATGTTATGGAAAATGCTCTAAAAAGAGCCCATCAGTGCGAAGCTGAAAACGGTGGTCATTTAAGAGACATCATTTTTCATACTTAGTGTAAAAAAATTTCCATTTTGTATATTATATAATCTGAAAGAAAAAATAAAAAAATAAATAAAAAAAAAGTTATTGAACTTTTACACCCCTTGGTTTCTTTTGGCCCACCCTGTATAAAAAAAAAGTTAAAGTTTTCCAACCCTGGAAACATCTTTTTAGTTCTAGAAGGTTAATCTTTAATTTGAAATACCAATTTTATTCGTACTAAAGTATAAAATAAGTTCATTTAATAAAAAAAATAAAAATAAATTTTCGGTAGTTAATTTCTTATATCACAAAAAGTTTCAGTTTCCCAACCCTGGAATCATCCTTTTTGTTTTTTCTGATTTCTAACATCAATTTCTTTCTTTTAAAACATTAGATATGTTTAATTCATAGAGAAAAAGGAAAAATTTTATTCGTGGTGAAGTATAAAATAAGTTTATTTAATAAAAATAATTAAAAAATTAGTGTACGGTAGTTAATTGTATATATCACAAAAATCGTAGCTTTTCCAACCCTGGAATCATCCTTTTTGTTTTTCTGATTTCTTACATCAATCTCCTTCTTTTAAGAACATTCCATATGTTTAGTTTATAGAAAAAAAGGAAAAAATTTGTTTTAGTAAGTTACTTTTGCATAACAAAAAAAGTTAAAGTTTTCCAACCCTGGAAACGTCTTTTTAAATTTTTTAATTTTTTTTTTAATTTTTTTTCAGTTAGAAATACCGATTTTATTCATACTGAAGTATAAAATAAGTTTATTTAATAAAAAATTATTAAAAACTAGTTTTCGGTAGTTATTTTGTATGGTAAAATGAAGTTTAAGTCTCCCAGCTCTGAAACCGTCTGCTCGATTTTGCTGATTTTCAATACCAATCTTATTTCGACAATTTCTGATCCACCAGTCCAAGAACGAAGTCTCTAGATTTTCTGGGAGCTTCGGAAAACCGATTTCACGTACAGACAGACGGACAGACGGACATCGCTTATTCGTATTCCCTATACATAAGGATCCAGAATATATATACTTTATAGCTCGCTTATTAATATTCTAGAAATTACAAACGGAATGACAAACCTATATATACCCTTTTACCATTTTTTGGTAAAGGGTATAAAAAGTGTTATATAAAAACAAATTTATTACCAAATATTTACTAAGAAAAACTACATAAAACTGATTTTGGCGACTTTTGGCGATTTTTAAAATCAAATTGGCGAAATAGGTTAGAAAAATCTGACAACCCTGCTAGCAATACGAAATACACAACCAACTTTGTCTTATTAGTTTTTTTGTCGTTATTCACTGTATATACGCAAGCGCAAAGCAACAATATTTTTTCTTTGTATGTACATACATATGTACATATTGCTTTTTACAACAAGAAATAAGTATTGAATATAAATTAGTTTTTCCTTAAATGCATTGGTGCTTACTCTTCCATAAGGAACTTTTGGACACCCTTGAGATAATCTATAGAATATCTAAAAAATAAAGAAAACAAAAGTACAAAGTAATCAAAACAAAAAAATTGAAGCAATCGTTCTCATGGTTTCTGTTTCTCTCACTTCAAAGAATTTAACAAAATAAAATCAACCAAATTTGTTTCGTTTATTGTCGTGCTCTGGTTTAAGTACCAAGAAATCAAAACAAAAATAAATTATATAACTGTAAAAGTGTCGATTATTTATGTTACGAAAATTATTTTCTAACCCCTGTATCGTCCCATAAGTAGCATAGCTACAAAAACGCCAAAACGAGAAAAAATCGATAAAACTGAAAAAAGTCGTTTAAACTGAAAAAACTTAAAAAAGGAAGAAAGCTAAATCAACAAAATGATCAAAACCAAATGTGAGCGAATCAAAGTCGCACTTTACTGAATTTATTTTAATTGCAATGCGTACACAACAACAAGAACAGCAACAACTAAACGATGAACAACAGAAATTAAAAAGTAAAAGTAAAGGCATTCACCATAGATGAGCACTGCAGTACCACTAAAGTTTTACTAAAAATAATAAAAAATGTTTAACAAGTAAGTATTTACTGATTACTAAAATTTTTTTCTACAATTTTTATAAATTGCCTTAATGATTTGTTATATGATGAGGTGCATTGAATTTTCAGTAATCAGTAATGCCCGTATTCATAATGAAATTTTACCAAGTGGCTAAATGTTTTTCATACAAAAGTTTCAAAATTTGAATGAAAAAACTTTGCCACTTCCTATAATTTTATTATGATTACGGCACCACGATGTTACTGGTAATGCAAATTAAATTTCATTAGCAGTAAAAATTTACTGAATTTTTTTTAGTAATCAGTAAATTTACTGCTTACTGCAATTTTGAATGCATAAGTTTAATAAAACAAACAAAAACCAACAAATTCCTATGTATTTACAATATTGAAAGTTTTAATACTTTTAATTAATTAATTTTAAAAAAGATACTAAAAGCATAAGTACTTCCAACTTAAAAAAATGTTTTCATTACTAGATGTTTATACATCTCCTTTGTGATCGGACTCACATTGCTTTCTGTTTTGTTGAATGATAACACATGACTAGAAGTTTGTTTGAAAAATTTTCTTGTTTTATACTTTTCTGAACATAATACATGCATACACTCATCTACAGAAAATTATCTCTGATTGTAAAATCCTCATATTCATCTACATTTATGATCTTGTTAATTGTTAAGTTTGAACAATGAAATATAACTGTTTGCTTGTACTTCATAGAAAGATATTTTTGTAAGTAGTAGGGAACTGCCAATTCTGCCCCAATTAAAATTGTTAAATTGTGGCTGAAATTGTTAAATTGTGGGCTGAAATTGTTAAATTGTTGCTGAAATTGTTAAATTTGGGTAATTAAAATTTGAAAATTTTTAGATTCTTGGAAATTTGTGATTTTTGTTTACATTAGGAGTTTTTTGTTTACATTAGGAGTTTTTGTTTACATTAAGTGTATGTCTGTCTGTCCGTCTGTCTGTCTGCCTGACCGTGGATGTTTGTGTGTGGAATATTTTGTGTGAATTTATTAAGGCGGTTCATAGTTTGGCGGTTTTTATGTGTGTATACACAGACAAGGAAAATCATGAAAATGATTTTTCCTAATACCAATGGTGAAATAGTGATTATTAATTTTTCCTAATGCCTACGGCAATGCATGATAATTTTTCCTAATGCCGGGCAATACATGAATATTGTTTTTTCAAATGCCGACGGGAAAATGATTTTTCCTAATGACGACGGGAAAACGTGAAAGTTATTTTTTCTAATGCTAATGTAGGTGTTGCTAGACTGTGGAAATTTTAGGCTGACCGTGATTTGAGTGGGTGGCGTTGTTGGCGTAATATGTAACCATAGGAATTTGTGGATGTGTCTGTCTGTCTGTGAGAATTTAGGTGAAGGTTTGATTGGCAGGGGGCGGGGTGTAGTTGAGGTAGATCGATTGCGTGTGAATGTGTGTGTGTGTGTGTGTGTGTATGTTTGTAGGAATTTCAATGTGTGTATTTCTGTAGGAGCTTAAGGCTGATTGTGATTTATGAGGGGTGAGGTGTTCTAGTAATATGCAACCGGGGGAATCTGTGTGTTTGTATGTCTGTAGGAGCTTAAGGCTGACCATGATTTGGGTGGGCAGGGTTGTTGACGTAATATGTATCCATGGGTATTTGTGGATGTGTCTGTCTATAGTAGTTTAAGGCTGATCGTGATTTGAGGTGGGTGAGGATGTTGTTGAGGTAAATTGGTTATGTGTATGTATGTATGTATGTATTTTTGTAAGAATTTAAGATGATTGTGATTTATTAGGGCCGAGGTGTTCTTGTAATATGTAGCCGTGAGAATCTATGTGTATAGACGTCTGTAGAAGTTTAAGACTATCTGTAATTTCAGGTAGGTGAGAGTGTTGTGTTGTTGAGATTAATCTTGTATATTGTATATGTACCTATGTATGATTATGAGAATTTGTGTGTGTATATCTGAGGGAGAATTTAAGGCTCGTCATGATTTGCAAAAGGTGGGGTGTTGTTGAAATTTTCTTGGATATTTCTTATATGAATTCTGCTATGTGTGTGTATTTGTGCTGGTATTTATATGTAGGTAGAAATAAATTGTTTTCAATATCGACATATGGTACTATAAAATACTATCATATATCTGGACTTCCCTAATCCTAGTATGCTTTTATACTTACGATTGCTTTATATTTTCTCATGCTTAAATTTATCTCGCGTTAAAGTCTGTCTGTGTGAAATTTGTTTATATTACAGACTTTGTTTATTTAACTACATCCGTCTTCTTTGACTGAAAGAGTTTTCTGCACACAGAGAAAAACCAACTTGAAATCAGTAAAAACCATGCTGAATTAATAAGAACCATTAACAAAGGTTTAGTCATATTGAAATTTCTTATTTCAATATGGACAAAATATTAATTTACAGTATTCATTAATTAAACTCATTAGTTTGTAGATATCTCAATATACATTTTCTATTATATTAAAAATTATTGAATTAATGTGATGAATTCTTATTTTTAAGCTGCAGATTTTCCCTGAGTGTATGGATTGTTTATATTTGCATTGTGCTTTAACTAAACGACGCTTCATATATTTTCATGATGTAGATCTAATAAATACTTAAGCATTGATAAGAAATTTGATATGTATACATACATATCTACAAATTGATTTTATGTATGTATGTATTCAATCTTTGAATACATTTGTTATTTTATTTTTTGTCATGTGATGTCTGTTGTTGGTGAAATTAAAAACATTTTAATTTTTATCTGCGTTTACTTAAAAGTTTGTGAGGATTTTCTGTTTTAAGTAAAACTGAATTCCTGAAGATATGTACTTACGTACTCTATAGTAATAGTAACTATAATAGAAATCTTTCTTATACCTAATTTACAGTTTTTTAAAGTTGATGCAATGTTAGTTAGTCAACGTTTGACATTTTTAGGGTATAAAATTTTTTCTAGCTATAGCCTTCTACATTTATTTTGGAAAGCTTGCTTTGCTTTTTAAAAATGTATAAACATTTTTAAATGAAACTGATCCGGCACTCCAGCTTAGGTACTGATAGTTTTTTTGTTGTTAGTTAACTTACTTATTTTTTATTTTTTATTGATAAACATTGGAAATCAAAAGGGAGTTTTATATTGTAATTATTATTTTCATAATTGTTGAAAACAATCGCTGCTTTTTGTTTGTTTTTTGCGATGAAATCATTTGAATTACTTTTGCAACTTTACGCGTTTATAAAAATTATGTTATTTTCTATATTTCTTAATTTATAAGACTTTTAGACTTTGCCCTTTAGGGGTCATATATTCTATTATACGATTATGAATAAGAATGCAGTAAGCTGATGTATTTGCTTACTGCTTCAAATTAAAATTTTATTAAATTGAATAAAAGGAGTTTTTTTTCTTAATCCTCACGTCATACAATTTTGTAAGCAAAGAAATTTTATGATTTTGTGGTCAATGAAATACATGCATATGTATCTACTTTGTAAAAATTCAAAAGAGCGAACTGGTAAATTCTAATAGTAAAGATTTTTAATTGTAACACTCTACATCTCGGACTCTTACGTCACTATCGATAGAAGCATGCTAAGGCATGCATACTAGCAAAATATATAAGGCTGTTAGAAGGTGATTGTATCTGGATCAACCCAACTCATGAATGTATTGTATACGGAGATGATTTATGGTGATGATGACCTTTTTTAAGTGAATATTCATTACATATGAATGCGACAGTGATTGACCCCTCAAACCTCATGTAGAAATACTTGAGGGGAAAAATTCTCTCAAAACATAGATATTTCATTGTTTCTAACACTTTATGAAAACACCAACGGTGAATTGCTGGTAGAGGTAACTGAGTTATTTGAGATCGATTTGATACAATAGTTGTATATTAAACATGCATTTCTTTGTATCTAAACTAATTTCTACATACCTAATGTATATACCCAGCAAAAAATTAGACAAAAATTCTCTATTCCAAGTAGTAAAATCTGAAAAAGGAGTGGCACATTAGAAGAAAAATAATAAATAAAAATAGAGACTGACTGACCAACTAATACGTACACTCTGCCCGATGGGCACACAAAACACACTTAAACATTTCAGAAATATATATACAATACGCTGAACTTTAATAAAATGAAAAAAAAAATCATATAGAACATTAAATAAAAGCCATAGGTGCTCACCCTTCATAAAATAAACATATGTATATGTATCTTATTAATGTAAACATATTATCAGTATAAAGCAACAGAAATTTCGTCATACAAAGTCATCTTGTATCCTAGAGGAGCCGTTGATAGGGTATACCTAAATTATATGAAAACGAGTTCGTTTTCTGTTGATCGCTATTAAAGAAGAAAATATGTTTGTTCATTATGATTTAACTAATTTATAAGTACATTTAAATTCAGTCTCATACCCGTACTTCTTAACATAAAAATTAAAAATAAATGTTATCCAATTCTATATTATACTATGTATCAAAAATTTCAAAAAAGCTGTTATATGAAAGAATCTCCAGCGCTTCTAACTGCATCAGAGTTTAAGAAAAAAAAACTCCTTTTATTAAATTTAATAAAATTTTAATTTGAAGCAGTAAGCAAATACATCAGCTTACTGCATTCTTATTCATAATCGTATAATAGAATATATAACCCCTAAAGGACAAAGTCTAAAAGTCTTATAAATTAAGAAATATAGAAAATAACATAATTTTTATAAACGCGTAAAGTTGCAAAAGTAATTCAAATGATTTCATCGCAAAAAACAAACAAAAAGCAGCGATTGTTTTCAACAATTATGAAAATAATAATTACAATATAAAACTCCCTTTTGATTTCCAATGTTTATCAATAAAAAATAAGTAAGTTAACTAACAACAAAAAAACTATCAGTACCTAGGCTGGAGTGCCGGATCAGTTTCATTTAAAAATGTTTATACATTTTTAAAAAGCAAAGCAAGCTTTCCAAAATAAATGTAGAAGGCTATAGCTAGAAAAAAATTTTATACCCTAAAAATGTCAAACGTTGACTAACTAACATTGCATCAACTTTAAAAAACTATAAATTAAGTATAAGAAATATTTCTATTATAGTTACTATTACTATAGAGTATGTAAGTACATATCTTTAGGAATTCAGTTTTACTTAAAACAGAAAATCGTCACAAACTTTTAAGTAAACGCAGATAAAAATTAAAATGTTTTTAACAACAGACATCACATGACAAAAAATAAAATAAAAAATGTATTCAAAGATTGAGTTGAACACTTATTTGTATGTACATATATATGTACATACATACATACATACATACATAAAATCAATTTTTAGATATGTATGTATACATATCAAATTTCTTATCAATGCTTAAGTATTTATTAGATCTACATCATGAAAATATATGAAGCGTCGTTTAGTTAAAGCACAATGCAAATATAAGCAATCCATACACTCAGGGAAAATCTGCAGCTTAAAAATAAGAATTCATCACATTAATTCAATAATTTTTAATATAATAGAAAATGTATATTGAGATATCTACAAACTAATGAGTTTAATAAATGAATACTGTAAATTAATATTTTGTCCATATTGAAATAAGAATTTTCAATATGACTAAACCTTTGTTAATGGTTCTTATTAATTCAGCATGTTTTTTACTGATTTCAAGTTGGTTTTTCCCTGTGTACAGAAAACTCTTTCAGTCAAAGAAGACGGATGTAGTTAAATAAACAAAATCTGTAATATAAACAAATTTCACACAGACAGACTTTAACGCGAGATAAATTTAAGCATGAGAAAATATAAAGCAATCGTAAGTATAAAAGCATACTAGGATTAGGGAAGTCCAGATATATGATAGTATTTTATAGTACCATATGTCGATATTGAAAACAATTTATTTCTACCTACATACAAATACCAGCTCAAATACACACACATAGCAGAATTCATATAAGAAATATCCAAGAAAATTTCAACAACACCCCACCTTTTGCAAATCATGACGGGCCTTAAATTCTCCCTCAGATATACATACACAAATTCTCATGATCATACATAGGTACATATACAATATACAAGATTAATCTCAACAACACAACATTCTCACCTACCTGAAATTACAGATAGTCTTAAACTTCTACAGACGTCTATACACATAGATTCTCACGGCTACATATTACAAGAACACCTCGGCCCTAATAAATCACAATCATCTTAAATTCTTACAAAAATACATACATACATACATACACATAACCAATTTACCTCAACAACATCCTCACTCACCTCAAATCACGATCAGCCTTAAACTACTATAGACAGACACATCCACAAATACCCATGGATACATATTACGTCAACAACCCTGCCCACCCAAATCATGGTCAGCCTTAAACTCCTACAGACATACAAACACACAGATTCCCCCGGTTGCACATTACTAGAACACCTCACCCCTCATAAATCACAATCAGCCTTAAGCTCCTACAGAAATACATACATTGAAATTCCTACAAACATACACACACACACACACACACACACACACACACACACACAACTACACACGCAATCGATCTACCTCAACTACACCCCGCCCCCTGCCAATCAAACCTTCACCTAAATTCTCACAGACAGACAGACACATCCACAAATTCCTATGGTTACATATTACGCCAACAACGCCACCCACTCAAATCACGGTCAGCCTAAAATTCCCACAGTCTAGCAACACCTACATTAGCATTAGAAAAAATAACTTTCACGTTTTCCCGTCGTCATTAGGAAAAATCATTTTCCCGTCGGCATTTGAAAAAACAATATTCATGTATTGCCTGGCATTAGGAAAAATTATCATGCATTGCCGTAGGCATTAGGAAAAATTAATAATCACTATTTCACCATTGGTATTAGGAAAAAGCATTTTCATGATTTTCCTTGTCTGTATATACACACATAAAAACCGCCAAACTATGAACGACCGCCAAACTATGAACGGCCTTAATAAATTCACACAAAATATTCCACACACAAACATCCACGGTCAGGCAGACAGACAGATGGACAGACAGACATACACTTAATGTAAACAAAAACTCCTAATGTAAACAAAAAACTCCTAATGTAAACAAAAATCACAAATTTCCAAGAATTTAAAAATTTTCAAATTTTAATTACCCAAATTTAACAATTTCAGCAACAATTTAACAATTTCAGCCCACAATTTAACAATTTCAGCCACAATTTAACAATTTTAATTGGGGCAGAATTGGCAGTTCCCTACTACTTTTGTAATGATTTTTAAGCTATTGCATAACTTTTATCGCAGGCTTTGAGAGTGTTGACCGAATCAAAAAATTCCTTAACGAAAATAAAAACCTAAGACTAGTTTTATTTGAGTCGCCCAGTGTAGGTTAACCCCTAAAGTATGCTATTGATTTCATTAACATACAGTATTGCCTGAACAGATTTTTACATGTAGGAAAACACAATGTGGCGTACTTAAGAGCAATTTTGGTTGACAAAAAATTATAAACACAAACAAACAGACAATTCGTAGGTTTTTTATTTTAAAAAACAAATTTGCTTAAGTTGATAAAAAAAAATGGTAAGCAATAGTTTTACCACGGCAGTCCTCGAGTGCCACTCGTTTTTTTCGCATACCTTTTTTCTTAGAACAAATAAAATATATATTTAACTAAGGCACCCTAGTACATCTACATACATATTAAGTAAGAAAATTATTGTACAAAAGTTTTGATTTTAAATTGCTTTATTAAAAAAAGAGTTAACAGTGCATGTAAATACAATAAAGCAATACAAAAATTAAAGGTAAAACATAAAAATTGACTTGATATACTTACATATGTATGTATGTATAAATATTAATGTACGGACAAGGTGGATATCTACCTCCTTCAGTGTGACCAGATTTTCAAATAATATTAAGATAAATCACATTTGAAAAAGAGCTAAAATAAATTAAATAGGTAAATTTTAAGCCATAAAATAAAGCTAAACTTTTTTCAACTTCTTTCACTTTGCAATATTTTCTTATTGCTAAAATAACGTTAAATATATATGTACCTGCACAAACAATTTTTTTATAATTTGAAATAAATAATTTTTTTCAATTTTTTTTTTGGTCTCTTTAAAAAGTAAAGAAATATTTTCATTCATAACCAGTTCGATCCTTCATTATTTATTCATTAGTATATATTTGTTTAAAAAAGAAAAACAAAATCTTCCCAAAATAATACAATTTTAAAAAAATTTAAAAAGCATTTATACTAAAATGCGAAAATTTTTTTTCAGTTTTGTTTTAAGTAAATTCCTGCGGCTGAATGCACGTTGAACTAAACTCAAAGATAACTCTTTAAAAGTCTTATGGGTAATATTAATTTAACATTAGCCATTGAAACTCCAAAATTGCAATCAATGTCCTCTATTTTTAAATTTTGTCATTTCTCTTATAAATAAACAATTTACACTTCGTATTTCTTAAGCTATTTTTCAATGAAAAATATTTATATTTTTAAATGTTAACCCCCATCGGGATAACAACCTTGTTGTGGTGTGGTGGCTTAACTACAGACCGTAGTCTATGTCTTCAACCCAATACCATACTCTATGGTATTGGGTGAAATTAACTGACTCTAAAGGTCTGTGAACCAAAGGCTATCCAACCCTAAACTGGGGTGTGATGCGGGCACCTCAACAAGCAGACGACACCTTCACCACGTTATCGGGGGCTATGACGTGGTGGACTTCAAATTACCCATACACGTGGGACCAAAATGGGCAAAAATCTTTCACACAAAAACAAAACAAAAAACAAGACCGGGCCCGATGGACTGACGGTGCTTTCTAGCGCGGAAGGACAGAGGACCGGTTTCACGCAACCATCTGTTACGAGAAAACTCGTTCAGATGAAGACTGCCGAGAACACTATTCAGATAGTTGGTGCATGCAGCAGTTCGAACTCGGCCACGCCGGCTTCGACCAAGCATGTCTGACCATCAAAAATGAGGCATACCTCAGTTTATACCTCAGGTTATACCTACGTATTGTAAATGCGTTGGGCACTCAAGACCCATCAAAACTGTCCGAGGAACAAAAATCATCTCTTAAATGGGCAAAAGGTGTCCTTGAAAACATGGATACTCCCGCCTCAAGTAGTAGCGGTGCTAGTACGTCGTCAAAACCATCTGGTAAAATAATGCGATCGCCGGACGACAAACCATTGCCTAAGCAGCCTAAGGCTAATAGCAATATTGGCGTTAGGTTGTTAAGTGAGGTTGCAAAATAATGCATAATGGCTGTTGTCAACAGGGGAAATATTTATGGCACCATCCCCAGGGGCAAATGGAGTACTGTGGAAGCTAGGCTGGCAACCACGTACTACCAGGTCCTTGTGGAAAATCCAGGCATATCTCCCGTCTGTCACGATGCAGGTTGGTATCAAAGCAGGGTTAAGCTGACGGCCTTTGGAGACCAGAGACTGGCGGACCTATACAAGGCAGCTGTTAGCAGAATGGGAGAGCCGTGGCTGGATGCGAAAATCGATCTTGTTGACAAGAGCGACATTCTGTCGTGACCACGTGCATATGCATGGATGCCGGCGTTGCCAGATACGGCTGAAGCAGCGATGAAATTGTTAAAGGACTGTAATCCCTCATATCCAACCGGCAATTGGAAGATGGGGAGGTTTGGTGAGGCTGAGGTGATCAGACGTGGTGTAATTATTATACTAAACGCTGAAACCCTCCCTCACTTGGCCAAGTCCAATAATATTATATCGTACGCCTTTGGACAGATTACGCTGAAGGTGTACAAAGGAGATCAGCCTCCAGTGACGGATAATTCCAACACAGTATATAAAAATGCTGTGGAGGAAGAATCTGAAGAGGAAGAGAAGAAGGCCAGCTTACGAGAATCTTCGAAAAAGGATGGCTACATTACATCCGACTCTGAAATTCTCGGAGGCGCCTCAGGCCTGTTCGGTGCCTTCTTCTTGAGACTGACGACGAGTCCGGTAAGATGGTCGTAGAGATAAATGTCATAGCGGATGTTGAACCTGCTGCAAATAAGTCTTCACCACTCTAAAGCTGCCTCAACTGCTCTTCACGGTTTGCGGACTGAGGACCAAATATTTTAAGATGCTAGCCCTCAAGAATAAAGGTAACAATAGAACCTGCATCTTAGCAAGGAACCACCTTAATATATTTCTATTATTTGACTTTGGTGGCAGAGACATAAAGGCGGTTAGCGTGGAAGTCAGAGGCACATGCTACTGGCTGGCGTCGGTATACTGCGCTCATGATGATCAAGCCCCTCTATCGTTGGTAGTGGTGAGGAACTTTGTAGCTGCGGCGGTAAATGCTGAGCACCATATCATCCTGTGCTGTGATGCCAAGGCACATCATAGAATTTGTAGTTAGTACTAACCTTAACATTTGTAATATAGATCAAGAGCCTACGTTTATAACAAGGAACAGACAGGAAGTCCTGGATGTTACCTTCTCTTCTGATTTGGTAGCCGATAGGATCATGAATTGGCGTGTACTTCAGGAACACTTCTTTTCTGATCATAGGTTTATTGAGTTTAGTATAAGGAAGCGGGCACCAGAGGTAGAAATCTTCCGAAATATTAGGCAGACTAATTGGCGTCTGTATAGGTCTATTTGTTCTAGACAATTAGAAGTGATTGAATACTCGTCACTTCCAGAAACTTCGGATTTTGATTGTGAGGTTGATAACATTTCTACAATCTTTAAAAATTCAAAAGTGTCGTCTTGCCCTTTAAATAGGCCTAGCGGAAAAAGAAACCACCTTGGTGGAATAGAGAGTTACAATTATGTAAGTGTACATGTAGAAAACTCTTCAATACGGCTTAATCATCCAGAAATAAACCGGACTGGATAGCTTATAAGGGTAAATTAAAAGAGTATAAAAAGAAGATAAAAATTGCTAAAAATATAACATGGAAGAAGTTTTGTGAAAATATCGAAAATATTTCAGAAGCCTCTCGCATGAGGAAAATTTTGTCCGCTACTCCCGGCACCCGGAGTATTTGAAGAATCTCAATGGGAAGTAGACTACATCTAGCGAGGAGTCGTTAAGAACTCTGCTGAACACTCACTTTCCGGGTAACTCAGTGTCTGAGATTCAGACATCCGATCCGTGCCCAATACCTATGGAGAATATATCTGAAATTGTCAATATGCAGACATTTAATTAGGCTCTGATAAGTTTTAAGCCTTACAAGTCACCAGGAAAGTATCGAATCTCATAGCCCCAAGGCTACTGAGAATTTACACCAGTTGCTTAAGACTGACTCATATTCATAATAAGTGTAGGAAGTGAGAGTGGTTTTCATACCGAAGGCTGGAAGAAGCTCTTATACTACACCGAAGGACTTGAGACCTATAGGTCTATCATCCTATCTCCTGAAAACTTATGCTGATGATGTGGCAATAGCTCCAAGAGGAAAATTCCTCACATTTCTAAGGGATATCCTATAGGATGCTTTTTCACATTTAAAAAGATGGGCGGAGAAACGAGGAATCACCGTTAATGCTAATAAAACGGAACTAGTCCTTTTCTCCAGGAAGTATAAGAGAGCTGTTTTCCAAAATATCACTCTTAATACTACGGGGATAAAAGTGTCCAACACTGCAAAATATCTTGGTGTTATTCTTGATTCAAAGCTGAGAGAGTGAAAAAAACAATCATTTCACTATATCTATGCAAAAAAATCCATCGGAAAAAATTGAGTTCTTACCCCAAAAACCGTTCATTGGATCTAAACTGCAATAGTACGTCCAATTTTCATGTATGGGATCATCGTGTGGTGGCCGTCCATGGAGAAAAAGACGTATCTACATATCTTACACAATGTGCAAAGACTTTCATCCTTGTATATAACCAGTGTTCTTTGCACTACCCCTACGGATGCACTGGTAATGCTCCTTCATCTACTACCATTGGACCTAGTGGCAAAGTCCTCGGCAATCCGTCTTTGAACGTCTTTATAAAACCTGGATATCAACCACAGGATTGTGGATGAATGGAACTCGAGGTAGAAGAAGGTGTTGATTTTTATACGAAAGGCTCCAAAACACATGAAGGTGTGGGCTATGGAGTCTTTTCAAGGTCTTTGTATTGCAAGAAGACTTCCGTATCACTGCAGGCAGAGATCCCTGCTATAAAAGAAGTTGCGAATTGGTAGAGATTGAATGTCACTTCAACGAATTTGATTAACATATACACTGATAGTCGAGCAGCTATTATGGCCCTCGAATCCACGCTTCTGAGAACAACAACAGCCCTCGACTGCCGATTATCTCTAAATGAGACGACAAAGCAGTTTGGTATTAAGATCATCTGGATCCCGGTGCATAGAGGCTTTCGGGAAACTCTAGGGCTGATGAGCTTGCTAGAATTGGGACAACCTTACAGGTACCACTGAATTTGGAACGTGTGGCTTTAGCCCTGCTCTCTTACAAACTCAGGCGCAACACAGAAGATGAAACAAATAGGAGGTGGTTCACAAGAAATGGTTGCGTGATCACAAGGCAGTTATGGACTCGACTAAACAAGGAAGATACGGATTACTTAATTTTGTGTCAGTTGATGTAGATTTCTGCTTTATATACTAAACTTTTTTGCAAATTAAATATGTAAATTGTTTTGATTCATCGTATTTCAATTTGCTGAAAGATGTTTTGTAATGCAAGTTCACCTTACCATCTCTAAATTTACAATAGTCTTACCATTTTCGCTTGTTCTTTACTAATTATACACACGTTAGTTAATTTGCTTATTTTTGTTCTACTTAAGACAAACTTTTTTGGTTTGTTACTATTAAGAATATTTATTTAATTTTTGCCACAAGCCAATGACTATTAATTTGGTTAATTTAATTATTATTTTTCATTTGCAAAAAAGCTTCGTATATAAAGCAGAAATCTACATCAACTGACACCACACACAGTGGACCAAATACAGAAGAACGCTGATGATGAAGATTAATTGGCCTTCGAAAACGGCTAGCTGTTCCGTTCAACTATGTGTTGACAGAATATCTTTTTGATTGGTTTGATTCTTATGGAAAATATATGTATCAGAATTATAAAATTTTTCCAATTGGAATCAACCTTATGAAACAAATTCATATTTTAATCGGATTGATCCTTATGGAAAATACATATTCTAATTGAAATTATCCTTATGGAAAAAATACATATTCTAAGTAGAATGATCCTTCTGGGAAAAATACATTGAGCCAGTATCCCTACACTTATTCTACTAGTGACTTACCATTTTGTGCAGAAAACAAGAATATTGAAACCATGAAACAGAGAAAATTAGTAATCGACTTAAACAATAAAACCTATTATAAATACACTATCGCAACCTTCAATAATGTCTTCAACATGGACTAGTTTTAAAGAAAATTCATAGAATTCTCGAATTTAACCATCGAATCGGTTGAAAAAATATACTGATTTAAATAATCATCATAGAACATTAGCTAAAGACTCATTTGAAAAAATTTTTTTATATTATTAAGCATTGTATATGAAAAGACTATGGGAAATGTTGATCCCCACAAAAACATAAATGTGAAAAAAGGCCAAGTTCCAATCAAAAATTTCGGCCATCAAAAGCAGTGAGATATGAATTTTGACCAAGTTCTTATTTGGAACAACACCTTTCACTGACATATGCTATGCATTATATACATTTCTAATCGTAAAGGTGTCATATAATTTTCAGATAATCTGCAAACTTCACAACATTTTTACCAATATAAAGAAATCAACAAATATAAATTATTCTCTCCTTTTTAGAAAGGTAAAAATATTGCGAAGTTAGCAGATTATCTAAAAATTATATGACACCCTTACGATTACAATTGTATATAATGCTAGCATATATTAGTCAAAGGTTTTGTGCCAAACAAGAACTTGGTCAAAATTTATATCTCACTGCTTTTGATGGCCGAAATTTTTGATAGGAACTTTTCCTTTTTTCACATTTATGTTCTTGTGAGGATTCTAATTACAACTAACTTTGGTGTTATTTATTCATTAATAATTATCACATGTAATTTGGCTTAAAAAGCGATACGAACTTTAGCCTGTTCAGATCATAAAAATATAAATTTATTTTGATTAGTGAAAAATTTTTAACATTCAATATATCTGTATACGTTTTATATTTTTAATACAATTTAAAGTTTTTAGGAATTGAACTTATCACTGCTAAAATAATTTTTATTTAATTTAAAATTGTTGAAAATCTTTTTTTTTGTTGTGTTACTTTTAAAGCAATTTATTTACTTTTAATGGATACACTTATCAATGCAAAAATCATATTTATATAAATTAAAAGTTTTGAAAAAATATCTCATTTTATACTTTTCTGAACACAATACATGCATACATGTATTTCATCCACAGAAAATTATCTTTGATTGGAAAATCATAATATTAATCTACATTTATGATCTTGTTAATTGTTAAGTTTGAACATTGAAATAGAACGGTTTGCTTGTCCGCCATTAAAAGATATTTTTGTAATGTTTTTTTTCGCTACCCTTTTCCTCAGAAAAAATAAAATATATATTTAACTAACGCACCCACGTACAACTACATACGAAAAGCATGCATATACATGTCTCTCGTTCTTAATTGTTTTTCGTGTAATTTTTTTGGTAAGGTTTTTGAAAATGTTCATTTAAATGGAAAAAGTAATAAAACATTGTAATGCATATATACGGTGACCATCCGTTTTATATTATACAGAACAGTACTGTATTTGAGAGACCTGTTCTGTATAAATTATGCATTAAGAAATAATGTTGAAATGTTCGGTATTTTATCTACTGTTCAGTATTTGTTCTGCATTTTCATGACTCAAACTGCATTTAAAAAATTAGCGCAATTTCTGCAACAGTAATCGTTAACAACATTGAAAAAGGGCTTAAGATATCAACTATGCAAATGCCAAAGTTCTATAAAAAAACAGAAACAAAATTAGGGAATTCACAATAGCGTTTTAAAACGTGTCTTAATATTGCAGCGTTTCAATTTTAATACTTTTATATGGTCTGGCAAGTTTGTTGTTTTTGTTTTCTATGTAAATCAAATTAGTTACTATGAGGCAAATTTAACAGTTGGAAGTTCACAATAGCGTTTTAAAATGTGTCTTAATATTGCAACGCTTTAATTTTAGTACTTTAACATGGTCTGGCAAGTTTGTTGTATTTGTTTTGTATGTAAATCAAATTAATTACCATGTGGCAGATTTAACAGTATAAAAAGCATGTCATTTTCAATATGGCAATATGGTAATGTTAAACTAAACATCTTAAAACTGTCAACGCAGATGTAGTTGATAAAAAATATTTGTATTTTTCGTAAAACAAAAGTTATTTTAATAAATTTATCCAATAATAATTTCTAATAAAAAATTTTTTGTTATTTTAATACGTACGGAAGAAACTAATTCAGTCTTTTAAAAGCATTTGTACAAACATGCATTTTACTCTCTATCTCTCTCATATTATACACTAATTTATAAATATAATAAAGATGTATTTGTTTTTGCCTGACTTTGATATACACAGTATGTGTATTTATATCAGTGGTGCCAACTTTTTTAGAGCAAAAAGCACTTTACGGTCATGAAAAAATCACTAAAAAGCACCAAATGCAATATACATGTTTGTATATATATACATATGTATGTGTAGGATAAACATTTGAATTCAAATTTTATTTTTACTCTTTTATATATTAAATTATCCACTATAGTCGAAATATCAAAACAATTGAATAAAATTTATGTGGAAATGTTTTGAAATTTCGGCTCTTATCGATTGCCCTCGTTATACTTTTAAAATAATTCCTAGCGCTAAAACTAATTTTCCATTTTTGTAGTCTTCAATTTTTAATGCTTCGTTCTTCTGTATTTCTTCAACTTCACCGCATTTTCTATTATATTCTTTTATTCTATGTGTCCTCTGTAATTTCTATAAATATGTTCTTAACGATACATAAAGTTTTCTTTTTACAATTTTGAAATTATGTAGCGGTTTAGCTCTAAAATCAATTACTTTTTTTCGTGATAGCCATTTCTGCACACTCTGAATGAGAAAGCATGTATTTCCCTATTTGTCTTTCATCCAATTGAATAAATACTGCAAAGAAAACATTCCGTATCAAAAAAGGGCCTAATCCATTAGTGAACATCATGTGCCAAATTTTTGCAAGTCGAATTCACACGTAGTTTTATTCTCTTTCATTTAGTCTTATCTGAGACAAATTCTTGCTTATCTTTTAACTAATTTTTCTCAAACGCAATGCGAGAAATTTATTATGTATGCTATTTATGTTAAAAAATGCTTTTGCCTACATGAAAATTAAAAATTATTTTCTTTTACAAATTGGTTTTTAGTAGTTTTAAACTCACAATTAAAGTGAATAATAATGTTTATTTATTATTTTTGTTAAAAGGGTTTTCTATAAAAAAATTCTTTTATAAAAAAAATTATATAAGAATTACTTTTATTAATTGTTTCTGCCTGTATGTTTATCTTTTTCGCTCACTTACACAACTTAAAATTTATATTGGTCACCCATGGTACCAATAAAATTTGACATAAAAAATTAATATTATTGTATCATGCATACAACCAAGACGTTACTTCCAATTCCCATATTCTTATTAAGTTTTTTCAGTATTATTATGGGAAAATTGATAATTAGAAAGGAACGCAAAGAAGCAAGAACAGTCACCTTGTTAGATTGAGTATGTGTGTATGTGTTTAAATTTAGAGTTTCAAAAAAGTGAAAAAATCTTAATTCGAGTTTTTATTGAAGCTACAAGACTATCACAAATTTATATTTAGTCTAATTGTAAAACGCACTAAAAGCACTAAATTCAAAGGTAAAAAAGCACCAATTTAATGCCTTTAAAAAAAATCACCAACTTGAAAAAAATGTGCTCTGTTATGACTTAAAAAGCACTAAATCTAGTGCTAAAGGCACTAAACTGGCATCACTGTTTTAAATCGTTGATTGCTCACAATGAAAAAATTACGATGGCGCAATATTGCCACATTAAAATTTTAATACCTGTACTCATTGTGAATTCCCTACATGAGTTTTGTTTCCTTAATTTTTTTTCCTTGAGAGCGTTAATATGAAATTGGTCTGTGTTCTAGTATGTTTCCACCGGCATGATTTAGACAAATCATGATGATTTGTACAAATCATGTTAATTTTTACATGATTTACCATACATTTTGTATATGGATAAATCACCTCAAACTAGTTGATTTATTATAAATAATGTCGAAAATACTATTTTTTGAACTCAATTTATATATGCAGCCCTGTGTTGCTTTTAAAATTACAAACTCCATCCCTGGCTCATCCATCGATAGTGATTGACAATTTCGAAAAAATGTTATTCAGAAATATTCAATCAATGAATACGAAAATTCGAACAACAAATCACTCACAAGCTCGGTGGAAACACCCTGAAGTGATGTACTTAAAACTACTTGATTTAAAGACGGTGGAAACATACTATTAGTCACATGTTATGTCACCTGCCTGGCTTCTCTTCGTTCATTGTTAACCTACTTTATTTCTTGATTAATAGCGCAGATTGAGTCCCAAAAAATATGTATGACTGGTCTCTCCCATAACGTAGAGGGGAAATATTTTTGCCTATTGCTGTTAAAAAAATCGTAATTGAGCTAAGCCAGAAAAATGTTATTGATATGGATTAGTTTAAAGCTAATGCAAGCCGATTTTATGCAGATTTTATGAAATACTCAAATCATACTGCCTACCAAGAAGTTGAAACTCCTACGTGGAAAGATGTTAAATCCAGTTTCGTTTTCATTATGGATAACATAAATCAGAAACATAAATGACACCGAAATATTTGATGAATTAACTCTTGTTAAAAGAAGAAGCAAGAACAGTCACCTTGTTAAATTGAGTATGTGTGTATGTGTTTAAATTTAGAGTTTAAAAAAAGTGAAAAAATCTTAATTCGCGTGTTTATTGAAGCTACAAGACTATCACAAATTTATATTTAGTCTAATTGTAAAATGCACTAAAAGCACTACATTCAAAGTTAAAAAAGCACCAATTTAGTGCCTTTTAAAAAAATCACCAACTTGAAAAAAATGTGCTCTGTTATGACTTAAAAAGCACTAAATCTAGTGCTAAAGGCGCTAAACTGGCGTCACTGTTTTAAATCGTTGATTGCTCACAATGAAAAAATTACGATGGCGCAATATTGCCACATTAGACAAATTAAAAGAATCGAATGAGCATCAAAAATCCGCAGAAGAGCGGTGGGTGAAAATGTTTAAACATTAAACAGACATAAGTTTCCAAAATAGATTTAAAGTTGTCGAATTCAAAAGAAGGAGTATTTTCTGTTTTAAATAATATATTGACCAGTGAAAAAACTTAAATGAAGATGGATACCATCAAAGCGTTTTTAATTACTAAATTAAACTATGGTTTGAATCGTATTAAGTTTAAAGAATATTTAAAAGGAAATCAATACTTGGTAGAACAAATTTATTTCACAGAAAAATGCCAAAATTAGCTGTTTTGTATTTTAACATTCTAATCTAAAACTGTGTATGTAGGTATTAAATTTTTGTACTAAGGGTCTACTGTGTAATTCGAAACGAAAGAAAATACTTTTGAATTTGTATTCTTATAACGTGTAAATTCGAAAGTATTTTTTTTCGTTACGAATTACAGAGTTGACCGCCTGATATACATATAGGTAGACTTGAATCGAACTCGTTCACTAGTTCATGTTTGCCACAAACCAGTGATCAAACCCATTTAAATTACAAGGTTTGATAATAGGTTTGTGGCAAAAATGAACTAGTGAACGAGTTCGACCCAAGTCTACATATAGGCTAGACAGACGTACTTTTTCAGCAGTACAAGTGCTTTTTTAATCAATGTACTCTTGTCTGCATAACAATTAAAAACGTACGCTTAAGTACTTTTTTTGTCTTTTGTACTTTTATTTGTACCTTTTTTTCTCATTTTAGCATCTTTAGAAACTTTTTTTGTGCAGAAAGAATCACATATTTTTAAGCGCCTTGTTAAAATGTTTTTCCAATGTGAACATATTTGTGGCAACAACTCGAAGTATTTTTCCATTATTATTAATATTGCTAGTTGTGACTTTCCTTTTTAAATTGCTGATATTTTTAACTTCTTAGAAACTGAAAATAGGAAAAATGGAATTGTTTGCCACATTCAAGAGAATGATAAATATTTATAAAATTTTTGAATCTATAAAAGAATTCGATATAATTATTTAATCTATATATATAAAATGGAATGTGTGTTTGTTTTTTTGTTTGTTTGTTTGTACCTTATAGGAGACTAGACCTCTTGACCGAATTTCCTGAACTTTACACAACATTTATCTGGGACTCTGGATTGAATTATAGGCTACTTTTTTCACCCACGCCCACCTTCGCGCACACTTTTTTAAATTATGTTACTCCTTCCTCATAGTACTTAACAGGTTTTATAATATTAACGAGCATAACTCCACCATTTTTTCATATAAAAAAAGTCTACTTATTCATTTTGCGTATAGAAAAGGGTCAACTATTTTTTTTTTTATTTTAGGAGGAAGTGGAAGTGAATATCAAATAACTTGGTCATATGTGGATCAATTTCCAAAAATTTTTTTCATTCGGAAGAGCTCCATCAATTTTTAATTTTTTATTTTTGAAATTAGGGGTTGCAAATTACTCGGTTTTGTATTTTGCTTATGGAAAAGGTCCACCAATTTATTTTTAATGTTGGGAGGGGGAGGAGGGGTCAAAATGTGCCTACCAAAAAAATGGATTATCAAGTTACATTGGCGTTTGTGTACCAATTTTCAAAATTCTATTTGCATATGGCAAAGGTCCATTTAACTTTTTTTAAATGATCGGGGGGGGGGGGGTGGAAGCAAAATGCCCGCCACCAAAATCTATATATAAAACGGAATGTGTGTTTGTTTTTGTTTGGTTGTTTCTTAGTACCTTATATGTGACCAGACCTCCGGACCAATCTTCCTGAGATTTTTGCAACATTTAACTCAGACTCTGGAATGAATTATAGGCTACTTTTTTTCAACCCCACCCAGTTTTGCACCTACTCTTTTAAATTATGTTAGTCCGTTCACATAGTATTTAACAGATTTGATAATATTAACTAGCATAACTTCGCCATTTGTGGACCAATTTTAATATTTTTTTTTGCTTATGAAAAGGCGCACTCATTTTTTTTAATGTTGGACCCCTCCCAAATGTGCCCGCCGAAAAAATGGATTATGAAATTGCTTTGTCGTTTGCGGACCGATTTTCAAAATTCTTTTGCATATTTAAAAGTTCCAGTAATTCTTTTAATGTTGTGAGGGGGAGAAGAGGGCCAGATGTGCCCGCCAAAAGCTGTATTATCAAATTAGTTTGTCGTTTGGGGACCAATTCTCATAATTCTTTTTGCATATTCAATATTTTCACCAATTTTTCTTAAATTGTGGAAAGGAGAGAAGCAAAGTGTCCGCCCCAAAAATTTATTACCAATTAACTTTGTAATTTCTAACCAATTTTTAAGATTTAAATGGCACATGGAAAAGGTTCACTACAATAGGTTTTTTAATGAGCAGAGTGGAGTGCAAAGTGCCTGACCCAAAAATTGTTTAGCAAATATTTTTGTCATTTGTGGATAAATTTTAATAATTTATTTTGAATATGGAATAACTGCACTAATTTTTTTTTTTTTTTTTGCTTTAAGGGGGTGAGGTGAAATGTGCCCGCCAAAAAAATGAATTATTAAATTACTTTGTCGTTTGTGGCCCAATTTCTAAAACTCTTTTTGCATACGGAAAAGTTCCAGTTCAATTTGTCATTTGTGGGAAAATTTTAAAACTTTTTTTAAATGTTTTTCATTTTGAGATCTGAGAAGGGGAAGAATATTCGCACTCTAAACATTAACAATCAAATATTTTTGTTAGCAAAAATTATTTTTTCATATGAAAAAGGTCCATTTATTTTTGTTTAAATAGTTGGGGGGAAGCAAAGTGCCCCTCTTAAAAAAGAGAATATCAAATAACAAGTTATTCGCCAACTTTGCGTTTGATATGGAAGAGGTCCACTTATTTTTTGGGAAATTGGGAAGGGGGGAAGGGTGTTGAAAATTGCCCGCTTCAATAATTGATTATCAAATAATTTCATCATTTGACGACCAATTTTGAAAATGCTTTTTGCATATGGAAGAGGACCAATAAATTTTTTTAACTGGGGGTGGCAAAATGTGCCCGCAAAAAATATTATCACATTACTCTGTCGTTTATGGACCAATTTTCAAAATTCTTTTTGCATATGGAATAGGTCAACTAATGGAAATTGTGGAGGGGAAGAAAAGTGAAAAGTGAAAAAAATTATCCTTTGTTGACCAATTTTCAAAATTTTGATTGTTTATGGAAAAGTTTTACTAGAATTGTTGTTTTTTAAATTTAGGAAGGCAGTAGCAAAGCACACCGGGCTAAGCTAGTAATTATATAAACAACCAAACCAAAACAAGTAAGAGTGGTATATTCGGCTGTGCCGAATCTTATATACCCTTCACAAATCATAAAATGTAGAGAAAATACACGCATGCATACATATACATATGTACAAACATAGACATGCGTAATTTTATGAAAAAACTTTCGTATTCATTACCAACTAAACTTCAATACGCATCGCTATACTGCACTTTAAATGCATCTTGCAGACAAAAGATCCCTTAACTTATGCTTGCCTTGTAAACATGACTGTGTGTGCTCAGCAGCGAACTTGTATAAATATATACATTCAAATTTATCGGGCCTGTTCTGAAAATCATGGTGATTTAAAATCAAAGTAAACTACTAATAGCTGACTTGATAGAAGGTTTTTATTGCATTTATACGTATTATTTGTCATTTATAATACGTATTTTCTTCCAACTTCCAACGCTATAAATCGTGCAATTTACAAAAGCAATGATTTAGCTTTCATTAGTTTTTTGAAATCACCGTGATTTGCAGAACAGGGGCCCATATGAATTAAATCAATTGAAACTGAAAAAGAGGCAATTAGCAGCAATATGCATTCATATTAGGGTGATAGATTATTCGACTTTTTCCAGAAACCGGTTTTCGAATAGTTCGAATATCTAAAACTATGAAATACCCAGTTTCGGCTTTTACAATTCAGGAAAAACCGGTCAAGCGGTTTTTTTAAATAAGAAAATTATTATACCAAAGTTTTGATTTTAAATTGCTTTATTAAAAAAAAAGAGTTAACAGTTCATCTAAATACAATAAAACAATTCAAAAATTAAAGCTAAAACATAAAAATTAACTACATATGTATACTTACATATGTATAGTATAAATATGAATGTATGGATAAGGTGGACTCAGTGTGACTTTTTTCAACTTCTTTCGCTTTGCAATTTCACAAACAATTTTTTTTATAATTTGAAATAAAATGATAAGCTGGCGAACAAAACCAGACACGTCATCAGTAAATATTTTTTTTAAAATTTTTTCAGGCTCTACAAGTAAAAATCTATGAAGTCATGAAATATTTTCATTCATAATTAATTCGATCCTACATTAAAAAAAGTAACGAAAACTGATTTTTTCTTGTTATTCTCTATCTAGTTAATTCAGTAATTTGCTGTCGTGTAAAAATAGTTACCGGAACTAGTCTGCTTTTGTTCGCTAACTCCTCAAATATAAATATTTAATAATTTTTTAATTAAATTATATATTCATTATTATATTTTAGTTTAAAAAAAAAAACAAAACAAAAACTTCCCAAAATAAGCTTAACCAATTTTCAAAATTTAACAGCATTTAAACTAAAATACGAAAACTTTTTTAGTGAATTGGTGCTATTTACAGTAAATCTATATAAAAAATAAACTAAATTTAGTCCAAAATAAGCTAATATGGTCACGCTGAGTTCTATATAAAATATGAAGCAAAATGTTACCAAAACTAAAAAAACACTTTTTGCAAATGGATTTTGATATCCATTGCACACCATAAGGCCAATTTAATTCGCCTCTGCTACCGCCTCATAAAATAATTTCGTTTAAATTTCATGCTTCAGTAAGTGTTGCATGCTCAAAAAACGTTTAGAACTTTTATACTGAAAAAAATAACTATTCAGGGCTATCATGAATAAAATTCCACGTGAAATTTCTCGCTTTTCCAATTAGAATTTTTTGTTTTCCCTATTACTTGTTATTAGTTGGAATTATTCCCCGTGAAAAATTTCACGCGTAATTTTATTAATGATAGCCCTGATTATTTATTGCAAAATATACAAATCAAAAAGTATTCGACTCAGCCGGTTATTAAATTGTAAAAAACCAGTTTATTCGATATTCGAAATATCAACATTTTGAAAAAACCGACAACCGCATTGTGAAAAAACTGGGCTTTAAAACCGGTTGAAAAACTGAGTCGATCACCCTAATTCATATGCACAATATTTATTTAATTCATAAAATTTATTTCATTTACTCCTCTGATAAAGTTTTACAAATATGTACATTAGAGCGACTCACTTGAAAAAAAGTTTTTGTTACCCTTCTCAAATCAAAGATCGGTCTTTGGTCATATTTGATTTGAATCTTTATTAAATTATATCTGTTGTTAGTTCTCGCATGAACTTTTGCGGTAACTATTAACAGAAATAAGTTCACAATGACTTAAACCAAATAATTCTTAAGACATAATGGAATTTTTTCATATAAATAAATAGCACCTGCTATGAAAATGCTTAAAAAATCCTACTTTTTATGGAACAACTCATTGCTGATGGTATTAATGGTTTTTAATATGTTGTCTCGGGAGAAAATACAAAAATATGCAAAAAAAGAACTTCAAAAATATATCTTTTTTACACACGGTCCAGCTCACGAGCGGGCATCGCTGGACCCCTCAAATATATTGGGAGGCCTCATTAAAAAGACCGATCTTTGATTTGAGAGGGGTATCAATTTCGCATTTTTCATCTCCATACTAGGTGAGTCACTCTAAAATACATACATACATAGTTGGTATTTGTAGTAAGAATAATATATATATGCGGCAAAAAGGAAAAAGTGCTTAAGTCGGGATAAGCTGATTTTGGGTTAATGAATATTCCTTCTGAATATTCGAAAGTACCCCTGGTCAAAATCTCAATAAATTTGTGTAATTTTTCAGCAAGTTATAGCGCCATGACTTGCGACTTATCTTTTTTAGACTTCTAATCTAATTTGGAATAATAGCTTAATTCAGATTATACTTTGGTATATTTCAACTTATATGTACATATTACTTATAGTGCGTAGAACGACGGTTGCTTAGAAAAATAAAGTTGAACAAAGAATTTCCCAATTTAACTGTAAAAGAAAAAAATCTGAAAATCGACTTGATCGCTTAAAAGTGCTCTCCTGAAAAACAGTAAAATACGCCACAGATACAATGTCATACATATCGCTCATTTATTAAAAAAATAAGTTTATTTTAAACTTTAAAGTTTTCAATTTACACACAACTTAATGGAAAACGATCATTTTATTTTTCTCTCGATAGTTAAGCATACAAGATATTTGTATGAAATTTTTACGCAATACTAATATCAATATGAGGATTAATTTTGCATTATTAACTCAAAAATCCCATTTTTGATATATGACGTTGTTTTGGAAAATGAGCGATATGTACTTATGTAGCTTGTAAGTTGCAAATAACCTACTAGCCTACTATGCACCGTTGAAAGTTCTTATAATATCTGATATTATCTAAGAAAAACTTTTTAAACATTACGGTTGCAGATCTACCAATGAGTTGGCACAAGCACCAATAAAATGCAGGAACACAAAATGGCTTTAGATATAAAAGTTACCAATTTTTTTTTAAACCAACACTTTTCCTTAGATAAGTTTATTTAGCAATCGAATAATTAAGTTATTTTCGTACCCAGCAAAAAAAGACATGCAAAAGAAATAGTTAGTGCATGGGTTCTTCTGAAAATGAATTGGTTCAATTTAGGTGCAGAACATAAGATTTTAATGCAGGCGTGTCATTGATGAGCATGGGTTCACATTTAACAAAACTAATTTTTGAAATGAGTGCTAAGAACCTGTTAAGACGTCGGATAACAAATAAAAGCGTATTTTTCAGCTTAATATGGGCAGCTAAAATCTGTAAAATTTATTTATTAGATTTCAAATTTAAACTACAGATTATATATGTACATACACTTGTGCTTAAATTATTACTTGCATTATCCTCTTACTTCGCAATATATATTTCTATAAATTCCCAAAACGTGGCTTTTAATCCAATGTACCAAGTAAAAGAAATAAAAGGAAGTAAAGCAAAAGGCAAAATTTGCACAAAATGACAATTGTAAAATAAATGACATTTAAAGTCAGGGATGTAAAGCGTAGTTCGTATACAATTATATTCAAGTAATTTGCGATTATATTTAAATGATTAAATATCCACCGCAACATCCTCCCCTCGTAAACTTCGTGCCACAGCTCGGTGTTTACTTATTTACATCCAATTTAGCTAGCTTGATTATAGGACGAGTCAGAAGGCCACTCTTAGTTTTTACCACTGCGCTGCATACAACATTATCTTTTCCGTGATGTAGGTCGATCACTATACCCTTGGTCCACGTGTTCCTTTTAGTGTGCTCATCGACGATAACGACCACATCATTCACTGTAATTGCACTTGTCGAATCCCCATACCACCTCGTTCGCCTAGCCAAAGAAGGTAAAACTTCCCTAACCCATCGTTTCCAGAATCTGTCAGCAATCATGCTTGCAATTCTAAAATTTTTACTCAATGCCGATCCACTGCAATCTGGAAGCGCCTTTTCTCGTATGCCACTAGACGAACCAATTAAAAAATGGTTTGGAGTGAGAGCCTCACTCTCGTATGATTCCAAAGGAACATAAGTCAATGGCCGTGAATTTAAAATGTTCTCCACATCAGCTAAAGCTGCTCTCAATATCTCCTCACGTAAGCCACCTTCAGGCAGTATATCCATCAGTACAGATTTGGTAGATCGCACCATCCTTTCCCACGATCCCCCCATATGGGGAGAAGATGGTGGAATAAAGGTCCACTCTATCTCTGGAAATTTGTGTACAAGTTCATTTGAAGATATTTTTTCAATTTCTTGCTTAAGCACCCGAGAAGCTCCACGAAAGTTTGTTGCGTTATCCGAAAAAATGCGCTGAGGGACTCCACGGCGGCTAGTAAACTGCTTAAAAACCATTAAGAAGGAATCAGTAAAAAGTGATGGTGCAATTTCTATATGCACTGCGCGAACTGTCATACAAGTGAATAGCACACCCCAACGCTTTTCCTTGCATCTTCCGCTAACAATAGCGATTGGTTCGAAGTAATCAACTCCAGTGAAACAAAAGGGGGTGGTAAATGGTGAAAGGCGCTCAATTGGTATATTACCCATTTCTGGTGCACTTGGCACGACTTTTCGGATTTCACATAATTGACAGTTCTTCCCGGAGGCCCGAACTAAGGCTCTCAACTCAGTTATGTAGAATCTTTGGCGGATTTCATTGACGACTATCTCGTTGTGATGATTATGGTATTTACGATGGTAGAAGTCAATAAGCAAATATGTAATACGATGCCTTTGAGGGAGAATTATTGGCCTTTTAACGCTAATTGAGACATTCAAAATGGCATCGATGCGGCCTTTCATGCGCAAAACACCTATTTCATCGAGATATGGAGAGCACTTATAAATAATACTTTTATTCGATATACATTTATTTGATTTCAGTGCTACAATTTCTTCGTAATAAACTTCTTCTTGACATGACTTAAATATGAACGATTCTACGATGTCGATACTTATCTCATGCACAAAGGGTTTGTAATCAACTTTTATATTATTTGATCCTGTGATTATACGAATGAATTTAAACACTAGCCGTTGACTTGAGCGAAGTTTTTCACATTTGCTGAACTTATTTGGGTCTGGAACAATTGTTGACAAGGGGAAACTCGGCCTTTTAGCTCCGATATGGCAAAGTCGCTCATTATGTTCATCACTTGGAACAGTAAATTCGGAAATGGGCCACTGCGATTCCTCAAACTGTAAAAATGGGGACCCCGAAAACCAGCGAGTATCTATATCCAGATTTGGTGTAGTCTTCCATTTCGTGCCGTCATCTGCAACATTCTCAGCTGATGAGACCCATCTCCACTGTTTAATTTGTGAGCCCTCCAGGATTTCTCCTACGCGTAGCGACACAAACTGTTGAAACTTTCTGGCATCTGATTTTATCCAGTAAAGGACATATTTAGAGTCAGTCCAGAAGAATTTGCTTTTTACTTGAATGGACATCTCATTTGAAATGAAAGTTGATAATCGTAAGCCCATTACTGCAGCCATGAGTTCAAGCTTGGGTATGGAAATCGGTTTGAGAGGTGCAACCCTAGTTTTTGATGCCACTAAATGACATTTAAACTGCCTTCATATTCAATTCGCAAGTAAGAGACTGCAGCATACGCATTTATACTAGCGTCTACAAAAGTGTGGAGTTGAACATTTGACGAGCAGCTCAAATATTGATGACATCTTGGAATATGAATATTAGCTATATTTGGCACCAGTTTTATCCAGTTCCACCATTTAGCTCGTTCATTTTCAAATATTGGCTCATCCCAGTCGACTTTGGATCTCCAAATTTCTTGTAGTACGATTTTTGCATAAATAACGAAATGCCCTAGAAATCCAAGAGGGTCGAATATGGTCATAATTACTCGTAAAACACTTCTCTTAGTGTGAATAATCTGTTCATCAAAAACTTCGGGCGCAAGTTTTTCGAAAAATGTCAACTCGTCTGTGAAGGGTATCCACCACATACCTAAAACTTTCTCAAAGTTATCTTCTGCGCTCTCGAAACACTTTTTGGCCTCCAAAGTAGGGTATTCCAAAGAATTTACTACATATTCCGAGTTGGATAGCCAGTTACGCATCTCGAATCCTCCATCGTTGTAAATTTTACGTACAATCTTAGCCATGGAAATCATTTCCTCCTCTGAGTCCACACTTTGTAGCCAGTCGTCGACATACGTGTTATTTAATATAGCATTAACTGCCTCCGGAAATTCTACAGCAAACCGTTGGGCATTCTTATTCTTTATGAAATTTGCCAACGATGGAGAGCAGCAGGCGCCAAAGGTCAAAACGGTCATAACATACACATCAATCTTTTTTGAAATGTCACATTCACGCCATACAAATTGCTGAGCACTTTGATCTCTTTTAATAACACGAATTTGGTGAAACATTTCACGAATGTCACCTGAAAGTGCAACTGGCCTCTCTCTGAAACGAATAAGAACGCCCACCAAGGACTTCAATAAGTCTGGACCTTTTAAGAGAACTGAATTTAAAGAAACGTTTGCGACTGCAGCCACGGCGTCCAAAACAATACGAGATTTAGCTTTGTTTTTATTGTTTACTACAAATATTGGTATGTACCATGACACACCTCCATTCGAAATTTCATTGGACTGTAGCTTTCTAATATACCCTTTTTTCTCATAATCTCGTATTTTTTCTACTAAGAATGATTTAAGTTTAGAGTCTTTATTCATTTTAGCCTCCAAGCAAAACAATCTGCGGCAGGCCATAGAAAATGAATCCGGTAGACAAATGTTTTTATATTTCCATAGCAGTCCAGTTTCCCAAATTTTTTCCTCAGGGATATATTTTGTTTTCGTCTCCATAATTTCTATCGCACGCTCATCTTCTTTCGAGCGAAGTGGATTTATATTTAGTTTTACACCTATTGAATCCAGAGAAAAATAGTTCTGTAGTAATTCATCCATACGTTCATACATTCCACAGGAACAAACATGCATTACTCTATTGATCGGAGAGCTGCTTATAGACTGGCGGCCATAAACCCCCAACCAATCCGGCATCTTAGAGCAATTAATCCATTATTTGCATTTTCTCTAATCTCCAAGGGAACACATAATTTGGCGTTGTCAATTCCAATTATAAGTCTTGCCTTTACTCTTGTTTATGGCAAAATAGATACATTTTTAAGGTTTTCAGAACTTATAATTTCCTCTTGTGTAAGCGTTTGTACGGGCAGATCGAGATTTTCAATAGTTCTCACGTTGCGCAAAACCATTTTATTTGCTGATTGCTCACGGGAAGATATTTGCATAGAAACTATCCTTGAATTTTCATCTGTTTGTGTTATATCGCCCGTCCATTGAAGACATAATTCTTCTCTAGGGCCATCTAAACCTAACTCTACGGCAAGTTCATTTTTAATAAGAGTACAAGACGATCCCTCGTCAATTAGAGCAAATGTATTTAAAGAGTGCGATTTTCCAAAAAGAGTTACTGGTACATATCGAAACAGCGATTTATTTTCCTCTGTATGAAATAGAATAGATGAATTTACCTTTTCCTTCTGCTCATTACCTTTATTTTTTTCATATTGAGGCTGGTTTACGTTATGTAAAAGAGGGTTATGTGGCATTTTACAGTTGTCTACTCCACATTGTGTTTTTGAATAACATCGGCGTAGAGAATGTCTCTTGAAACAGCGTAAGCATAAATTACACTTGCGAACAATATCCCATCTCTCATTTGTGGTTAACAGCAAAAATTCAGGGCAATCTACTAAACGATGATTTTTTGAACATTTGAAGCAAGAAATTGTCGTCATAGCGTCCTTCTTTGCATTTCTATCAATTATGTCGTGTAGGTTTATGCGCTCTTTTGCTGACTGTTTTGAATGAAATTGTGAAGTCGGCGAGAATGGAGTCACATGGGAAGCACAGGTAGCTAAATTATATAGCCAGCCGTCAAAAATAATAATATCCACTCTTGGTAGAGTGCAACGATACCGACCCCAATCTAGTTTTAAGTCGCATGGCAATTTCTGAACTAAATCATCTAACAGCATTGGATCCTTCAAATAATCTGCAAGACCCATTGCTTGCATTGTTGTTCTATAATTTTGTACGGCAAGAGCAAAATGTATAAGAGTATCCAATTTCTCTTTTCGCACTATTGGTTGTCCCCTAAGCTTTTTTTTGCAAAGTGTGGTGAATTACTTCTGGCCTGCCATATAACATTCGAAGAGTCTCAATTGCAAAATTAACAGTGGATGGCACCATGAGCTTACCTCTCACAGCTTCTAACGCTTGCCCTTTTAAACATTTTTGTAAACGTATAAGGTTCTCTTGATCCATAAAGCCACATCTTTCTGTAGATTGCACATAGTTTGTTATAAAAATTGGCCACTCTTCTGGATCGCCGCTAAAATTTGGTAAGTCTTTGCTTATTACATGGCGGGCTGCCACTTGAGAGGCAGACAATGTTATATCAGTTGATATATTACACCAATACCTCGCTTTGCGTCGTTTCGTTGTGCGTTTTTTCGAAGTTGCGTCGCTGCTAAATTAGTACTAATTTTCACTATGCGTCGTTAGATTTTCGAAGTTGCGTTGTTTTAGGTTCGAGTCTTTAATATATTTTGAAATTTTCTTTTTGTTTCTAAAAGATGGCACTGTCTTTAATATTTTTTGAAATTTTCTTTTTTTTTCTAAAAGATGGCAAGACTATTGTTTCTAATTGCGCCATGCCATCAAAACTCGGGGATTCCCTTTCTTACTGAAAATCAACGCAATTTTAATATGTACAGTTTTATTTTCACTTTGTTTTGCTAATTTTAGAGTTCAGTTTCAGTTAGTGTGTTGTGCTTTATGTAACGTTTCAATTAGTGAGTTGCGCTTTTTTTAAAAGAGAATAATAAATTTTTATAAATTTTTACGGGTTGTTTCTGGTTACAAAAAAGGTAAATATTTTTACAATTTATTTATTGGCAGTGTTATGTTAATTTTTTTCCATACACTTGTAATTTTTTAGACAAATGAGTGGAAAGGGCGTTGCTGGTAGAATTACCAAAAATAAAAAAAAAATCTATCAGCTTGGATACAAAATTAGATATTCTGCGACGATTTGATAAGGGAGAGAAGGCTGTGGAGATAGCAAAGGCTGTTGGTCTGGCTGCAACAACTGTCAGAACTATTAGAGATCGAGATGGGGATAAAATAAGAGAGGCTGCAAAACCTGCAACATCATTAGATGCTAAAACGATGACCCGTACAAGGAGTGCTTTGATGATCAAAATGGAGTCCTTGCTTTCTATTTGGATTGAAAATCAAGTTGCACAGAGAATACCATTAAGTAAAATGGTAATTCAGACGAAAGCAAAAAGCTTATTTGATGACATAAAAAGTAAAGCAGTATCCAACGATAATGCTAGTGGTAGTAATACAGAGAAGAATGAAGCATTTGAAGCTAGTCAGGGCTGGTTTGAGAGATTCAAGGTACGAGCAAATCTGCACAGCATTGCTCTTAAAGGCGAAGCAGCTAGCGCTGATATAACTGCTGCAGAATGCTACCCGACAGAGTTAAAATCGTTAATTCATGAAGGTGGCTATGATCCGAAACAGGTCTTTAATGTTGACGAGACTGGGTTATATTGGAAACGTCTACCTAACAGAACTTTCATATCTAAAACAGAAAAATCTGCGCCAGGATTTAAAGCTAGCAAAGATAGACTGACCCTTCTTCTTGGTGGTAATGCAAATGGTGATTTCAAATTCAAACCATTTCTCATTTATCAATCAGAAAATCCAAGATCTATGAAAGGTTGTGCAAAGAATCTTCTTCCTGTCCACTGGCGAGCAAACAAAAAAGCATGGATGACAGCATCATTATTTCAAGACTGGGTTTCAACTTGTGCTATTCCAGAAATTAAAGCTTATTGCAAGAAAGAAAACTTAAACTTCAAGGCTTTGGTCCTAGTAGACAATGCTCCTGGCCACCCAGTTTATGTTGATGAGTTGTCAGAAAAAGTGAAATTTGTATTTTTGCCTCCTAATACGACATCAGTTATTCAGCCAATGGATCAGGGAGTAATATCGACATTTAAAAGTTATTACCTTCGACGAACATTTAAACTTCTTTTAAGTGAGACTGATGGACAAGATAAGCCTACCATGCTACAGTTTTGGAAAAATTTCAACATTATGAAAGCCATAGAAATTATTTCCGATTCGTGGGAGGAGGTTAAACCATCTTGCATGAATGGTGTTTGGCGCAAAATATGGCCTGAATGTGTTCACAGAATATGCTCTGCAGAAGTTGATGGCACACCAGCTGTTCGTCATGAAATTTCTAATTTAGCTAGAGAGTCTAATTTTGAAGGTATGGAGGAGACTGACATAAATGAATTGCTAACCTCGCACAACCAAGAGTTGTCTAATGAAGAACTTTTGCAACTTGAATTGCAATTTGCTAATGAAGAAGATGACAGTAACCATACAATAGAAATCTCCGAAGAACAAAATTTAACCTCCAAACAAATTTCCAAAGCGATGTGTTTGATTGACGAAGCTATGGAGATTTTTTAAAAAAACGATCCTGACAGCGGAAGGAGTTTTAAAGTGTCCCAGGCTATAAATTGCTATAAAGAAATTTATTTTTCGTTGAAAAAAAAAGCTGTTCAGCAAACATTGGACCAATTTTTTGTGAAAGAAAGCCGACTTCCGACAACAACCACTATGTACTCATCAGATAGTAGTGATTAATTTTTATTTTTTTTTGTAAATTAATTGAATATTTTATTTTGTTTAAATTGAATTTGTTTTTTTTTTTTTGTTTTTTGTATGCATGTAATAAAATTTTATATTATTTTTGTTTTTAAAATGTTTACTTTGTTCAATTTTCTTTTTAAAAAGTAGTATTTTCGTAACCCTGGAACCTATCTTCGATCTTAACATGGTTTGCTATAGAAAATAATAATTCACTTTGCGTCGTTTCAATTTGCGTCGTGTTTTTTTGGAACGTAACCACGACGCAAATTGAGGTATTGGTGTACTTGCATGTGGTTGCTGAAAGGTTGATGCTGGTATATAGCTATTAAACGAAAACGAAGGTGCCTGGAGTGAAGTGTTGTTTTGAAAGGTCGATTGGTTGTTAGCATGAGAAAAATGGGGTATAGAAGAACCAGAATAATTATATATAAAAGGTGCGGACGAAAGAGCTGCTTGAGCTGCCACTGAGGTATGCAGATTGGAAGTTTGAGGAACGGGAAGAGTGAACGTGTGTATGTTTGCATTAAGAGGACTTTGATTTTGTTCATTATTTATGTGTGGTGTCAGTTGATGTAGATTTCTGATTTATATACTTAGCATTATTGCAAATGGAATATGTGAATTGTTTTGACTCATCGTATTTCAATTTGCTGAAAGCTTTTTTTTTTGTATTGTAAGCTCAATTTTACCATCTGTATATTTACAACAGTCTTACCATTGTCGTTTTGTTCTTTTACTAATTATACACATGTTAGTTAATTTGCTTATTTTTTGTTCTACTTAAGACAAACTTTTTTGGTTTGTTACTATTAAGTATATTTTTAGATTTTTAATTGAACTATAGTGAATTTTTAATCAGAAATAATTTTTAGTCAGGCTTGAGTTCAGTAATTTCAATTCTTTCTATTGAATGAAATATTTTATTAATTAATGTGAGTTTCTAAAGAAGAGAAGAAAAATTAAATTAGACTTTTAAGCTGGGGGAAATACCGATATTTTTCTGTCCAGCAACGCACTTCATCAGCACCCTAGTCTATCTACTTGGGTATAGATTGTTATTAACATCAGCTATTTAACGTAAACTCTAATGAAACGGAATGTGAGAAATGATTGTTGTGTACAATTATTGATTTACCTGTTTTACCTATTTCCCTGTTTTTCCATTTTTTCATTTTTCTATTTAGGTTAGCACGAAGTTATATTACTCTACCTACGTATGTTTAACTATTCTTGCTTATCTTTTACGATCATCACATTAATTATTTTTACTTATTCGATGTACCGTCGGTACATGCATATAAGTATTATAGTAGTGGATATTATGTTACTTTTGTTGTTGCATTCTCCCGTTTATTTGGTTTTCGAACATTAGTGATTGCCAAGTGAACAGTGATTGCCAAGTGAACACATTTTTGTCACGTGCCCATGATGAATTGAAACATTTTTAGATTTTTAATTGAACTATAGTGAATAGTAATTAAAATTAACTAAAATTAATAGCCATGGGCAAAAATTAAATAAAAATATACTTAATAGTAACAAACGAAAAAAGTTTGTCTTAAGTAGAACAAAAAATAAGCAAATTAACTAACATGTGTATAATTAGTAAAAGAACAAAACGACAATGGTAAGACTGTTGTAAATATAGAGATGGTAAAATTGAGCTTACAATACAAAAAAAAAAGCTTTCAGCAAATTGAAATACGATGAGTCAAAACAATTCACATATTCCATTTGCAATAATGCTAAGTATATAAAGCAGAAATCTACATCAACTGACACCACACACAGTGGACCAAACATAAAAGAACGCTGATGATGAAGGTTTAGTGGCCTTCGAAAACGGCTGGCTGTTCCGTTCAACTATGTGTTGTCAGAATATTTACAACTAGCTTTGGTGTTATTTGTTCATTAATTTTCACATGTAATTTGGCTTAAAAAGCGATACGAACTTTAGCCTGTTAAAAATCATAAATATAGGAATATTATGTCGGTTAGGATACGAACCATGTTGTTCTGACTGTCCATGCATACTCTCTACTAGAGCTGCAAAACTATCGATGGTACTATCGATAGTATCGATAGTTTTATTTTAAGTGGACTATTGATATATTTTTTTCGATAGCGATACTATCGACAAAAACACTACTAAAAGAGGACAAATCAAAGTCAATAAAAACGGAATGATGGCGACTGTGTAATAAAAAATGCAACATTAAAATTTCGGCGCCTGGTTTGGTAATGGTTATCATTACATATATAAATGGGGAAACAAATTAATTAGTTTTGATTTGTTTCAACATAAGATGTCAGTTTTTATCTACTAGATGCAAATTGCATAAAAATACAATTATTATGTACCAACGGCTTTGATACATGAAGAAACTTGACGGCGGCTAAATTTGACGACTACTGGACTGTCTCCGCTCTTTAATTTTAAATAAAAGGTGACGCTAAATAGTTTGCTTCTCCTTCTGTTAAACGAATACTTTTTAGCTAACTGCAATAGCTTACTTAATGATGAAAGATTTTTTTTATTTTATTCCTTTTTAATTTATTTTTTATTGATCCATCTATTTATCTGTTTGCTTTTTCGTTTATTTTTTTTATAGAACTGTGTAATATATATTTGTTGAATATGTGTATTAATAACAAAAATTAAAAAATTTAAAAACCCCCGACTTTTTTCAGAATAGATGTTATATCTTCTAAACGGCTGGACCGATTTTCTTCAAACATAGCTAAGAACCCTCTCGATCAAGTTATCTTTCAAACAGAAAAAACTAAATGAAAATCGGTCCAGATGTGGACACGGACAGACACACAGATACACAGATACACACTACAAACTTATAACACCCCTTTTTAAGTCGGGGTTTAAAAACATTGGAACTAAAAGTTTTTAAAAAATCAACTTTCTATTTACTTTATGGAATGATTGAAAAATTCAAGATTTTATATTAGAAAAATACACAATTGATAAGTTTTAGCCCTTATAGACACGGAAACTTTACTTTGCAAAGCCTTAATTCAGCAGGTAGAAAGACAGAAAGAGATAGTATTGATCACTCTGTCTTTCACACAGCTGAATTAAGACTTTGCAAAGTAAGCTTTCCGTGTCTATCGATGGCATCAAAAAATACTATCGAAACTATCGAATGGAGCCACTTTCGATAGTTTTGCAGCTCTACTCTCTACCACTGAATTACCGCATTGCTATTATTTTTGGAGAGACAAGTTGTTTTATGAAAAATAATTCTGTGCTGATAATGTTTTAATTCCATTTTTGCATGCCTTTTTCGCTGGATATTTATTTCAATACAGTACCTACATACATACATATGTATGTACGGACAAACTACACCAGCTTAAGCAAAAGTACCCTTTTCTTAGTTATTGGCAATAACAAACACTCAATCAAACGCCCTCAAACAAACGATATTGTCTGTCCACTTTAAAGTATTCATAAGAAATCCATGATCTTTAGCAAGGGGTTACTTATTTTTTTAAAATACATATTCATACTAGAGCTGCAAAACTATCGATAGTACTATCGATAGTATCGATAGTTTTGTTGTAAATTAAATATCGATAGTTTTTTCCACTATCGATACTATCGGCAAAAAAACAAGTAATTAAAAGAGTAAAAATAATCGAAGTCATTAAACAGTTGCCGGCAGCTTTGAAGCAAATTATTCGTAGTTGATTTATGCGTTTTGTACAGCGATGGAAAAGTTGGTACAATTGTATATTTTTAGCGCTATTTGAATGCCAAAAGTACCGTAGCACCGCAATGACCCATTTAGCACTACTGGAATCTCTTTATATTATATTACATGCCAAAAATAGCATTAAAATATATTAACCCCCTTATGCAAAAAATAATGAGTGCTTGAAGTGTACATTAAAAAAATTTCCATAGAAAACCCGGTTTTAACGTTCACTTATTTTTTTTTGCACAAGGGGGTTAATCTTTAGCTCGAAGGTGTTAGAAAATTAAGTAAATCAACTTACTTAAAGAATTGCTGGAGGAATGTTATTTATTCCAAATTCATCTGCAAATGTGGAAATTTAATTTTTCAACTAAGGAGAGAAGCCGACTATTTGCATCGACTGTGAACAATCGAATAAAAAAAAGGTTATAAATGTAGTATATCGTAAATGTTACTTTTATATTCAGATCCCAGCAACTAATATTCTTTGAGCTAGTTTTTCACATAAAGATAAACTATACTTGTCAGTTAACTGCAGTTTAAACTTAAAACTTTGTTTTTCAGATAAAGATTATCTAGTTAAAAATCTAGGTTTAACCGGGCAGCATTGCGCAGTTAAACTCAAGTTAGAACTATCAAATGATAAATATACTACGCAATTAAAAAAAAAACAGTTTTACTGAAAAGTTCAATAAATAAATAAAATGGATGCTTCTTATGACGACGAAGATTTTAGCGATTATTAAACCTATAATAACTTGGATAGGACAATTGTCAGAAATATAAAGGAGATACGAACACGCCAAAATGATTTTTATGTGTGTAATGAATTGGAATTCTTTCAAATATTTCGTTGGATTTAAAATTTTATGTTCTTTTGTAGTTTATTTTTGGAGCGACACTATTTTCAAGTCCATATTACTTATTTTTAAATTCTTAAAAATTTCAAAAAACTTATAGAAGTTTTTTAATATAAATTTAAAGAATTGTCATATCGCTTTTTAAGTGTTGCCCTATTTATATAAAATATTTTCAAGAATGCCATATCTATATTGAAAGCAAAGTATGGCATTTCTAGCTAAATTGACAAATTTAAACCATCACTGAAAAACAGAATGGGCGGTTAAAACCCGTTTAACTTTGTTTCTTGGTTAACTCAAACGTATGTTAAACTAGGTTTAACTAATTAGTAAAAAACTAACCCTTTGTGCACCTTCTGGCGTTTTGTTAATTGATTTTTAGTTAATTAAAAAGTACAACTATTAAAAAAATATAAATAAAGAATTAGGTACAATCGTACTGAAAAAATTAAAATTTTTTTTTGTAAGTTAGTACAATTTGTAAATATGACATCGCATCCCTGCTTCTGTATATATATATAATATATAATAAATTCATATACGTACATATGTATGTATATGAATTTATTTATAAATCCAAGTGTTATTCGACAAATAGTAGTCACAAGTATCTTAATAAATTCAACATCGTCGACACAAAGATACATTTTGGTGGTACTGATATCGCGACGGCCGCCAATCGTCTCTTACGATAAAACTTTACAGTTAGTGTCTTAAAAGTTATCAACAATTTTCGCATTTTGATAATTCTAAGCCATGGGTAGGCCCATAAAATTTTAAGTTCAATAAAAAGTATATTTTCGATAATATGCCGCTTACGATAAAATCGAAAAAAAGGCTTTATATATTTTTATATACTAATGAAAATGTTGAGGACTCTGGATTTTTTTTCGAGTCAAATGTAGTTTATGTGGCAACTTTTATAAAACTATTCGATACTATCGATAGTATCGATAGTTTTACATAAAACTATCGAAACTATCGAGTGGAGCGACTATCGATAGTTTTGCAGCTCTAATTCATACATTATACATACACACATTAGCGAACGAATTGATACTTACTTCTACATATTTATATACACACATATACATATGTTTATATGTATCAACATTTCTTTTAAAAAATCTATAAATTCTAAACACAACAACAACAAGCGTTTGTAATAGTTTGCTACTTCATGCATACCATGTACAATTTGTACGCCAATTAGAGATGGGCACGTGTCGTGCTTTTTTCCGTGATATGAACACGCACGACTCAGCACAAAGTGTTCGTGCGTGTTCGGTTCGTTTCGTGTTGAGCAAAATTGACACGAAAAACACTAATTTATTTTAGATGTTAAATATGTCTGAATGAATTTCCAGTAGAAAACAAATTTAATATTTTGTATCCTCAAACACACAACACCAGCATATTTATTATTGATATTGAATGGGCCTCTGAAGCTTGAAATTCTGTACGTAAACCGATGGTATCAGCTGTGGTGGCAGACAGTATCAGCTGGCAGTGCCAACTCGGTGCCATATTTTGAAAACTGACTATTGAAAAAAATCAAATTCAACATCATGCCAATAATATTTCGTTCGTGTTGTGCAGTATCGTGGTGAAAAAAAAATTTTTTTTCCTGTTACATTTTTACAAAATTGTCATCAGAATCTACAAATTTCTTTGTAGGTCCGCATTCATACAAAATATTTACTGATTCAATGAATTTGGTTACTGAAAACGATATTTAGTTTTTTCTGTGTAACAGAAAAATAGTAACACGTCCCAGGTGCATATGTAATTCGATTTAATTAATTTTTGTCACACAGTGTTATTTCAATATTAATTATTTGATTAGGCTAACCCTACGTCTATACCTGATATATTTTTATCATGACAAACGTCAAATTCCATGTAGAAAAAAGAGCTTACATAAAAAAAATTATTTTTCAATATAAAGTTTGACTTTTTTTATGATAAAAATATATCAGGTCTAGACGTAGGGTAAAGTTCGTATCGTTCTGTAAACCAAATTACATGTGATAATATTTAAGAAACAATACCACCAAAGATAATTGCAAATTATTATTTACAGTTACCTAAAAATAAAAATAAAAATTTTAAAATCATTGAAGTTTAGAAAAATCTAGTTCAGAACAATTAAAATGGTAAGATTTGATTGATGATTAGCTAGTTTTGTGGTGTTTCCTTGTATGTACATAGTTGCTATTTTTCTTTAAAAACTCCATACCCAGCTAAAAAAATTATATATGGTCCATATATTTTTAATATATGAATGTATATAAATATATATGAATATGTATGAATTCATGTATGTAAATGTATGAGATTATACATGGCAAAACTATTATATATGAACTAATAAATATATGGACTAATATATGAAATGTATTATAATATATGAGCTTATATATGGAAATTTAATTATGAACCCAGCTAAAAAAAATTATATATGGCCCATATAATTTTAATATATGAATGTATATAACTATATATGAATATTTATGAATTCATGTATGGAAATGTATGGGATTATACATGGCAAAACTATTATATATGAACTAATATGTGGACTCATATATGAAATGTATTATAATATATGAGCTCATGGACATTTAATTATGCAGCTCTTCATATGTGGATCCATATATAGATATAAGATTTAATATATAGAATTTAGATTTAATATATAGAGCCATATAAGAATGTATGCATACAAGTAGTAGGGAACTGTTCATCCGGTGGCAATTAAAATTGTTAAATTGTTGCTGAAATTGTTAAATTTGGGTAATTAAAATTTGAAAATTGTTAAATTCTTGGAAATTTGTGAAATTTGATACCTACGAGGGTGGTTCAATAAGTCCGTCTTACTTTTTGTTTACATAAGGAGTTTTTTGTTCACATTAACCCTTGTGGGAACGGGTGATTTTTTTGGGTTACATTAATTGTGATAACGGGTGATTTTTCTTGAGGTTTTTTATGAGTATATATGCCGACGGGAAAATCATGAAAATGATTTTTTCTAATACCAATATTGAAATAGTGATTATTAATTTTTCCTAATGCCGACGGCAATGCATGATAATTTTTCCTAATGCCTACGGCAATGCATAATAATTTTTCCTAATGCCTACGGCAATGCATGATAATTTTTCCTAATGCCTACGGCAAAACATGATTATTATTTTTTTCAAATGCCGACGGCAAAACATGATTATTATTTTCTAATGCTCCCAGTGTTGCCAGACTGTAGAAATTTGTTATCGTAATACTATATCAGTAATATCAGAGAAAATAGATTTGATGACTACTGGGTCATATGGTCTCATATGAATCATGGGAATGTGCTTGTGTGATTTCCTCACGCTAATAAATTCTTATAAAATAAAATAATTAAATAAATGAATAAAATAATTAAATAAATTATTTTATTTATTTATAAAACGTATGTGAACATCCCTAATGCTTGTGTGTGGGGGGTCCAGCTTGTTTGTCGCTGGTAAACTGTATATTCTGTTTATTTGTTTAAGAAATATATTTGTATGTATGTATGTATATGTGTATGATGCATGCATGCATGTGTGTGTGTATGTATGTATGTGTGTATGATGCATGCATGCATGTATGTATGTATGTATGTGTGTATGATGTTTGTATGTATGTATGTATGTATGTGCGATCGAAAGAACTTGTGCGTGGAATATTTTGTGGCTGTGTAGAATACATTTATATTTTGCAACGTAATCATTTTCTTTGGCTGCGACTATTTTAAAGCAGCAAAGTTTCAACTAACTACAGTCATCAGCAGAGAAACAAAAAGTAAAAACTGTGAATGCTGCAAGGATACTGCTACTAATTTTCGTATAAATACGCCAACTTTTCTAACCAACAGATCAGTACTTTATTGTATTTACAAGTAGTATCATCAGCAATTGTGTTAAAGTTTTATAATAATAAAATAATTAAAAATGAGTTATACAGGTTATCAGTGTAATAGATGTCATAAGGTATACAAATACCAAAAGTCCTTTTTGGATCATGTGAAAAGTCATAGCGTACAGGATCAAATGGTCGTAAGTCGGGATACAAATCAAGAGCAACCGCAGACATTTGTTCAAAATCGTCAACAGCAGATAAATACATTTCATCACCAGCAGCACCCTTCTCTACAGTATCCTCAATATCAACAATACGGTATGCCTAACTGTTACCCTACACCAATGTCATGGAGTAATTAGTTTTTGGCATCAGGAGTACCAATGCAATATGAGTATCCAAGTTACAATTATAATCCCGTCACACCAGTTAATCAAATGGAGCAGTATTCCAATTTGATGCCATGGCAACCTCTTAATTATCATCAACAAGAGCAGCAGCTACAACAACAAGCTCATCAACAAGGTGTGGATATCCTTGGAGGGACTTTATACAACGATGCTATGGACATAAGTTTGCCGGAAAGTGATGGAGAAGTAGAAGTAGAAGAAAAAAGAGAAGAAACTCTGCCAACTCCAATGAGTACTTCGCATGCTAGGAGAGAAGAAGTCGAAGAGAATGTGAGATATTACAAAATATCGAAAGCCTTCAAAAACCATATCGCCACATATGTAATACTAAATAAAAAGGACCAACTTCTCTTGGAAGAATTTATTAAAGAAAACATGAATATTTTTATTGAGAGACTTCAAATGTCTTTGTCTAAGCATATAGTAATTAAATTTCATGTGAGTATTGTGGCGGAGTACATCAAAATTGTAGAAGAAGAATTGGAGTTGTGTGTTATAACACATGTAGCCAAAATGAGTTTGCTGACGAAGGCAGATAACATTGAAGAATTATTCCGTAAACAGATTGAGGAGATTTCAACCAAAATGTCCGAATTTGAAGAGCGAGATTCTGGTTGGACTTTGTCACGCATAGTTCGAGCAGAAATCAACATCAACAAATCTTCGCTAGTCAAAGGATTAAGTTGGATATCCACACCTCAAAAATTAGTAAGAAAATTTGCATGCATCAATATTGAAAATAGTGATGAATACTGCTTCAAGTGGTGTTTAATCGCTGCCATGGATACTACCAACTATTATGATGCCAGACGCTGCAGTTCTTATAATATTAAGGACATTTCTGCAGACATTATTTCTACGCGAAATGGTGTAACACTAAATTTCAAAAACTTAACTTACCCATTAGCACTAAACAAAATTAAGGAGTTCGAGGTAAATAATCCAGCAATAAGTGTTAATGTGTTTGGGTACGATGAGGGCGCAGATCAAATCATCGGTCCCTATTATGTGACCAAGGAGGAGAAAATAAAGCATGTCAACTTGTTGCTTTTGGAGAATGGTGAAGTTCATCACTACATATTGATAAAGAACATATCAAAGTAAGTTAGAAAATTATACTACTACTCTTTAATTTTAATGATACCTATACTTGTTTTTTATATTCTATACTATGTACATTTTACTAATCAACTTTTATATATTTTTTCTCATTCATAGACTTTTACGAAGTCAGTCTACCAAAAATCACAATAAGCTACATTTTTGTAATAGCACAGTATAGTCATAACGAAAATGGTATGAGTAGCCATAAGGCAGAATGCGTCAAAATAGTGACAACTATGCCGTCAGGTCCAGATGCAGTTCTAAGTTTTAAGGGGCATCAGAGGAAAATGGATGTCCCCTTTGTGGTGTATGCAGACTTCGAATGCATCCTGGAAGACATTAGTAATAACGTGAGTAGTAAAACCAGTCTTGTCAAAAAGCACACTCCTTGTGCTTTTAGTTACTACATTAAGTGTCTCCATAGCAATAAGTTATATAAATTAAGGGTTTTTACAGGGAAAGATGCTTCACAAAAATTTGTTTCATTTTTAATTAAAGATTGTGAGGATATTTATAATAATCATTTAGTAAATAATAGGCAAATATCCCCTTCTGATATTTATAATTTTTATAGTGCGGTGAATTGTCATATTTGTCAAAAATTTCTAGGTAAAGATCGCGTTAGAGATCATTGTCACATTAGCGGTAAATATAGAGGTGCAGCCCACAATAACTGTAATTTGAATTACCAAATTCCCAAGTTCATACCAGTTTACTTTCACAATTACTCAAATTATGACTCACATCTTTTTATTAAAGAACTAGGTGAAATTTCTATGCAACTGAAAGTACTCCCTCTCAATAAGGAGCTTTATATATCACTCTCGCAATTTACACAAATGAGCGATGGTCATAATCTTGAAATAAGATTTCTTGATACATTACGCTTTATGGCTGAGAGTTTAGAATCATTAGCCTGCAATTTGTCGGATAGTGATTTTAACACTATAAGGTCCTTGTTTCAATCAGAAAAAGAATTTCAGCTTATTAAGAAGAAAGGCATTTTCGCCTATGAGTACCTAAATTCATTTCAAAAATTAGACGAGTGCCAGCTGCCTTCACGCAGTGATTTCTTTAATAAGTTGAACAATAAAGAGTGTTCGTTAGAGGAATACTCACATGCTGTAGAGGTATGGAATACTTTTGGTTGTAACACAATGAAAGATTACATGGAACTTTACTTAAAAACAGATGTCCTCTTACTGACAGATACTTTCGAGAACTTTAGAAAAGTTTGTAAAGGTATTTATGAGCTGGATCCATGTCAATACTATACCGCACCTGGACTTTCCTGGGATGCAATGTTAAAATACACAAAAATTGAACTAGAATTATTGACGGACATAGACATGTACAATTTTATGAAAAAAGGTATACGTGGGGGAATTGTACAGTGTAGCCAAAGATATTCGAAAGCGAATAACAAATATTTGGAAGATTTCGATAAAGAGAAGCCCTCAGAGTTTCTTGTCTATTTAGACGCAAATAACCTTTACGGTTGGGCAATGTGGGAATATCTTCCTCATGGTGGGTTCAGATGGTTATCGCAAGACGAGCTGAATCTGGATCCAAACAGCATAGCTGACAATGGAACAGACGGTTATGTTTATGAGGTCACTTTAGATTATCCTTCTCACTTACATGACTTGCATAATGACCTACCTTTTTGCGCTGAAAATAAAAAACCACTGCAAGCGAAGTATAGCAAGTTGATAACCGATTTCTCTACAAAGCAATCATACGTGATACACTTTAGACTTCTTAAACAATGCTTAGAAAATGGCATAGTTTTAAAGAAAACACATCGTATTCTAGCATTTAAACAATCTCTATGGTTAAAAGGCTATATTGACCTAAATACCAGACATAGAGCCACTGCTAAAAATGCTTTTGAAAAAAAACTTTTTCAAGCTACTTAATAATGCAGTCTATGGTAAAACCACGGAAAATGTGGATAAGGGGAGAGATGTTAAAATTGTCAATAATTGGGAGAGAATGAATTGTAATCGTTTGGGGGCTCAAGATTGGATATCAAAACCAAATTTTCATAGTTTATCTATATTTTCTGAAGATCTGGTAGCAATCGAAATGACTAGAGTCAAAACCTGCTACAATAAACCAATTTACTTAGGATTTTGTGTACTTGAATTGTCCAAATGGAAAATGTATAATTTTCATTACGGGCACATGCAACCTAAGTTTAAGACAAAACTGTCATTGAACTATATGGATACGGACTCTTTTATATATTCAATAAAGACGGATGACTTTTACGCTGACATAAAAAATGACAGAAGAACATTTTGAAACATCGGACTATCCCACGGACAATACTTATAATTTCCCACTAATAAATAAAAAAGTTTTAGGCATGATGAAAGATGAAAACTGCGGTAAGATAATGACAGAATTTGTTGGGCTGCGAACAAAAATGTACTCATTCAGTGTACAAAATCAAAATGACGTTAAAAAATCAAAGGGGGTAAAAAGATCCATATTAGATAAATATAGTTTAGCTACTTATAGAAACTGTTTACGATAATATGTTAACATTTAAATCTAAGCTTCACCAGATATATACTAGTGAATTAAATAAGGTAGTCTTAAGTTATGGAGACGATAAGAGAAAAATTAGGTCAAATAATATTAACACATATGCATGGTATCATTTTCGTATTAAGGAAACTAACCCTGAATACGAACTTGATATGTTGCTAGATGAAATTGCTAGAATGCAAGAAAATAGCTAAAATTAGTTAATTTTTAGTTAAGTAGTTAATTTTTAAATTGTATATAAAATCTTAGTTATTAAGAAACATTATTGTAAATAAAATCCTATTTATTGTTGTTAAAATGATTTTAAATAAAACCCTTTTTATTTAGAAAAATTATTGTAAATAAAATCCTATTTATTAAGAAAAACTATTGTACAAATGAATTTTTAAGAAAAACTATTGTACATACATATGTAAATAAATTTTTAAGAAAAAAAAAAAAAAAATTAAATAAAATATTGAAAAGAGAATGAAATATGTGAATGGTGTTTATTTCTTAATTGGCTTTACACCGTTGAATCAAAAAAACTTTCGTTTTTGCTTATTTGCAAATTCTTGTTTTCATATCGCTTAAACATGCACAGTCTTGATTTCTTTGAGAGGATCTGCACAAGACAAATTGAATTTCACAATATTATGAAATTCCATTAAATTTCATTAGATATTTTTATAAAGAGAAACAATTAAGATAATCGGATAAGTCCTTATATTTTTCACTACATACAAGTTTCTCTTATTTTCTAATCGAAAAAGCTTAATCGGTGAGAGCGAGCTGAGTGAATTTCTAATTCCAAATTCCCAATTTTCTATTTGCCAATGATATGTATTAATTATGTATTTTAAATTATAAATAAAAAGACATTAAAGAGTTTGTAAAACATAAATGTTTGTGTTTTTTATTTAATATTTTCAGTTATTTCATACAGAAATTGAAGACATAAATGACCACAGGTAAATGTATTGAAATTCTGATGTTGATTATAGTTGTATTTTATATTTGTACCAAGATATTTGACTACTTCCGAAGGAGGTTGTAAGTTTCCAAAGCTGTCGAAATATTCTTTTTCATTGTTGTTTTTATAATATGCTACCCAATGTGTACCAGGTCCTGTTGATACGTCTAAATTGATTATTCCACATTCTATTTTCTTTGTTCGTTTTGGTAGAGTATTCAACATGAAAACTCTTCTAAAATATGGAATATTTATAGAGAAACGGGTTAGGTCCTCATCAGATAGTGGTCTGTTGGGTAGCATCTCTAATAGTTTTTTGATTCTTCTTTGTAAACTAAACCATAACCCTTTTTATATGGTTTTAAGTAAAGTCCCTTTCCAACTGCTATAGATTCCATCGCTCTATTATGTCTAGTTGCTTCATCAAGTTGTTTTTTTGCATTCTTTGTTGCATTTACAGCTTTTGCTATAGCAGCACCTCCAGTAATTAGACTACCAATTGCACCCAGGGCAGTTAAAATCGGTATTAGAGGCAAAAAACCACCAATTTTGGGACACGTATTACACGTGGTACTATAATTTGAGATTTTCTTCCTTTTAATGATTTGTTGATAGTTTTTCGGGCAATTTTAATTGCTGAGTTAATATCTAATGGTTTTTCCTTCTTTAGTATTTTTGTTGCAGCTCTAATTGATGTTGTAAACAGTTTTTTTTATCATTTAGCTTGTTCTTTTTAACATTTTTCTTTTTCTCCGCACCCATACCAAATTTTGTTTTGGCTTTCATTGCGTTAGTAACCATATAGGCAAATGATTTTTCACCACTACTACTATCTTTTGATAAAACTCGATCCCAAGCTGAATTTTCAAGTATTTTATCAGCTTTATGTCTAGTGCTTAAATCCTTATTTTTTAAATAAGCTATATCGTGATCTTTACAAGCAGAGCCCAATAAATTAATTCCTTTATCACCTCGATTTAAACGTTTTTGTAGTTTTGTTCCAGGTCCACAGTACTGATATCCAGGAAGATGAAGTTCAACAGGTAGAGAGTTTATTATTTTATCTACTATACCTCCTCCAACGAAGGTGTTTTTATGACTAAACGTTTTCTGATATCGTATAACCATACTATCTGATTTTTTCTATAATAAGAGGTAACATTTATGAAATGTATTTAGTTACAAAAATGCAGTTAGTGAAACAACATAAAAATATTTTAGTTCGTAATATTGATCAATCATCGAACATCACTTCAAAAATAAAGCATAGCCCCCTCTTACCAAATTCTATTCGTGCTCTAATAGTGGGACCATCAAATTGTGGAAAGACTAATGTTATGATCGGCTTACTAGAAAATCCTAATGTACTCAAGTTTGAAAACATCTATTTATACTCAAAATCTCTTTATCAACCCAAATATGAGTACTTGAAGAAACTAATTTCACCAATTAAAGGAATGGGATATTATACATTCACCGATAATGAATCAGTTATTCTACCTGACCAAGCTAAAACTAATTCAATTATGATATTTGATGATGTTGCATGTGAGAAGCAGAATAATATACGTTCATATTTTTGTATGGGACGGCATAGGGATGTTGATTCATTCTACTTGTGTCAAACTTATACTAGAATTTCCAAACATTTAATAAGAGACAATGCAAATGTTATTATAATGTTTAAGCAAGATGAGACAAATATGAAGAATGTTTATAGGGATCATGTTGGCAGCGATATGAGTTATGAAAAGTTCCAAGAAATTTGTAGAGAATGTTGGAGGGATAAATATGGCTTTTTAGTGATAAGCAAAGACAATGAATTAAATGATGGTCACTACAGAAAGCAATTTGACTATTTCATAACTATATAAACTACTTCTCATAAAAGATTGACTTTAGTTATTAATCTAACTTTAAACTTGATACATCTATTTGCTATAACCTCATCTCATACCTGATAAGCTGATCTCAAAACTACACCAGCTACCTGAAAACCAGACCAGGTCCTGATAAGCTGATCTGAAAACCAGACCAGGTCCTGAAAAGCTGATCTGAAAACCAGACCAGGTCCTGATAAACTGATCTGAAAACCAGACCAGGTCCTGAAAACCTGATCTGAAAACCAGACCAGGTCCTGAAAAGCTGATCTGAAAACCAGACCAGGTCCTGAAAAGCTGATCTGAAAACCAGACCAGGTCCTGAAAAGCTGATCTGAAAACCAGACCAGGTCCTGAAAAGCTAATCTGAAAACCAGACCAGGTCCTGATAAGCTGATCTGAAAACCAGACCAGGTCCTGAAAAGCTGATCTGAAAACCAGACCAGGTCCTGAAAAGCTGATCTGAAAACCAGACCAGGCCTGAAAAGCAGATCAGCTCCTGAAAAGCTGATCTGAAAACCAGACCAGCTCCTGAAAAGCTGATCTGAAAACCAGACCAGGTCCTGAAAAGCTGATCTGAAAACCAGACCAGCTCCTAATAAGCTGATCTGAAAACCAGACCAGGTCCTAATAAGCTCATCTGAAAACCAGGTCAGCTCCTAATAAGCTGATCTGAAAACCAGACCAGCTCCTAATAAGCTGATCTGAAAACCAGACCAGCTCCTAATAAGCTGATCTGAAAACCAGACCAGCTCCTAATAAGCTGATCTGATTGCTGATACCTGTTATTTGCCCTTAGCAAACATGGATGAGAAAATTTTAAAACAGTTGGTGTTGACAAGAAATGTATTGAAGAAATAGCTTCGTAGTATAAAAACTGGTGAAATAGATACACATGAACAATTAAGAGATACATTTAAACCTATAACAGAACCTCTTAAAGAATTCATAAATAGTACTAAAAATATTAAAAGAATTCGCATGAAAGAAGAAAGTAACATCAAGCCAGAAGTTGAAAATAATACAAGTTTAAAGCCTGAAAACCCATCAGTCAAGATAGAGACAAGTACACCAAAAAAACTAGTAGAAGGGACAATTTTTGATAATACCATCTTATTTAATGATGTTTATACTGAAAATGATGATGATGATGATGAAGATGATTTTTACTCACAGACTTCCAATACAGAATATACTTATACTGATTTATCAGTTTTGGAAGGAAGAAATGAGTTAGATACAAACTATGGCCCACATAAAGATTACAATAATGAATGGAAATTTGGTGATAGTAGCCTAAAACTGAATGAAGATAAAATACAAGTTAGTGGTCAAATATGGGCTCTAACACCAGGACTATTTTCTCTAATGTTTCATAAAATACCAAAAAATTACGATCAATTTGAACTTGAAATCTATAAAAACATTTTAATTACTACTAATGCATATAGAAGAGACTTTAAACCTGATGGTCAAATTAAGGGTACTAGAGGATATAAATATAAACATATTATTAAGAAATTTATTGATGAGAAAAACCAGAAGAATTTACCTGAATCAATAGGATCTAAGCCCAAAGGTAGCTATTTAGGTGAGGGAATGATGCAAGTTAGCATCAATAATCCCAACTATATATACTGGGACGATCCAAATGAGTTAGTAGATAGACTTCGACTACTGCTCGCATCACAAGGTGCAGGTCATACTAATCACAATAACGAAATTGTATCAATTATTGAAGAACTACGTGAAGCGAATATAATACACTAACTTTAATAAACTACATAGAGTATGTCTGTTGATAAATTTGGACACTATTTAAACGATACTAGCAGCACAATTTCTTTGAAAAATGCACCTAAACTGCTGGGATTCTTTGTGGATACGAACAACAGCATTGATGTCCAAAACAAAAGGATCAAAAATGTTGCAAAAGCTCTGGAGGAAAACGATGTTATCAATAAATTGTTTTTGCAAACTCAAATCGAAAAATTAGAAGAGAAATTATTAACATACTTTAAGGGGGATAATACTATAATACGAGAAGATATTCAAATGCAAATTGAGGAACTACAACGCGAAATAAAATTAGATATAGAAGAAAATTATAAAATTGAAAAAGATATTCTACAAATTAAAACATCCTTTGAAGAACAAATTGAACAGCTTAATGAAAAAATTTATAGATTAGAAAATTTTATGTTTGTATCAATAGCTGAAAGTGCGTCAAGCAGATCACAACACTCTGCAAAAAATCTTTAAAAACAACTTAATGTCTTCAAAAAGAAATTTAGTAAATGAACTCCATAAGCAAGCACGAAAACAATTTGTGCGTCGCAGAGTTGTAATGAAAGGAATAGATGATCTTTGGCAAGCTGATTTAGTTGAAATGGGGAACTATTCTAAAGAAAATAGAAATTATCGATTTTTGTTGACTGTAATTGACACATTCTCAAAATTTGCATGGTCAGTACCGCTAAAAACAAAAACAGCACTCGAAACAACCAAGGCAATGGAAGATATTTTTGAATTGGGGCGAGTACCAAAAAACTTACAAACAGATGATGGCAAAGAATTTTTCAACAAACACTTTGGAAAATTAATGCATAAATACAACATTAATCACTACTCAACATATAGCATTATGAAAGCATCAATAGTAGAACGATTTAATAGAACATTGAAAGGAATGATGTGGAAAGAATTTAGTTATAATGGTTCATGTAAGTGGATTGATATATACAAAGATTTACTCAATGCATACAATAGAAAAGTTCATCGTACCATTAAAATGGCTCTTATTAAAGTCAACTCAACAAATGAGGAAAAGCTGCTAAATACAGTATACAGTCATTTGAAAATGTATAAAATAAAATTTAATGTGGGAGATCATGTTCGCATAAGCAAATATAAGCACACATTTGAAAAAGGTTATACTCCAAATTGGACTACAGAAATTTTCACAATTACAAGAGTTCAAAATACAAATCCTGCAACATACATATTAGAAGACTATCTTGGCAATCCTATTAAAGGTGGCTTCTATACTGACGAACTTTCAAAAACTAGATTTCCAAATACATATCTAGTTGAAAAGGTTCTTAAAATTAAAGGGAAGGAGGTATATGTTAAATGGCTGGGATTTTCTAATCAACACAATTCTTGGATAAGTAAAGATGAAATATTATAGTTGGAAGAAAAACTAAATTAGAAACAACAACATCAATAGCAACAACAACAATAGCATTAATATTAAGAAACTAATGTTAATTTTAAAATAAGAAAATGAAATAAATATGTAAATCATACTTATAAACCATACTGTGTACTAAACATTATTTAATTGTAATCATACTGTTATAATGTCAATAACACTTACTCTGAGCACTAACTCATCAGAACTATCTGCTAGTTACTTTCCTCCTATTGAATTACATGGTGCATATGAGTGTGCTCTAACTGATTTCCATTCATACAACAGTATTCCAAATATAGACACCTACAACAATATGTTTCATATAGGGGAACATATAATTGAAATACCAATTGGATCTTACGAATTAAATGATATAGTTGCTTTTATAGAAGAGGAATACAAACGACTCTGCCCAGCAAATAAGATTTTTATTAAAGCCAATAACAATACAATGCAAGTTAAAGTTAATAGTTCCAAGGATCCTGTATATTTTAATAAAGACAATACAATTGGAAAACTTTTAGGATTCAATAGCAAAATCCTAACACCAAACAAATTTTATTATTCAGATCTTCCAGTTAATATTTTTAAAGTGAATCTCTTGCGAATTGAAAGTAGTATCGCTATAAACACATATATGAATAACTCGAAATCGCATACACTTTATGAATTTCCGATTAATGTGCCTCCAGGCTATAAAATAGATGAGGTTCCAAGAAATCTTATCTATTTACCTGTAAACACCAGAGAGATAAGTTCACTAGCGCTGCGCGTACTGGATCAACACGGTGATTTAATTAATTTCCGAGGAGAGGAAATTACAATACGAATACATTTAAGGCCAACTAAATAATGCTAATATACAACATAAATACATTGAAAAATATAGCAGCAAGAACAACAACAACAACATTAAATCGACCGGCTCAACAAAAAGCTCTAACAACATCAAATAAAAATTTTCTAAAGTCCTTGAATTTTAAATTGAAGACAAAATGAGTTCAATAATAGATGTCTTAGATAAACCCTTGTCTGATTAGAATATAATCAAAAAGTACTATCATACATATGTACCATACTTACAATCTTACAACAATAATGATGAAATTAGAATTTCAAAACAAAATCAAGATTTGTATGTGCTACCCAGTGAGAGCTACATTTATGTAGAGGGGTTTGTTGCCGACGATAATAAGGCCAAATCTTCTTCTTCTTCTTCGGAGAACTTTTTATTAAAAAACAACTTTGTGGCATATCTATTTGATGAAATTCGCTATGAGCTCAATGGAATTGAAATTGACCATACAAGATATTTAGGAGCCACAAGCACTATAAAAAATTTGGTTTGTCTGTCACCAACAGAAAGCAATGTGATGCAAAATGCTGGATGGAACAAAATTGACGATGTCACTCTTGAAAATGGATTTTTCAATTTTTATGTACTTCTAAAAATGCTTCTAGGATTCGCCGAAGACTACAACAAAGTTATACTAAATGGAAAACATGAATTGATACTCTTGCGCAATAAGAATGATGAAGATCTTGTACGCTCGAGTGTTTCTACTGAAAAAGCTAAACTTACAATTTCACTCATCTCATGGAGAATCCCACATGTACAATTATCCGACTTTAGCAAATTGAATATGATAAAAATTATTAACAATGGTGCTTCTATACCTATGGCATTTCGCAGTTGGGATTGTCAGGTTAATCCACAATTAAACACAGGTACTAGCCATATCTGGAATGTTAAACTGGCTGCAAATAGAGAACGCCCCCGTTTTGTACTGATTGCTTTTCAACAAGAAAATAAGTTTGTTCATTGTGATTTGACTATTTTAAAAGTACATTTAAATTTAGTCTCATATCCATATGATGATTTTAACATAAAGTTCAAAAATGAACGATATGCAATTCTATATGATATGTATCTAAGATTCCAACAAAGCTACTATATGAAAGAATCTCAACCGCTTCTATCTGCATCAGAGTTTAAGACAAAAGCTCCTATTATTGTTGTAGATGTCAGTCATCAGAATGAATCACTCAATAATGGACCGATTGATATAAAAATAGCATTTGAAACAGCAACTAATATTGCAGCAAAGACATCAGCTTACTGCATTCTTATTCATGATCGCATAATAGAATATATACCCATCAAAGGACAAGTTCGAAAAATCTTATAAATTGAGTAATATGGAAAATAACACAATTTTTATAGACGTACAAGGTTTCAAAAGTAATTCAAATGATTTCATCGCAAAAGAAGTAGCGATTGTTTTCAACAATTATGAATATAACAATTTCATTATAAAACCACCATTTGATTTTAAATGCTTATCAATAAAAAAGCAAAGAGAAGTAAAGTGGCTAACGAAAAACTATCATCACCTCAGCTGGACTGCTGGATCAGTTTCTTTTGAAAGCGTTTGCAATTTTTTAAAAGCCAACGCAAGATGTTCTAAAATTTATGTAAAAGGCGAAGAGAAAAGACGATGGTTGGAAAAAATTTTATGCCGAAAAATTTTTAACGTTGAGGATATAGGCTGTATCAACTTTAAACAAATGGAGATTAAGTATCCAGAATATTTTTATTGTAATTATCATAAACTTGGTGTTTGCGCATTAAAAAATGCTATTTTACTAACAAAAGAAATATCTTGCTTTAAATGAATTTTTACATTCTTTAAAATATTAATGTATGTATTATTATAAAATTTTAAAAAACTTTAAACAATAAATGTATAGAAAAATAAAAAATCTACAAGTGCTTTCTTATTTCAAAAACAAACTACATAAAGGAAAGAGAAGGAAGTGGGAAGGAGGAGGAGAAGTTAGCATTTTTGCTAACTTGCAAATTTTTACTTTTTGTTTCTCTGCTTATGACTGTAGTTAGTTGAAACTTGCTGCTTTAAAATAATCGCAGCCAAAGAAAATGATTACGTTGCAAAATATAAATGTATTCTACACAGCCACAAAATATTCCACGCACAAGTTCTTTCGATCGCACATACATACATACATACATACAAACATCATACACACATACATACATACATACATGCATGCATGCATCATATACACATACATACATACATGCATGCATGCATCATACACACATACATACATACTTACAAATATATTTCTTAAACAAATAAACAGAATATATAGTTTACCAGCGACAAACAAGCTGGACACCCACACACAAGCATTAGGGATGTTCACATACGTTTTATAAATAAATAAAATAATTTATTTAATTATTTTATTCATTTATTTAATTATTTTATTTTATAAAAATTTATTAGCGTGAGGAAATCACACAAGCACATTCCCATGATTCATATGAGACCATATGACCTAGTAGTCATCAAATCTATTTTCTCTGATATTACTGATATAGTATTACGATAACAAATTTCTACAGTCTGGCAACACTGGGAGCATTAGAAAATAATAATCATGTTTTGCCCTAGGCATTAGGAAAAATTATCATGCCTTGCCGTAGGCATTAGGAAAAATTATTATGCATTGCCGTAGGCATTAGGAAAAATTATCATGCATTGCCGTCGGCATTAGGAAAAATTAATAATCACTATTTCAATATTGGTATTAGAAAAAATCATTTTCATAATTTTCCCGTCGGCATATGTACTCATAAAAAACCTCAAGAAAAATCACCCGTTATCACAATTAATGTAACCCAAAAAAAATCACCCGTTCCCACAAGGGTTAATATGAACAAAAAACTCCTTATGTAAACAAAAAGTAAGACGGACTTATTGAACCACCCTCGTAGGTATGAAATTTCACAAATTTCCAAGAATTTAACAATTTCAGCAACAATTTAACAATTTTAATTGCCACCGGATGAACAGTTCTCTACTACTCATACATGATATCTCACATAAGATCGTTTTTGCAATCAAAAAAGCTTGGTATTTTATCACTGGTGAATTGGAAATCCATTAGAAAATACATACGGTATGCAATCGAAAATAAGAGAATTTTCTAGATAAGAAAAAAAGTTCAGATTACTGCAGAAATTATATTGAAAAATATTGTTAGACGGATAATTTTTTCTTTTATAATTAATTGCATTAGTTTTTAATCTGATTTCTTAAATTAAATTTTATGTACGAATATGAGTTTTGTATTTTTGAAATAATTTATTCACCTTTTGACTTAAAATGATGACTGAAATGACTTTTCGTTCGTTTTGAATTATTTTAACCAAACAAATGTGTCTTTAAATCCAACCTCCCTGCTCAAAATCTAAAAAAAAGTAATTTTAGTAATCTAATTTATTACACAACAGTGCGATTTTGTGAATCAAGAGAGTATGAATATAAACTGTAGAGGGAATATTTACACGTACATGTATGAAAATGTATGAATATATATAATCATATATGCCCATATACCCTCATTTTTCGGATCCGAACCATATATGGGATATCATATATGCTCCATACATATTTTTTGGCTGGGTAATAATAATTTTATTTTTATGCTTTGATTAATTTCTTTTTCAAAACATAAATTTATATATTGAAAAAAAATCTATATTGATATCGCTCGAACTCAGAAGAAGAATTTTATCATGCCGAATGCTTGTCAACGAGCCATGTCTACTTCCTTACATGAATAATATTTTTTACTAAAAGTACTGAGAAAATATGAATCAGAAATCAAATTAAACAATCCTTTCCGGTATAAATACATATTTATACCAAATCCATGCTCCTTAAAAGCGCTTATTTACTTACATAGTACATATGTACATATGTTTTTACAATATCTACATAGCTTAGAAAACGAATTTAGATCTATTTTCTTATGCATATTGAATCTACCTACATATATGCATACATATGTATGTACACATTTACATACCCAGCTGAAAAAATTATATATGGTCCATATATTTGAATGTATATAACTATATATGAATATGTATGAATTCATGTATGGAAATGTATGGGATTATACATTGCAAAACTATTATATATGAACTAATATATGGACTAATATATAAAATAATATATGAGCTCATATATGGAAATTTCATTATGAAGCTCTTCATATCTGGATCCATATATAGAAATCAGATTTAATATATGGAGCCATATAAGAATATATGCATACATGATATCTCACATAACATTTTTGCAATAAAAAAAGTTTGCATTTTATTTTCTCTTTTTATCACTGGCGAATTGGAAATCTATAGAAAACACATACGGCATGTAAAGTTTATATGCGTGCAGCCTCAACATTAAAAAAAAACTATTGTAACAAAAAAAATTCTTGTCGATTTTATACGTTGTGGCCCTGCTTAATAAATCAAATAAGCAAAAGGATAGTTCTGTCATTGAATTGATAGAAAATAATGGAATACTCAAAATACTTTTAGGAAAAAAGTTCATATTACTGCATAAAATTATATTGAAAATTAGTGACAGTATAAAAACGGATTATTTTTTGCTTTCTAATTGATTAGTTCTTAATCTGATTTCTTAAATTAAACTTTGTACGAATATGAGTTTTGTGTTATGAAATGTCTTTTAGTTCGTTTTTAATTTGTTGTGAGTTGCGTCTCTTATGTAATCACCTGACGAGCTTCCCAACCAGCTCTCAGGCAGGTTCCAACCCTTCTCGCCAGTGATTAGCAGCTCCAAGCAGAACATTTAATGTAACAAATCAAAACAAACAAAACTGACAAACTAAACGCACGGCATATCACAAACACATTTTTTTTTTTTTTTTTTTTATAGAGAAGGATGACATTTCCTCTAATTGCCCGCCCAACCTTGTTATGGTAGGTGCCTAAAACAAATATTAACCATAACCCTCACATTCACTCGACCTTTCCTTTCACTTACCAGTCCATTTTCTCCTTTATTTTGAAACTTTTACGCCAACATCATTTTTTTCTTTTTAAAACAAAATTTTACATTATTTATTTTACTCTATTTATAAAAAAAAATATTCTAGTGTTGAAATAAATATATATGATTTTTTTTCTTTGATAATGTTAAAATATAATTTATAATCTATTCTTATTTTTCCTTTCTAAAATTTACAAATCCTGTTTCTTTTATCTTAATTAATTTTATTTTCTTTCGCGCTATTAGGTTATTTCATTCATTTGTCCATAAAATAAAGTTTTTATTTTTTTATTTTTGCTTTTCACAATTTTTCCTTACTATTAAATTTTTCTTTCACTATACATATATATATTTTTCACTCTATTCGGTCAAATCCTATACAATCTATCCTGCAGGAGCTCCTTAAGGTTAGCCTGTAAATTGGAGACACAATTTTACGATTCGCACAATTTATTTCACGAAATTAACTTTACCCTAACCTAATCATTTATTTTATAGCAAATACTGATATACTGATGTTTAAAATTCAGCATCAAACCTAATAACGCCAAAAAAAACTATTGTCTATCCAAAGGGGTTTGTATTTGGGCACTGAACAATAAAAATACTTATACTAAATTAAAATGCATACATAAACTTAAATATTTAATATTGGGTTGCTAATTTTGTTTAAAAAAAAATAAAGATAAAAATTTAGTTTGCTTTTTTCTCTTTCTTAATAATTATTTTCTGATTGGAGTTCTACGATAATCTTATTATTATTATTTTTTTTTTGCAAGCCTTTCTCATTTATTTCTTATTTTCTCTATCACTTTATTAACACTTATCTTTTTGCATCCTCAGTGTTTTAGTGAACTTTTCTTTTTAGACCGGGACCCAATCAGCTTAAAAATTTGCCTTACTTGGGGTCCGTGACTTTACGACCGGAAATAAAAATTTCTTTATTACCTTGTTCCATTCCTTCGATATTTATTTTATTTACCCACGGTCTGACCAGTTTATATTATGTCCTCGCTCCGCTGGACGATATGCAGCTGGGTTTTTTTATTTTATTTTTATATCTTCCTGTTAGCGGACCTTGGCGTTTACCGATCTTCTTCACGGCCACTTTTTCTAGGCAATCATTTGGATTTATTTCCTCTAGATTGGTTTATTCCCGGTCTTTGCTTTTCTATATAACCTTTTTTTTTCTAATTCCTTTTTTTTTAGTTTAGTTTTTCCGCTTCAGATGCGACTACTTTGACTGATCTTTACGTTCTCTCTTGATGGTATTAAAATTTCATTCCCTTCAATCTGATTTTTTTTTGCTTAGTTCTTCCAATTTTCCAACCAATTTTTCTCCCGCCAAACCGCCATCTTTTTTCTTTCTAGAACTTTCCCTAACTTTTCCCGGTACTTCATTTACATATATATATACATATATATATACGTATACCTGTACATACATACATACATATATACAGACATATTTGCATATACGTAAGTCTCTATATATCCACATAACTACATACATATACGTGCGCTTTTATATGATTATATCTAAACTTAGGCTTTTCATTTCATCTTTCTGGAATTTTCAGTAATTTAACGCTTTACTTTGTTTATTTTTTTTTTTTTTTTTATTCCATATAAATCATTTTCTCTGGCTTTCCCTACTTTCTAAATTTTTCCTTTACTAGGACCGCATATTTTTAGATAGAGGATATTTTCTTCAAATTTTACTATAACCGTTTTCCTTTTCGTAGATTGAATGAAAAAAAATGCCGTCTCTGTAAAAATTATTATGTTCCACACAAAAAATAGCAACACTGCAGTATTGACAACTGTATAATGTGTAAACTTTGTTCACTAGACACCAGCTGACATTTCATTTTATAATTCTCTACTATACGCACTACCACAAAACATACTAGTTTGCCATAAAAAAATATTTCTTAAAACTTTCCTTTTTTTTATAATTTATTGTCCTAAAGGAGCTACTTTCATACCACCCATCTTAAGTACGACTCTCTTATAAGAAGAATCACGCAACTTTAACATAACTACAGCCGAATAATCATTGCAGCTGGAAATCATAATTACATGCCTTGGCCTGTGGAAGCTTGTGTGGCTGCATATACATACATACATCCACATCGTTTGTATATGTGTATGTACATATTTATGGGCACCTCTAAATTTACTTTTTAAACTACTATCTGCTGTGCTCCAAGAACCATTTATCTTGCTTCCCTATCTAGTGGCCTGAGTTGTGGCGTGACTACGGTCGTTGCTTATATTGGAGTCTCAGCTAGCCTCACCTATTTGCGTTAACACTTTTGCTCTACCCTACTGAAACTTTGAAAGTGGATATGAATATGTGACAGTCTTGGGGCACCTGTGAAAGTTCATCTGTACCATTATTTTATTTTTTTTTCATGCCGCAACAAAACTCCGGGTCGTGCTGGCGAGTGTCGTACGAACCGGTGTGCGGCTTGTTTCTCTATATGCGTATTGCCCAACGTGGGGAACTCCCATGACCCTGAAAGACGTCTCATATGCTCTACCTGTAGAGTTAGCCGGGCTATACTAGGTTTGTATATAGGTTCTTTCATTGGTTTGATTTAATATGCTTCCTTTTTTCAGGTATCTTTATCCGTGAAATCATTGTCAGTCTTTTCTATTGCTACTCGTATCCATTCCTGCGCAAAAACACTCTTCCAATTTTCTTTCAAGGAAAGGAGATTGTAGAGGCCACCCTTATTTGTTAATTTCTTTTTCTTGTTACCAATTTATTGTTGGTAGGGTACTTTAGAGTACCATAATCAATTTAAACGATCGCCCTTTTTAGGCACAATTATTTTAATTCTTCATTCTATGAACTGCGTCCTTATGTATATTCCTGGGTCTCGCCTCTATTCTTTCCTTTTTCTTTTTCACTATTAATCAACATTTGCTTGGGAATGGAAGCTGAACTCTCATTCTTTTATGATAAAAAGATGAGAATCCAAGTAGCATTATCCTAACTCGACAGTTATAATTTCTTACGGGGAGTATACTTCACCTTGGTGTCACAAAAAAAACTCTTACTTTGTGGTTTATTCTCTCCCCCTTTTCAGGTTTCACAAATTCCATCCAATTTCACACCACCACATCTTATATTGCATTATTTATTTGAATGGGCCTATAATATCACATAAACGGACGTCATCGGGGAAAATATCACAGATTTTGATCACCAAAGTTTCAGTTTATATTGCACTACTGGTATGTATATAATCTACTTAGACTGTAACCTAAAACTAGTGTGTGTGTATAATAAATATGGTGAGGGTGTATAATAAAAAAAAGGTGTATAATTAAAATTTAGTTTATCAGGTACTACGTAAGGAATTTTATCACGATATTAAATTTTTTCGTAACTCCAACGGATGTTTATCATCATTGCGTCACTCATTCCCTTTTATATTTCTTAAGAACATTTGTTATGATTTCAAAACGTTTCTTATCACTTTTACGCTTTTATGTCTTTAACATGGTATGTCCCTATTAATTTCCCTTGAAGCGTTTCTAACTCATACAGGTTGTTTCCGACGGGTCGAACCACTCTACATTTTAAGAATTTTCTGCAAAATTTTGCATTTCGATTTTTCGAAAAGTCACTTAAGATGTTGTTGCGTCGATACACTTCCTGCCCAGGCCTGAAGTTTACAATTCGGGCTCGTTTATTGTAATTTTCTGCGCTTTTCTCATAAGCTTTTTGAAGATTTTCTTTAATTTTTTCTCTGATAACTTCCATCTTGTCTCCTCTACTGAGTTCAAGAATCTGGTGGTCATTGAGCGATTGTAGTTTTCTCCCTAACTTGTACTCGGCACCACTTGTGTACATGTGATAGCCGAAAAGAGCAAAAAACGGTGTAAATCCTGTGGCTGTATGAACCGCTGATCTAAGTGCGCACTCAATTTCGGATAGGTACATGTCCCAATCACGATGATAATCCTTTAAATAAGCTCGTATTGCCGTTAAGACCGATTGATTCACCCGTTCGCTGGCGTTACTCTGTGGCGAATACACTGCTGTTTTTATATGTTGTATTTTATAGGTTGTCATCAGATTTTCGAAACTTTTGGATACAAATTGGGTTCCATTATCGCTGTGTATAATTTCTGGAACACCGAATTTGTGAAATATTTCCCGAACAAGAAATTCTATTACATTTGCTGTTGATGCCTCTTTCATTGCCTTTAGGAAAGTGAATTTGGTAAAATGGTCCACCACTATAAGTATATAGCTGTTTCCTACTTTGGATCTCGGGTATTTCCCCATAAAATCAATATAGAGCTTTTGGAACGGTCTTTCTGTCACTACCTGATTTCCAATTTCCGGTCTCATTCTATAGTTGGTGGCTTTCGTCTCTTTACAGATTTGGCAGTTCTTAATGAATGTTTTTATTTGGAAAGACATTTTCGGCCAATAGAAAAACCGTTTTAAACGCTCTATAATTTTTGCTACACCACCATGTGCAGTTGTAAAACTTGAATGAGCTTTTTCTATCATAGCCTGGGTTATGTTTGCTGGTATCCACAGTTTCCATTTATTCTCTTCCATGTCCTGTTCGAAAGCTTCTTTTTTGAAGATCATTCCATTTTCCACTTTCAGATCGGGTAGGTAATCATTATTTTTCTGTATTTCGTTTATAAGTTCTAAATATTCCTCGCTCTCAAACTCTGTCGTTTCAAAATCGAATAGGTCTTCTATGTTTATTTCTTCAACATCCTTTTGATTAGGCAACCTTGACAACATGTCAGCCACTGTATTTTCAGATCCTTTCCGGTGTTTTATCTCAAAGTCATATGGCTGGAGTAGTAACGACCAGCGTGCTAGTCTTCCACTTAGGTCCTTCAACGACATGAGCCACTTGAGGCTGGCGTGATCTGTTATAATCGTAAACGGCAACATTTCTATGTAGGGCCTAGATTTTTTTACAGCCATTACTGCTGCAAGGCATTCTTTTTCAGTAACGCTATAGTTCTTTTGGCATGCATTCAATTTTTGTGAGTAAAATGCAATTGGGTTTTCCTCTTCTTGGTCATTTAATTGGTATAAGACTGCGCCGATACCGTATTCACACGCGTCGCACTGTATATAGAACATTTTTGAAAAATCTGCGTGTTTCAAGACTGGAGCGGAAGTGAGCGCTTTTTTAAGATTTTCAAACGCCTCTTCAGCTTTTGCCGTCATTACAAATTTTTTGGATTTTTTTAGTGTGTCCGTCAAGGGCGCTGATATGGCCGCAAAATCTTTAATAAAACGGCGATACCACCCCGCGGTACCTAAAAAACTACGAACTTCTCTTGGTGACTTTGGAATTTTTATTTCTTTGATGGCCTTAACTTTGTCGGAGTCAGTTTTTAACATTCCTCCTCCTATGATGAATCCTAGATATTTTAATTGTTTAAAACAAAATTGCGATTTTTGAAGGCCTATTGTAAGATTTGCTTTTCTAATATAGGCAGCTACTTCGCTTAATAAACTTAGATGTTTTTCGAAAGTGTCCGATATAATAAGGAGATCGTCTAAATACACAAACACATTTTCTTTTAGCTGTTGCGGGATAACTTTGTCCATTAGACGACACAGTCTCTGTGCGGCGTTGCATAAGCCGAATGGCATTACCCTAAATTGATATAGTGGTCGACCCGGTACGGTAAATGCAGTGTATGGTCGGCTCTCCCTATCTAATTTTATTTGCCAGAACGCAAATTTCAAGTCCACAGTACTTATAAAATGTGTCTCATCTATTCTGCTTAGAATCCCCTCTATGTTTTGAAGTGGGTAGGCATCCTTTATTGTGAGCTTATTCAATTTACGTGCATCTAAGCAAAATCTGTTTTTATTTGGTTTTCTGACAACTGTTGTCCTGTTGCTCCAAGGACTTTTGCTTTCTTCTATTACCCTAAGTTCCACCATCTTATCTACCTCCTTGTAAACTATATCCTGCACAGCTGGGGATATTGGATAATATCTATCCTTAACAGGTTCGGCACCATCAATAAGTTTAATTTTGTGCTGTTCCAGCGGAGTACACCCTAGACCTTCTTTTTCGAATGTAGGAAATTGATCTATTACCTTTTCAAGATTAGCCTGTTGGGATGCACTTAAAATATGAGGATCAGATCTATAATTATCTGTTTTGGAATTTTTCATAATTTTTTCTACATCGATTTCTTCTACTGCTACAATTTCAGGGGCTATTTTAAATACCTTCCAAAAATCGATTCCCAGATATGCTGTTTGTTGTAAATCTGGACACAGGTAAAACATTATTTGTTCCTTTTTCCCCTCATAGTCCACATTTACGGTTGCTTTCCCTAACAATCTATGCTCGTTTCCACCAGCCGTGGTAATGATTGAGAAAATTGGCTTTATTTCTATCCCTAACGTCTCCACTAGTTCTCTACATCCCTTCCCCAATATACTCACTGTCGCACCAGAATCCAGCAGGCCACTCATTTCTTTTCCCCCTATTTTAAAAAACGCATAAGGCCTCGGATCGTCAGGCTTTTGATCCACTGTTTTAATTGCTTCTATAACTAATTTTCTTAATTTTCTTCTCTTAGCAAATTTTTCCCTCAATTTCTTAATCTTCCTAGACATTGCTGGTTTTTCGTAGATTTCTGCGTTGAAGATTTCTTTCCTGACTTTCTCATAATTCTCTTTTCTTTCTCCTAACGTATGTAAGTGCCTTTCTTGGGGTATAATTCTATTAAATTGCTTTGTTAGGTGTACTAAGTTTGTGTTCTGGCTTATTTTGTCTGGTGTTCTACCCGCGGGTCTCCCGACGAACGATGGTTCCCCGCTTTTCCTTCGTTCGACGCAAAATTTCTATTTCTGCACGTTGCGCAATTAGGAGCAGTGACATCCATTTTTCCACATCGATAACAGAAAATATTTCTTTCTGCTGAAGGACAATCCATGAAGACATGGCCATTTTGGCGGCAATTCCAGCAGATCAGCATATTCCTATTATTCATTTGAATCGCTGCTACTTCCTCCGACTGTGATTCCGATGTGAAGGTAGGACTTATTGGCTCTTCATATAGTTCATTTACATGTTTTTGGTACCGACTGATCATTGGAGGCTGTATCCGGGCATCTTTTCGGAGGAATGTCTTTTCCGCATTTAGGCAACACATCCTCAATTCTTCTACCGAAGATACGGCTATTGGGTAAACTATCCTCCCTACACTCTCCCGTAAGTTCCTCTTTATCATCTTGATCATTTCTTCTTCGGGCATTGACATATTTAGTCTGGAACGAAGGTGAGTCATCTCAAAGAAAAATTTATCGATGGATTATCCAGGATGTTGTCTCCTTTCGACTAGGTCTCGCATTAGTTCAAAACTTGATCTAGCAGATTGATATTGCTTTAAAAGCGCCGACTTCAAAGTACTCCATTCAGTGACGTAGTTTGTCCTAACAAACAACCAATACCACCTCTCAGCGGCTCCTTTCATAACTAAATGGAAGTTGTCTAATACCTCTCTCCAGGGAGCTCCATACTGGCTCTGAAGTCTCTCCAGCCTGAACACAAAATCTTCTACTGCGAGTTTATTTTGATCCCCATCGAATTCTAAACCCCATTTCTCAATTCGTGGTCTATCATGTATCCTAGGTTGATTTTCTCCTATTGACGACGCTCTCGAGGACTGCCTAGATTGAATGTTTATTCCGGACATATCTACGTTCGGCTGACTGTCAATGGACATATTGCAACTTTTTGCCAAGTTGGATTCCATAATTCTTTTATTCTCTTGCTGAGTTTGTTGTACCACTACACTCAGTCTACTAATTGTCGCTGTCAGTTCTGTCATTTGCCTCCTCATCTCGGAAACTTGCGCATTAACACCGTCTTCGACTGCCAATTTAGCGGAATCCTCCACCTCTCTTCGAGTATGTGTTCCTGCCCTTTGGCTACTGCTTCCTGGTACTGCGGTTTCTGCTGGCTCTTTGCCACTTGGATGTACTTTAGACGAGTCTGTTCTTATGGTCTGCGACAAATCCATGAACTGTCCTTGATCTTTTCTGCCTTCAGCCATTTCTAATTTAGATTTTGTTCTAGGTTTAGCTCTGGGGGTATTAGTTTTGTAAAGCTTGTAGGCGATTTGTGGTGTGGATCGGTTTAGGTCGAACTGAACTTGTCTATTTCTTTTTCTTGACTGTCTTGTTAATGGGCTACTACTCATTTCCTATTGACCAAGTGGTCCTTTCTAGTAAATAGTATTACTTCTCTGGACACTTTATTACAAAAAACAAACTCCAAACAACAACGAAAGAAATCCACTATTTAATCAAAACAAAAATTTATTTAATTCTCCACTAACAAAAGCGTTTACGCACAAGACAGCAAATCCTTTTGGAAAATTTCAATCACTTTTAGAAGGGATATGAAATGGACTTAATACTAAACTTTCTAATATATAATAACCGTAGCAGTACTAATCCCAACCCTACTAATCTATAATTTTATTCAATAAATTTATGAGACAACTAATTGTTCTTCTGACTAATAACACTAAACAAGAATATTAATACTCCTTATAGCTATTTCCTTTGCAAAAATATATATATATATAATAATTAGCACGAACTTCATATACACTAATAACTACAAATAAATTAATGAGATTCATAAAAAGGCCTATATTTATTTCAATTTGTTTTATTTATTTATTTATTTTTTTTTTTTTTTTAAACGACTGTGATATTTAAAATATTTATTTATTTATTTTCATTCAGGAGAAAATGGACAGATCGGATATTCAAGGCGGTCTACCAAATTTTTGTTGTTACTGTGATATTAATCAATCTGATATTATTATTATTTCAAGTTCTTTCGGGTGATTACTCATACTATTCATCTCATTTTATTACTATTTTTACAGAGAGGCTATGAGTACCACTGGGTTTTAACAAATACATCTTACCACGACAATTGTTTATTTGACATTACCGTGAGGCTATCTGTTATCACCCATTATCCTTAAACCGAACTCGAAACAGATAAGGAACGCTAATACTTTACTTCACACGATACTAACAAGAACATTTAACAGTACATTTAACTAATGACCTCACACGTCTTGTAAGTTATTGTTCTATGCTCTAGGGCTTATGCTTTGCAATCGGATACAAAATGATACACCAGAATACAGCACTACTGACGCTATTTTTCTTTTTATCTATTTAGTGGCTATTCCAGCAATTTCAACTTTCACCTATACCGCAAAAATGGTTATTGCTTTCACTACTAGTGGGCTATTGCTGCGTGTTTGGGTGTTCATACACGACTTTTTCTACCGTTGGGTTTTTTACAACTCCAACCATTTATTTGGGCGCCATTTCTGTTGTGAGCTGCGTTTGGTTCTCTTATGTAATCACCTGACGAGCTTCCCAACCAGCTCTCAGGCAGGTTCCAACCCTTCTCGCCAGTGATTAGCAGCTCCAAGCAGAACATTTAATGTAACAAATCAAAACAAACAAAACTGACAAACTAAACGCACTGCATATCACAAACACATTTTTTTTTTTTTTTTTTTTATAGAGAAGGATGACATTTCCTCTAATTGCCCGCCCAACCTTGTTATGGTAGGTGCCTAAAACAAATATTAACCATAACCCTCACATTCACTCGACCTTTCCTTTCACTTACCAGTCCATTTTCTCCTTTATTTTGAAACTTTTACGCCAACATCATTTTTTTCTTTTTAAAACAAAATTTTACATTATTTATTTTACTCTATTTATAAAAAAAATATTCTAGTGTTGAAATAAATATATATGATTTTTTTTCTTTGATAATGTTAAAATATAATTTATAATCTATTCTTATTTTTCCTTTCTAAAATTTACAAATCCTGTTTCTTTTATCTTAATTAATTTTATTTTCTTTCGCGCTATTAGGTTATTTCATTCATTTGTCCATAAAATAAAGTTTTTATTTTTTTATTTTTGCTTTTCACAATTTTTCCTTACTATTAAATTTTTCTTTCACTATATATATATTTTTCACTCTATTCGGTCAAATCCTATACAATCTATCCTGCAGGAGCTCCTTAAGGTTAGCCTGTAAATTGGAGACACAATTTTACGATTCGCACAATTTATTTCACGAAGTTAACTTTACCCTAACCTAATCATTTATTTTATAGCCAATACTGATATACTGATGTTTAAAATTCAGCATCAAACCTAATAACGCCAAAAAAAACTATTGTCTATCCAAAGGGGTTTGTATTTGGGCACTGAACAATAAAAATACTTATACTAAATTAAAATGCATACATAAACTTAAATATTTAATATTGGGTTGCTAATTTTGTTTAAAAAAAAATAAAGATAAAAATTTAGTTTGCTTTTTTCTCTTTCTTAATAATTATTTTCTGATTGGAGTTCTACGATAATCTTATTATTATTATTTTTTTTTGCAAGCCTTTCTCATTTATTTCTTATTTTCTCTATCACTTTATTAACACTTATCTTTTTGCATCCTCAGTGTTTTAGTGAACTTTTCTTTTTAGACCGGGACCCAATCAGCTCAAAAATTTGCCTTACTTGGGGTCCGTGACTTTACGACCGGAAATAAAAATTTCTTTATTACCTTGTTCCATTCCTTCGATATTTATTTTATTTACCCACGGTCTGACCAGTTTATATTATGTCCTCGCTCCGCTGGACGATATGCAGCTGGGTTTTTTTATTTTATTTTTATATCTTCCTGTTAGCGGACCTTGGCGTTTACCGATCTTCTTCACGGCCACTTTTTCTAGGCAATCATTTGGATTTATTTCCTCTAGATTGGTTTATTCCCGGTCTTTGCTTTTCTATATAACCTTTTTTTTCTAATTCCTTTTTTTTAGTTTAGTTTTTCCGCTTCAGATGCGACTACTTTGACTGATCTTTACGTTCTCTCTTGATGGTATTAAAATTTCATTCCCTTCAATCTGATTTTTTTTTTTTTGCTTAGTTCTTCCAATTTTCCAAACAATTTTTCTCCCGCCAAACCGCCATCTTTTTTCTTTCTAGAACTTTCCCTAACTTTTCCCGGTACTTCATTTACATATATATATATACATATATATACGTATACCTGTACATACATACATACATATATACAGACATATTTGCATATACATAAGTCTCTATATATCCGTGCATGTACCTACATATATCCACATAACTACATACATATACGTGCGCTCTTATATGATTATATCTAAACTTAGGCTTTTCATTTCATCTTTCTGGAATTTTCAGTAATTTAACGCTTTACTTTGTTTATTTTTTTTTTTTTTATTCCATATAAATCATTTTCTCTGGCTTTCCCTACTTTCTAAATTTTTCCTTTACTAGGACCGCATATTTTTAGATAGAGGATATTTTCTTCAAATTTTACTATAACCGTTTTCCTTTTCGTAGATTGAATGAAAAAAAATGCCGTCTCTGTAAAAATTATTATGTTCCACACAAAAAATAGCAACACTGCAGTATTGACAACTGTATAATGTGTAAACTTTGTTCACTAGACACCAGCTGACATTTCATTTTATAATTCTCTACTATACGCACTACCACAAAACATACTAGTTTGCCATAAAAAAATATTTCTTAAAACTTTCCTTTTTTTTATAATTTATTGTCCTAAAAGAGCTACTTTCATACCACCCATCTTAAGTACGACTCTCTTATGAGAAGAATCACGCAACTTTAACATAACTACAGCCGAATAATCATTGCAGCTGGAAATCATAATTACATGCCTTGGCCTGTGGAAGCTTGTGTGGCTGCATATACATACATACATCCACATCGTTTGTATATGTGTATGTACATATTTATGGGCACCTCTAAATTTACTTTTTAAACTACTATCTGCTGTGCTCCAAGAACCATTTATCTTGCTTCCCTATCTAGTGGCCTGAGTTGTGGCGTGACTACGGTCGTTGCTTATATTGGAGTCTCAGCTAGCCTCACCTATTTGCGTTAACACTTTTGCTCTACCCTACTGAAACTTTGAAAGTGGATATGAATATGTGACAGTCTTGGGGCACCTGTGAAAGTTCATCTGTACCATTATTTTATTTTTTTTTCATGCCGCAACAAATTATTTTGTTTGAACTAATATTTCATTACGTACAACCTCCCTGTATAAAATCTTACAAAGATTTAATTCTAGATATATAATTAATTGCACAGCAGTGCGATTTTTTGAATCAATATGAACTTTGCATACTATGTACGGAATATTTACTGATACATGTATGAAAATGTATGAATATATATTATCATATATGCCCATATACCCTCATTTTTCGGATCCGAACCATATATGGGATATCATATATGCTCCATACATATTTGTTTAGCTGGGTATTTATATTTCATGAACACGCGCGTTCATTAATAAAATACTTTATTTGTACATACATATGTATGCCATGGGTAAGAGTATGTATGTAGCTATACAAAATAATTCTGAGTTAAGTGTCCAGGAAACGTACAAAAAAGCCATCAATTGGTAAAAATGTGTTAGTGTCGTTTAATTGATGATTTTTCGGAGACGTACAAATAAAATCGTCAATCAGCATTTTAATTTTGTGTTCGTTGCGTGCGATGGCACATATGTCTTCATCGGATGATGATTTTTTGTTATTAGCGGCATTAAAACTTTATAAAATCTTTGTATAAAAAACACATTAACCAAATATACAGAGCTAAATAATAATTTTTCTATGTTCCACACTAATTTTTCATCTATTATTATTATTATTATTATTATTATTATTATTATTATTATTATTATTATTATTATTATTATTATTATTATTATTATTATTATTATTATTATTATTATTATTATTATTATTATTATTATTATTATTATTATTATTATTATTATTATTATTATTATTATTATTATTATTATTATTATTATTATTATTATTATTATTATTATTATTATTATTATTATTATTATTATTATTATTATTATTATTATTATTATTATTATTATTATTATTATTATTATTATTATTATTATTATTATTATTATTATTATTATTATTATTATTATTATTATTATTATTATTATTATTATTATTATTATTATTATTATTATTATTATTATTATTATTATTATTATTATTATTATTATTATTATTATTATTATTATTATTATTATTATTATTATTATTATTATTATTATTATTATTATTATTATTATTATTATTATTATTATTATTATTATTATTATTATTATTATTATTATTATTATTATTATTATTATTATTATTATTATTATTATTATTATTATTATTATTATTATTATTATTATTATTATTATTATTATTATTATTATTATTATTATTATTATTATTATTATTATTATTATTATTATTATTATTATTATTATTATTATTATTATTATTATTATTATTATTATTATTATTATTATTATTATTATTATTATTATTATTATTATTATTATTATTATTATTATTATTATTATTATTATTATTATTATTATTATTATTATTATTATTATTATTATTATTATTATTATTATTATTATTATTATTATTATTATTATTATTATTATTATTATTATTATTATTATTATTATTATTATTATTATTATTATTATTATTATTATTATTATTATTATTATTATTATTATTATTATTATTATTATTATTATTATTATTATTATTATTATTATTATTATTATTATTATTATTATTATTATTATTATTATTATTATTATTATTATTATTATTATTATTATTATTATTATTATTATTATTATTATTATTATTATTATTATTATTATTATTATTATTATTATTATTATTATTATTATTATTATTATTATTATTATTATTATTATTATTATTATTATTATTATTATTATTATTATTATTATTATTATTATTATTATTATTATTATTATTATTATTATTATTATTATTATTATTATTATTATTATTATTATTATTATTATTATTATTATTATTATTATTATTATTATTATTATTATTATTATTATTATTATTATTATTATTATTATTATTATTATTATTATTATTATTATTATTATTATTATTATTATTATTATTATTATTATTATTATTATTATTATTATTATTATTATTATTATTATTATTATTATTATTATTATTATTATTATTATTATTATTATTATTATTATTATTATTATTATTATTATTATTATTATTATTATTATTATTATTATTATTATTATTATTATTATTATTATTATTATTATTATTATTATTATTATTATTATTATTATTATTATTATTATTATTATTATTATTATTATTATTATTATTATTATTATTATTATTATTATTATTATTATTATTATTATTATTATTATTATTATTATTATTATTATTATTATTATTATTATTATTATTATTATTATTATTATTATTATTATTATTATTATTATTATTATTATTATTATTATTATTATTATTATTATTATTATTATTATTATTATTATTATTATTATTATTATTATTATTATTATTATTATTATTATTATTATTATTATTATTATTATTATTATTATTATTATTATTATTATTATTATTATTATTATTATTATTATTATTATTATTATTATTATTATTATTATTATTATTATTATTATTATTATTATTATTATTATTATTATTATTATTATTATTATTATTATTATTATTATTATTATTATTATTATTATTATTATTATTATTATTATTATTATTATTATTATTATTATTATTATTATTATTATTATTATTATTATTATTATTATTATTATTATTATTATTATTATTATTATTATTATTATTATTATTATTATTATTATTATTATTATTATTATTATTATTATTATTATTATTATTATTATTATTATTATTATTATTATTATTATTATTATTATTATTATTATTATTATTATTATTATTATTATTATTATTATTATTATTATTATTATTATTATTATTATTATTATTATTATTATTATTATTATTATTATTATTATTATTATTATTATTATTATTATTATTATTATTATTATTATTATTATTATTATTATTATTATTATTATTATTATTATTATTATTATTATTATTATTATTATTATTATTATTATTATTATTATTATTATTATTATTATTATTATTATTATTATTATTATTATTATTATTATTATTATTATTATTATTATTATTATTATTATTATTATTATTATTATTATTATTATTATTATTATTATTATTATTATTATTATTATTATTATTATTATTATTATTATTATTATTATTATTATTATTATTATTATTATTATTATTATTATTATTATTATTATTATTATTATTATTATTATTATTATTATTATTATTATTATTATTATTATTATTATTATTATTATTATTATTATTATTATTATTATTATTATTATTATTATTATTATTATTATTATTATTATTATTATTATTATTATTATTATTATTATTATTATTATTATTATTATTATTATTATTATTATTATTATTATTATTATTATTATTATTATTATTATTATTATTATTATTATTATTATTATTATTATTATTATTATTATTATTATTATTATTATTATTATTATTATTATTATTATTATTATTATTATTATTATTATTATTATTATTATTATTATTATTATTATTATTATTATTATTATTATTATTATTATTATTATTATTATTATTATTATTATTATTATTATTATTATTATTATTATTATTATTATTATTATTATTATTATTATTATTATTATTATTATTATTATTATTATTATTATTATTATTATTATTATTATTATTATTATTATTATTATTATTATTATTATTATTATTATTATTATTATTATTATTATTATTATTATTATTATTATTATTATTATTATTATTATTATTATTATTATTATTATTATTATTATTATTATTATTATTATTATTATTATTATTATTATTATTATTATTATTATTATTATTATTATTATTATTATTATTATTATTATTATTATTATTATTATTATTATTATTATTATTATTATTATTATTATTATTATTATTATTATTATTATTATTATTATTATTATTATTATTATTATTATTATTATTATTATTATTATTATTATTATTATTATTATTATTATTATTATTATTATTATTATTATTATTATTATTATTATTATTATTATTATTATTATTATTATTATTATTATTATTATTATTATTATTATTATTATTATTATTATTATTATTATTATTATTATTATTATTATTATTATTATTATTATTATTATTATTATTATTATTATTATTATTATTATTATTATTATTATTATTATTATTATTATTATTATTATTATTATTATTATTATTATTATTATTATTATTATTATTATTATTATTATTATTATTATTATTATTATTATTATTATTATTATTATTATTATTATTATTATTATTATTATTATTATTATTATTATTATTATTATTATTATTATTATTATTATTATTATTATTATTATTATTATTATTATTATTATTATTATTATTATTATTATTATTATTATTATTATTATTATTATTATTATTATTATTATTATTATTATTATTATTATTATTATTATTATTATTATTATTATTATTATTATTATTATTATTATTATTATTATTATTATTATTATTATTATTATTATTATTATTATTATTATTATTATTATTATTATTATTATTATTATTATTATTATTATTATTATTATTATTATTATTATTATTATTATTATTATTATTATTATTATTATTATTATTATTATTATTATTATTATTATTATTATTATTATTATTATTATTATTATTATTATTATTATTATTATTATTATTATTATTATTATTATTATTATTATTATTATTATTATTATTATTATTATTATTATTATTATTATTATTATTATTATTATTATTATTATTATTATTATTATTATTATTATTATTATTATTATTATTATTATTATTATTATTATTATTATTATTATTATTATTATTATTATTATTATTATTATTATTATTATTATTATTATTATTATTATTATTATTATTATTATTATTATTATTATTATTATTATTATTATTATTATTATTATTATTATTATTATTATTATTATTATTATTATTATTATTATTATTATTATTATTATTATTATTATTATTATTATTATTATTATTATTATTATTATTATTATTATTATTATTATTATTATTATTATTATTATTATTATTATTATTATTATTATTATTATTATTATTATTATTATTATTATTATTATTATTATTATTATTATTATTATTATTATTATTATTATTATTATTATTATTATTATTATTATTATTATTATTATTATTATTATTATTATTATTATTATTATTATTATTATTATTATTATTATTATTATTATTATTATTATTATTATTATTATTATTATTATTATTATTATTATTATTATTATTATTATTATTATTATTATTATTATTATTATTATTATTATTATTATTATTATTATTATTATTATTATTATTATTATTATTATTATTATTATTATTATTATTATTATTATTATTATTATTATTATTATTATTATTATTATTATTATTATTATTATTATTATTATTATTATTATTATTATTATTATTATTATTATTATTATTATTATTATTATTATTATTATTATTATTATTATTATTATTATTATTATTATTATTATTATTATTATTATTATTATTATTATTATTATTATTATTATTATTATTATTATTATTATTATTATTATTATTATTATTATTATTATTATTATTATTATTATTATTATTATTATTATTATTATTATTATTATTATTATTATTATTATTATTATTATTATTATTATTATTATTATTATTATTATTATTATTATTATTATTATTATTATTATTATTATTATTATTATTATTATTATTATTATTATTATTATTATTATTATTATTATTATTATTATTATTATTATTATTATTATTATTATTATTATTATTATTATTATTATTATTATTATTATTATTATTATTATTATTATTATTATTATTATTATTATTATTATTATTATTATTATTATTATTATTATTATTATTATTATTATTATTATTATTATTATTATTATTATTATTATTATTATTATTATTATTATTATTATTATTATTATTATTATTATTATTATTATTATTATTATTATTATTATTATTATTATTATTATTATTATTATTATTATTATTATTATTATTATTATTATTATTATTATTATTATTATTATTATTATTATTATTATTATTATTATTATTATTATTATTATTATTATTATTATTATTATTATTATTATTATTATTATTATTATTATTATTATTATTATTATTATTATATTATTATTATTATTATTATTATTATTATTATTATTATTATTATTATTATTATTATTATTATTATTATTATTATTATTATTATTATTATTATTATTATTATTATTATTATTATTATTATTATTATTATTATTATTATTATTATTATTATTATTATTATTATTATTATTATTATTATTATTATTATTATTATTATTATTATTATTATTATTATTATTATTATTATTATTATTATTATTATTATTATTATTATTATTATTATTATTATTATTATTATTATTATTATTATTATTATTATTATTATTATTATTATTATTATTATTATTATTATTATTATTATTATTATTATTATTATTATTATTATTATTATTATTATTATTATTATTATTATTATTATTATTATTATTATTATTATTATTATTATTATTATTATTATTATTATTATTATTATTATTATTATTATTATTATTATTATTATTATTATTATTATTATTATTATTATTATTATTATTATTATTATTATTATTATTATTATTATTATTATTATTATTATTATTATTATTATTATTATTATTATTATTATTATTATTATTATTATTATTATTATTATTATTATTATTATTATTATTATTATTATTATTATTATTATTATTATTATTATTATTATTATTATTATTATTATTATTATTATTATTATTATTATTATTATTATTATTATTATTATTATTATTATTATTATTATTATTATTATTATTATTATTATTATTATTATTATTATTATTATTATTATTATTATTATTATTATTATTATTATTATTATTATTATTATTATTATTATTATTATTATTATTATTATTATTATTATTATTATTATTATTATTATTATTATTATTATTATTATTATTATTATTATTATTATTATTATTATTATTATTATTATTATTATTATTATTATTATTATTATTATTATTATTATTATTATTATTATTATTATTATTATTATTATTATTATTATTATTATTATTATTATTATTATTATTATTATTATTATTATTATTATTATTATTATTATTATTATTATTATATTATTATTATTATTATTATTATTATTATTATTATTATTATTATTATTATTATTATTATTATTATTATTATTATTATTATTATTATTATTATTATTATTATTATTATTATTATTATTATTATTATTATTATTATTATTATTATTATTATTATTATTATTATTATTATTATTATTATTATTATTATTATTATTATTATTATTATTATTATTATTATTATTATTATTATTATTATTATTATTATTATTATTATTATTATTATTATTATTATTATTATTATTATTATTATTATTATTATTATTATTATTATTATTATTATTATTATTATTTATTATTATTATTATTATTATTATTATTATTATTATTATTATTATTATTATTATTATTATTTATTATTATTATTATTATTATTATTATTATTATTATTATTATTATTATTATTATTATTATTATTATTATTATTATTATTATTATTATTATTATTATTATTATTATTATTATTATTATTATTATTATTATTATTATTATTATTATTATTATTATTATTATTATTATTATTATTATTATTATTATTATTATTATTATTATTATTATTATTATTATTATTATTATTATTATTATTATTATTATTATTATTATTATTATTATTATTATTATTATTATTATTATTATTATTATTATTATTATTATTATTATTATTATTATTATTATTATTATTATTATTATTATTATTATTATTATTATTATTATTATTATTATTATTATTATTATTATTATTATTATTTATTATTATTATTTATTATTATTATTTATTATTATTATTATTATTATTATTATTATTATTATTATTATTATTATTATTATTATTATTATTATTATTATTATTATTATTATTATTATTATTATTATTATTATTATTATTATTATTATTATTATTATTATTATTATTATTATTATTATTATTATTATTATTATTATTATTATTATTATTATTATTATTATTATTTATATTATTATTATTATTATTATTATTATTATTATTATTATTATTATTATTATTATTATTATTATTATTATTATTATTATTATTATTATTATTATTATTATTATTATTATTATTATTATTATTATTATTATTATTATTATTATTATTATTATTATTATTATTATTATTATTATTATTATTATTATTATTATTATTATTTATTATTATTATTATTATTATTATTATTATTATTATTATTATTATTTTATTATTATTATTATTATTATTATTATTATTATTATTATTATTATTATTATTATATATTATTATTATTATTATTATTATTATTATTATTTTATTATTATTATTATTATTATTATTATTATTATTATTATTATTATTATTTATTATTATTATTATTTATTATTATTATTATTATTATTATTATTATTATTATTATTATTATTTATTATTATTATTATTATTATTATTATTATTATTATTTATTATTATTATTATATTATTATTATTATTATTATTATTATTATTATTATTATTATTATTATTATTATTATTATTATTATTATTATTATTATTATTATTATTATTATTATTATTATTATTATTATTATTATTATTATTATTATTATTATTTATTATTATTATTATTATTATTATTATTATTATTATTATTATTATTTTATTATTATTATTATTATTATTATTATTATTATTATTATTATTATTATTATTATTATTATTATTATTATTATTATTATTATTATTATTATTATTATTATTATTATTATTATTATTATTATTATTTTATTATTATTATTATTATTATTATTATTATTATTATTATTATTATTATTATTATTATTATTATTATTATTATTATTATTATTATTATTATTATTATTATTATTATTATTATTATTATTATTATATTATTATTATTATTATTATTATTATTATTATTATTATTATTATTATTATTATTATTATTATTATTATTTATTATTATTATTATTATTATTATTATTATTATTATTATTATTATTATTATTATTATTATTATTATTATTATTATTATTATTATTATTATTATTATTATTATTATTATTATTATTATTATTATTATATTATTATTATTATTATTATTATTATTATTATTATTATTATTATT